>CM031878.1:55282452-55390775 GCA_018697195.1 Certhia americana
AAAAAAAAAAAAAAAAAAAAAAAAAAAAAAAAAAAAATAAACAACAACCCAAAAACTTTGAAATATTGCAAACAAGATGGTTTTTACCGCCAAATCTGTCATAAAATTGCATGGACCTAGGGCAAATCAGGATTTTTGTGAAAGTGCAAGAAACTAAGTTCCTGACCCTACTTTCATAAGAAGTAGTAGTTCAGACTGAATGTTTTTAAACAATTGTGGATGATTTGATCAATTCTTATGCATCTGCTGAAATGACATAACATGCTATGAGAAAAGCATACCACCTCTCAGAAAATTAACCCCGCCCCAAGCATCAGAAACAATGGTACAAGAAAAAGTTGTTACTTTAAGGTAACCAGTTTGACTTCTGTTCATCTCCTGTGTTCTTCCTAAAATAGTCCAGAATGAGAAAATAAAGGATCATCCTAACTAAATGTTTTTGCAGCCATGTGCAGGCTTCTTGGAGATGTACAAAAATATCCAGGCCCGTAAATCCTGCACTTGTTGTTGACATGAAAAGTGGGTAATCCACTTGGGTGGGTTACGTTAACCAACTTGTGTGGTAATAAAAATTCTGTTTTATACAGAAATTGTTCTTGCTCAGACCCCTGACAGACTCCCCTTTCCCCCTCAAAAAGTATGACAAAACAGCAGAGACAATAAATATACAGTTGGTGCTGATGCCTAAAGATACTTGCTTTTTATATATCTGTAGCTTTATAGATTTAAATATATATTTGCATAGTTTCTAACACTTTGTCACGTTAGCATAGTAGTTGCACTTTTTCACATATTAAGCTACCTTCTTAGAATTCTGTTTAGTCTTGCTTTTTAGTCTAGCAAGGACACTGTTTTGTACCACACAGTAGACATAGTGAACCACATTGTAGACATAATGAAATGTAGGGCTAAAAGATCGGGGGGGCTCCAGTGGGGCAGAACCTGGGGGAAATTTCCTAACCAACTGCTCTTCTAATTGGAAAATATTTGTTAGATATACTAATTAATTAACCTTATAAAAATTTACCAAATCTGATTCCATGTGTGCTCATAGCCATGGGGGCACCTGGAAGCTTCCATTAAAGAACTGCTTTTTATATTACCTATATTAATATTATCTGGAAAACATTTTTTCTTTCTCAATTGAGACAATGGGGCATTCCTGAGTTAAATTATTATTATTATTATTATTATTATTACTATTATTATTAATAACAATATAGCATAGAATGATTAATAAATAATTATTATTCAGAGCTTCGTGACAGTATTTCTGCACATCATGGCAGAGTCTGTTAGTAAATATATTTATCTCATTTTTCACCTCAGCAATTACTACTGCTCCAATTCCTTCCTAAATAGAGTAATAGCCTATACAGATTTAATCACTCTCAGTTGCTGTGACTGATCCCATAATTAAGCAGGAGGTAACTAAGTTTTAAATGTGAGTTAATAATTAAAGGTTACTGTTATAAAAAAATGACTGTGTCATCATATAAGTACAAAAAAATTTGATTTTTATAAAAAAGAGTACCTTCTGGATCTGACTTGCAATAATGATTGTCATGTATGACTGCAAGATGACACAAAATGGTCCACCATTTGCCGCATTTCTAACAGCTGACTGTAAAAGAGATAGAAGATTAGGAAGAGTTTAAGACTACCATATCAATTAAAAGATATTTTTAAAGGATTCTTGTATAGTCTGATAGGCAACAGTATTTATGAAGTACTTTGCATCCATATTCTTTGTTTCTAATAGCATTACCCCTGGTATCAAAAACAAAGCACCAAAAGGCAGCTCTTTGGTAGACACATGCAGCTACAAATACATTTTTTTTCTCAGAAAGACTGAAAGCTTTAGTAAAGGTAAAGAGAGCCAGTGACCTCATTTCATTGTAAATTAACCTACTATACTTCAAAGCTGCACAAAAATTACTTCCAGCTAAAGCGAATACATAAACATTTTCAAGAGAGTTACTTTAACAAAAGTGGTAAGTTTGACTTCAGAAAGAGCACTACACACCAGCAAGAGATGAACTAATCTGCAGATTTCTAAATTGCTGCAGGGATCCACTAAGCCATTACCTAAGAAAATACAGTAAGAATGGATAAAGCAGTTGGTACTCAGTAATGTTTTTTGCCTTAGGGCCTCTTTGTACATCAGATTAACTGGATAATTCTCTTAAATAATACTGGATAGTTCCCTAAAACAGTTGTCTACAGAGATGCTCTCCAAATTTACGTGTGGTAAACACTGGCACTAGAATTAAACTACTATGGTAGCTTAGAATAAAGCATGGAAGTATGCAAGTGCAAATGTAACACTTACTTCAGTGTTCCTTTTTTTGAAAACCTATCAACAGGTACCCCAGTGACAATTTTTTGATGATAATACTGAGCTATCCTTCACAGTCAAAGTCAACAACCTCATTTTTTCACTGTTCTAGTCAGGAATATTGGTCACACTTTATTATATCATATCAAAATTACCAGCAGTTATTTGGTATATATTACCTCAAACCTTCCAGGCAAAGTGGAAAAAATTAAAAAATCCGTTGGAAATCTCCAGAATTTTGATTGACATGAAAGTAACAAGACTAATTACTAATTATCAACATATAACCAAAGAGTTTCATAGCAGAACTGGATATCATTGCAACAGTTTTTTTAAGATGTCACTTCTCCCACAAAAGCATTCTTGTGTGCTGTATGTGAGCCTCATTCATCAGAGCTGAGCAGACTTTCAGCTTTTGAACTGTTGCTATGGTCAGAGAATGGCCCTAAAGCTCTTTGGCAATGGCAAAACAAAACCTCCACATGCTGCTTCCATATTCCTCAAAGATATTCTTTAGGGTCTCCTTTCACAGCTGAAGGTCTGTCCAATATTTTACGACTAGTGACTTGGAAATTCTAGCTGGGATGCTGCTCCTTAATTTATTAGCCAGTGGTGGGATCATCAGCTCTGAGCTCCAGGGAAAAGTATTGGAGACCTGCAAGTTTTAGTGAAAGAGGTTCAGAAATCCCTTGACCTTAAGATGGGATGGAAATTGGACTTTCACCAGATTACATTCCCAGAGCTTGCTGCTGCACTCTCTGTCCATGATGCTCAGAGCAGGCTCTTTGAGGATCACACAGCCTACTTGAGCCAGCACTGTGCTGGAGAGCTTTATACCTGTTGGAATATAAAGTACTTCCAGATTTAATTTTGGAGGAACATTTGCTAACACGCTAAAATCCAACTTCGAATTCTTTCTCTTAAAGAAAATAAATTTTACATGGGATGAACTCTTCTGTTAAAGCAGGAGACTGAGGCAACCCATCTGTCCAGTGACACTGAAAGAGTTTCCTCTTGTTTCCATGTTCTTATTCCTATCCTTGAAATGGCTTGGATTTTTTTTCTGCTAATATATAAAAAACATTGAAAGTTGTACAGTGCTGTGTGAAAAGCAACTGTTTTGTGCTGAAGCATGCTGGAATCCAGTTACTTTCTAGAACCAATTACCAGTACTATGTAAAAGCAATAAAATCACCACTTAAAGAAAATAAGTGGATGACAATATTATTTACTTAGGTAAGAAAGAAAATTCCTCAAAATGGAGAGGAGGTACTTATTTCCTCAATTGTACTTAAAATGGTCAAGAATAGAATTACTTCCTTTCACTGATTTTGTAGCAAACTATCCAGATATGGACTTTACAAATTAAGGCATAAATGACTAAACAGTATTTTTATTTGATAAAATATCTCCCTCAGTGATTTATAATCTGGGATTAAAAAATGTCCCTTGGAAATATTCCAAGAACAAGGAAAGACAGTGTGTTTGGTGAAAATCTAAAATCCAATGTGAAAGAATCTACATTGTCGATGACCAGATGAATTTTTTTTTTCATTACAATCTGGAGGGAAAGGAGAGATTGACAAAATGAAGAAAGGAACTATAATTTCCTGAGTGAAACTCCCAGAGCATTAGTTAGCAAATATTACTTTGTCTCCAAAACACTCAGTCTGGAATCTCAGAGTCTTTGTAGATTTTTTGCCAAGCTTTATGAGTTTGTCTGCAGGAAGCAGCATATAGATCCAAACACTTTAGGACTTTTAAAAAGATGTAAAAATGTTCTCATAACTGGATGCCCAATTTGTAATTTGGCAATGATTTATTTCTGTCTCACATCTTCTTGGATCATAAAATCTTCCAGGTCATTACTCTGAAAAGCATGGTGAAGTCCTTTGCCAAATGGATAATAACTTGGTCAACAGAGAGCACAAGACAGTTAAGCATTTCTACAGCTTTAAAAATCGACAAGTTTAAGTCTTAAATAATGCCTAAAATGGTAGGGCTGGCATTATGGTTTTCAAAAAGCCTATGTTTCTCTATTATCTTTTCCCTCTTATTCAATATTTACTGGTATCCATTCCAACTCTGGAAGTGTTGCTAAAAATGTAGGTATGGGCCTGACCCAATTGACTCAAAACTTCTTTCTTTTTTTTTTTTTTTTTTTTCATACATTTGGCATGTATTTATCTGAATTTATAATCTCGCATTTCACTGTC
Organism: Certhia americana; assembly: GCA_018697195.1. NCBI lineage: Eukaryota > Metazoa > Chordata > Aves > Passeriformes > Certhiidae > Certhia > Certhia americana. Next base: position 55,287,007 of record CM031878.1, read on the forward strand.
TCTGGCTGTGTAACCCAGTTTTCCTACCTCATGCTCATATGTAAGGGCAGGCCTGCAAAGAGAAACGAATCATTCAGAAACCAGTCTGCAAAAGTGCTTTGCTTTGGAAATGAGATACACAGTGTAAATGTTAACTATGTTAGGAGCCATAACATGTGGAACAGCTTACATTTAGATAAAATCTCATTTAAAAACACCTGGAACATGCATGTAGAAGAGTGCAAAATGAACTAGAGATTCTAAATAAAATTTTCAAGAAAATTAAAAAAAATTTTGCTCAATAATTAATGTGACAGAATTCAGAGAACCTTCAAAATAAGTAGAAAATAACTGCTGAGATTTCTGCTATTAAGATGCATGCTGTGTTTCACACAAACATATTTTTTGGGTATCACTGATCAGGTGAGCCCACAGAAATGCCTTGAAGGCATTTGAGGTACCTGTCTGGAGACAGGAACTTCACAGCCTCTTCCACCTGTTATCAGCAGTTATTTGAAATATCCTCTAGATATGTCATCAAAGATGATTCATTCACTGAAAGACATTCATCAAGGTTCCTGGAGAGCTGTGTCATGTGTTCAATAGCTTCAAGAAAGCAGCAGTTTATGGGTATTTTTTGCTGTCAAAACACTATTTTCGCACACTACAGTGGCTTGGGCAATAACAGAATAATCTAAGAGGCAACAGATTTGTGCTGGTAAGACATGTACCTGGTTTTTCCCAACCACCACGATGGATACAGGCATTATTTCACATGCTAAGCAAATTATATTTGAGCAGGCTTAAGTCATATTTCTGAAGATTTCATATTGTAAAAATATTGCTAATACTAGAAGTTACACACTATGAAAGGTCTGTGAGATAAAAAATTATGTATGTCTTACAGCACATATACAGCTGTATGTAATAATCTTTCACAAAATTTGATATGAGGTTATTTTGGTCTATCTGTACCAGATTATCTTAAATAACCAAAATGGTAGAATCACTGACAGTAAACTGGAAAATACTTCCTGTAACTTTTAACCTATGCTTATTTTTTCCATCCTGCCTGTTTCTGATAAATTGCTAAAGCATTATAATAATTTTTCCCACTACCTGTGAACTGGGGCAGTAACACTCATTGATGAAAGCCAGATTCTACCTTTAAGCACAGATGTGAGCAAAGACCAAGACACAAACATTTCCATCCAAAAGTAGACAGAAGTGATGTAATTTACATCTCTTATTCATAGGTTCTTCATTGAGGGTTCTTCAATTCTCTGGGCCACTGCTTTGCTGACTTTTTGTTTCACATTAGGATTTTATAGTGCCAATTATTTCCCCCTCTCCTTCACACAGCTACAGGGTGCTTGAGAGTCCAACCCCAAAGCAGCATGGAGCAATGCAACTGATTCTTCTCTGTGAGTAGTTCTAAGAGGTAAGGAATACAAGAGGCACAATTGACTTTGATTTATTTAAATTTAACAGAAACATTGTAGAGTTTTATGATTATTTTGTTTTAAAAGTGGCTTTGTCAGTTAAATATGAAGTTAAATTCTGTGTTGCTGTAGAACATATATTCTTGAATGGAATTAAGGCATCTCTCCCCAATTTGTCTCCTTAGAAAGTATGATTTTCTTTGTTTCCGTAGCAGTCCTTACTGAAGGTCTAAATGGCTGTCATGGTTTAGCCCTGATTGGACAATTTTGTAATATTGACACCTGATTAAACCAGTGAAAAGGGTGGATATGCCTCTAGTGAATACACATTTTAAGGGGAGGGTCTGGAAATAGCTCTCTTCTGGTTTCCAATGGGGTGAGTGACACAGCCTCAGCCCAGCTGTTCCCCATGGCCCAGCTGGGCTGAGGTTCCCCCCTTTCTGTCCCCTGGCACCCCTGGAAGGCAAAGGGGAAGGAGAGAGGGTGTGGGGTGGGGGAGAGGAAGGCTCAGCCCAGCCTTGAATGCTGAAATCTGCTAATCCAGGACTGCCCATGCAGCAACTGCCAGGCCCGGCGGCAGAGAAAAGGGGGGATGTTCAGCTCTGGTGTGAGACATCTGCAGCCTGACTGGGCTGTAAAAAAGATCCTAGCCTCCCTCTTTCAGCACAGCTGGAATTGAAGGCAGCAGCCAGGCTGCGAGATCCTGGCCCAGTTCCATCATCGCTGCAATGCATCACCTGACTGCCTTGTACCAGCTGTGGCCTGTACTAACTTTTTTCTTGACCAAATGAAACTTCCAAAGCATGAATCTTACCCAGAGGAAAAAGAGGAGACTGGATGAAATGTAGAAAGACACAGCATGAGATTTAATGTCAGAGAAAGTGAGAAGAGAATATTAAATGGCAAGGAAAATTGAGGGAGTGGCCTGGTTAGGCTGGACCTCTCTTGTGAGGCCATAGAGAATGGACTTAAATACTCTGTAACCTATGGAGTGTTTTTTAGGGGGATGTGAAGTTCTAGTCATATCTGTGAGCTGCTGGAGAAAATTGAACAGAGGAAGACTGAGGAAGTGAGAGATGATGCCCTTTGTCCATTGAGAGAAGAGGACCTCTGTTCCTTGAGATGAAGAGAACTTTTGTTTTATACTAGAAGAGGCATCCTTAAACTGTACCCTAATAAACTGATACGTCCCATGAGGTGCTGTGGCAGGCTGTTTCATGGGAGGGACTTCACAAATGGCAACATTCTCCAAGCGGGCCATTGTAGGGTGTGGAAGCAAGAGAAATGGTATCTTTTGAAAAATCTCTATTGTATTTAAGAGAGACTCCTTTCTCCTGGATGAATTGAGAAATGATTATTTTAAGAATGATAACTGACTGAGAATCCCAACTTTTGTCTTTTTATACTGGAGTAAAAAAGTGAATAGTTGGTGGGGGGAGGAAAAGTGTTTTGAAGGTTTCATTCTGATTTTTTTTGTCCTCTCTCTTTTAGTGTTAGTTAATAAATTTTTATTCCTTTTAAGTTTAAACCTGCTTTGATCTTGATTGGAAAATTTTGAATTGGCAAACCAAAACTGAGATATAAAATTGGTGTTTCTGCCCCATTTCAAACTGAAACCATGACACAAATTGGTGCGTTGGCTGGGAAATGAACACCCACGACAGGCACATCACAGAGATGCTGTTTTCTCGTAATTAACAGTACTTCCTTACTTGCAAAACAGCAGGACCATAACATGTTGGATTGCACCTGCAGCTGTGCCAGCAGGCTTCACCCTGTTCAGCACTGTTGAGGTACATCTGAAGTTCTGTGTCTGGTGCTGGACTCACCAGTGCAAGAAAGACATGGATATATTCAGAGCCATCAGAAAAAAAGGACAGAGTTTTCTCAGTGTTGTCAGCTGACAGGATAGGAGACGATGGTCACACTGAAGACCAAGTAATTTCACTTTAGCATAAGAAATCTTTTTTACTGTGAGTGTGGTAAAACACTGGCATGGGTTGGGGATTCTGGACTCTCTTCTCTTTGGAGACTTTAAAATTTCAACTGCACATAGTCATGGGCAACCAGGTCTACTGAGTCCCTCTGAACAAAGGCACCAGACTGGATGATGTCCTTAGGTCCCTTACACTCTCAACAATTATTAGTCCCTGTGGGATCAGCAAGGTCCCAAAGCCCTGCCCAGATACCTCAGGCATCTCTTTCTTTCCATCAAAAAAGGAAAAGAGCCCTCCTGGTGGTAATCTACTTATGTAGAAACTGCCCATATCAGTCTTCTCAGGCAGTGCTGGCAACAGCTCATTTTATTAACCTCAGAGGACAGATATGTCAGTACCTACTCATCTGCCATGCCATTTCAGCATTTCAGAGTGTTTCTTTGGGGTTAGGAAATACTTGGCTTTTAGAGGGGCTGAGAGGCTGAGGCGTTCCACACCACTTTTTCTTCTGCTTTTCTACTCATTAGGAAACACAGCTATCCAAAATCCTGTCAGAAGCAGACTCTGCTAAGCACAGACTCTAAAACCTTGTGTCTTAATTTGCTGCAGAAATAAATTTAATTGGCCAATTCTACATCCTGCTAATGACCATCAACACCTTAACACCAACTGCTTAGGCTGGAAATATCATGCTAAGAGGCTTTTTTTTTATTAAGTGAAAAGCACAGTGTGAATGACATCCAAGGGAGAATAATTCCTAATTTTGTTTATTTGTACATTTTCAAACATTATTATTTTCTACTGTTGTGCACTCTGATGGGTATCCTTCTGAAAAGGAACTGCTTTCTAATTGCTAATTTCATGGACTCTGCTAAAACACATTATTTCCAACACAAGAAAATCAGAGAGGGACTCAGCCTCAAATAACTTAGATAACTTAGAAAACTATCCTAGACCATAGCTAAGAGAATGAACATTCAAATACTGCAAAAGATTTTCTCCTCTTTGCTCAAAAGTTTGCAGGTTACAGAAACTTCATCACTGTGTATTTATACAAAGTGCTCCAGTTAGGGGCTCAAACTCCCAGAAATATCTCATTTCAACTGTACACACATAGAAAGAAATTTAAACTTGGGCCAAATCACTCAGTTGCCAGACTTTGGGTTCTGAATATGCATACTGTGAACTAAGAACAATTAATTCAAACCAAAAAGCAGCATCCAGGCTGATTTTCATCCATAAATAGAGCACATGGAATGATGTTTCTATGTGCTTTTTTAGCAAAAGAAAAGTATGTTCAGAAGAGTCATGACCTAAAAGCATTAGAAATATAGACTTTCCTCACACTGAGAAAATTCTACCCTACCATCTTCGTGACACACGATGATAAAATTTTAACAGCAAATATTTAGAATAGTCTGAATGGGGAAAAAAACCCGCAAAAAATCAAAAAACCTGCCTCAAAACCCTTCCAAAAATAATTAAAAAAAAACAACCAAGAAACAACCAACCAACCAACCAACCAATCAATCAACCAACCAACCAACCAACCAAAAAAATTTTCCTGGAATCATTCTCCCTCCTGACACAGAAGTGTTTTCTCCTGTGCTTCTTTTGCAAATACATTGCTCATGAAAGTCAAGCATGAATTATTAAATACCTTGTAAGAAGAAAAAAAATATCAATCTCTATTTTTCCCACTGAAATACTATATGTCCTTGGATAAGTTATTTGATATGTCCATGCCACAAACATTTTTTGGTAAGATGAGGGTAATAATACAAATCCAGACATTTTAAAGAGATGTGCCAGTGATAAGCGCTATATGATGACTTCCCAAACAGAAATAATACTGCTATGAGTCATTGCATTTAATAGCCTAAAAGGAAATAGGAAATGTTCTTACTCATACACAAAAAAAGTCAAGAGGTATGACTACATTTTTCTAGAGAAGAGGTTGCTGAATCTCATTTTCATTAAAATTCTTTTAAGGTTCATTCACAAGATGTTAAGTTTTCTGAGCAGAAAAATGCTTGCTTATCCCCCACTCACAATGTTGCTATGTAAAATTCTGCAAAGCTAGGAAATGAGTACTTCATCTAATCCCTTCGCATCCTTGCCAGTGGGCAGACCAGGCCTCCTGAGCTCAAAGGACATGCAGACAAAACACTATTTAGAGTAATTTTTGGTCTTCTTTAGTTTATTGTAGATGGTGAAAAATTCAAATTATGGATAGTATGTGTCTTTTTATCTCTGTCTCTGCTACAAAACCAGAAGTAAAGTTCTTGTGACTCAGGCTTAGACCATAAGAGATTTTTTTAAAAAGCTTTTCAGCAGCAGCACATACTTTTCAAGGTAGAAAATTACAGAAGACCAAGTGCAAAAAGCTGTTGCTCAATGTTTACTTGTAATAGACTTGCACTCTAAACAAAAATATATATAGGACCACTTCTAGATGCTGTTCAATTTTTCCTCCCACACACTGACAAACAGATTGTCTTTTCTCCTGCTCAGCTGACTTAGTTGTCTTTATCGCCCCAATAGGGAGTCAGAAGAATATAGTCATTCTTAATAATTTTGGGTTTTGAATATCAAGTTGGGAATTTTTGACTTTAAAAAAAATATTTAAACTAAGAAGAAGAGTGAGGGTTTTGGGTTTTTTTTTGTTCTGTTTGTATGTTTGTTTTGGAGAGGGCCTTTTTGTTGTTGTTTCTTGTTTGTATATTTTTGTTTGGTTGGGGTTTATTTTTTTTTTCTTTTTCTGAACACAATAGTCATATGGATTTGAACAGGAACAGTTTCAGTGCAAAGTGCTTGTACCAGCTCTGTTCTAGCCAGATGTTCTTTGAAATGTTACCACCTCTGAGCCTGTTGTACTCATGAAACCCAAATGGTGAATAGTGCTCTGACCACCACAGAGAGAATCAGTTTTTCTAAAAATTCAGACCAGATAAGCTGGAAGGAAGAACAAACTTGGTGGTAAATGTTCCTTATTGCTAAATGACAAAAATCATGTCTTACTTTCCCCAGGTACTCCTGATCTCCTTGTATGCTCAACATGTTCCCAACAAGAAACATGCTTCATGAGACTACCTAGAGTTATGACAACATTGAGGTGCTTGATATATGGATATATTTATCTGCCAATAAAAGTGCACCAGCCTACTCAAAAGGGATATGTTGGCAGATGACATGAAGACTCTTGTTAAAACAGAAGCTGCATAATAGTTTATCCAGTTTACCCTGTTGCCTAGGGATTCCCACAGGGATTGCCATCCCTGTGCTACTAGGTGCTATACCAACACAGATTCATGGAGAGTAAAGGGAAGGCCAGGACAGAACAGGCAGTGAGATATGGATTAAGGACAGCGGAGACTAGGTCCCACAATCCATAATGTGAGGCCCCCTTTGGGAAACAATACATTTCCAAGAAAAAAGGAAATACCAAGTATAGGCAACTGACATTATGGGTAACTGGAGGGCAATCTGGATACAAATTTACATTTACTTGGAATGTAAAGTTGATTGATTTGTATCTGCCCTCCAAAATGGAAAGCAGTTAGTGTCTTCAAACAAATAATTTCATTTGCAGGTGAAAACTTAAAGAATTTCATGTTTTGAAAATTTGTAACCAGTGCCTGCTATCAATCAATGAAAAATCTGCAAGTCTATTTTTTAAGCACATTTTTGGCTCACATTTCTAAATCACATATTGTTTGTATTTACATTCTTTTTTTCTAGAGAATACTTTCAATAATCTGGAGTTTTATTTAATCATTGTCTTGTTTTTTTCCATTTGTTTCAAAGTGAGAACACACAGCAGGAGAACTATTATTCTTGTCCCTCTAAAACACTTTACATGTCTTGTTTTTTTGTTTTTTTTCTTTTCAGGCTAAGGAGCTGTATGCTTCAAATAAAATCAACCTTTTCTCTTTGAAAGGCTCTCTGTAGGATTATGTCCTGTGTGTTTCCGGCTGTAGCCTTGCTTGCTAAAAGGTAACAGGTGTAAATGATATTCACACCTCTTAATTGGAGTCAATTAGAGTTCTCTGGGTTATCTTCCATTTTAAGACCTTGGGTTTCCTAAGAAACAAGAAAGAAACAAGTAGAAGTCAGAGTCAGGAGTCTGCAAACTTTTGCTTGTATAAGAACGTTAGTTAAGAGTGTGATTTTTTTGTGTTTGTTTTTGTCTTACAAAATTTCTTTTCAGTCGACATTTTTTCTACAGACAAGATTTTATAAGCAAGAATGTGCTTTTATTGCTATGGCTGTTACATAAGAGCTGATACAAGAAAGACCATCACTTATGGTTTTTCCTTGTACATTCTGTATCTATTAGGAGATTTTCCATGTGTATCTACATGAGCTGCAGGCAGGAGTTTTTGCTTCTTTGGTGATACAAATTCTTAAAAGTTTGGTTTTGTTTTCCTGGTCAGTATTGTGCAGATCATTGTGAGACTAAGGAGGAAAAAAAAAATAGTTATTTTACCTTGTTTTGCAGAACAGACACAGAAATGATGGAAGCACTGTTCTCTCAATAGCTTCATAAAATACACTAATAACTCATGAAAAAATTAGATACAAATATATTCATGAGACTGAACCAATTTACACTGCTTTACTGCAATGAACATCAAAATGTCCTTCCATGGCCTCTTGAAAGCCTGTACCACCTCTGCATGATTTTCTTGCATTTTTCTTGACTGTAACTGACTGAAGGCAAGTCTGATTTCACATTCTGCACCAACAGGCATTCCTGTTGGGTTCCCAGGTATAAATGCTGCAAATACCAGGCTCATTTGTTGTCCCTAAACTCCAGTCCAGGCAGAAGAGATTAATAGTACCACAATAAAAATCACCATCATCTTTGCAGTCTACAGATAAGTAAGAAGCTTTCTGATGTCACTTGCATTTAATCTGTCTGTAAGGTTTCTTGGACCCATGAAATCACCTAATACTCTTATGAAATAATAATAATAATTGAAAACCAATAAACCAACAGTTAGGAAAGACTACATGTAAAGGTGGCATGTACCTCTCCTGTACTGCTTAGGGTGACCATAAAAAATTTTTAGGTCTCCTCTAAATCTGGACAAATTTAAATGCTAAATAAAATCAGTCTAGAGTGGGTGTTATCTAGAGTGGAGACAGATTCCCTGTCGTTAGAAATAAAATTAGGAATTGTTTCTATATGGATAGAGACTGGCCATCATAAAATATGCAGGACTGAGTTGGCAAATGAGATAGACACAAATGTTGGAAACCTCAAAGTCTTGTAACCTTGCTGCATAATAGAGTTCACAGGTGCCATCTGGGATCCTATATGACCCTAAAGGATGCATAAAGCAGAGTTCAAAAATAAGAAAAGTAGCCCACAGTTCTTAGTTGAAAATCATCTTAGATCTTTGTAGAGAAGTGCTGAGCAAGAACCACAGAGTGACTTTGTCTGGCAGAGGGTCTGAAGTACAGTTGTAGGTCACAGTTTTAATCATTGTTCATCAGTGCCATTGATCTCCAACTCCAAGTTGAGTAACTTCCTATTCTCCATTCAAATAGTACAAAAAAGAAGTTATAGTATAGTCCTCCCTCAATTCCTTGAATTAAAAAACAACCCTCATATTAAAAAATACCCAGTAAATAACTTGTAATACAAAGTTACTGAATATTTAAATGGAAGCCTTTCTCAGAATATTCTCTCTGACACCTTCAATATTAAAAACATAGCTGTAACTGGGGAAGAACTTGACTATAGTCTTTTAAATTGTATGTCCCAATCCTTTGGAGCTTTTCATCTAGTTTGATGCATATTTTAAAGTTGAGCCTCAATTAACTCCAACAACAAGTCTATCTGCATCCAGCTTTTGTTGGATTCCTTTTCATTTAAGTATAGTAGAGCTTTTTTAATTTAAAGAGTTTTTTATTTTCCTTTTTTTTAAGTCTTTTTTTTTTGTTTTTTTCTTTGTTTTTGTTTTTCAGTCTGAGAGCATATTGTGCTTTGAAGACTCTTGAAGCTATATAGACCAAATAAACCTTTCAATGACTCTTCAAAAATTCCTTTGCATTTGTATATCCTGGATGTAACTGTGTCCCCAAATTCACCATGCAATCACTTCTTAATTATTAAACTGTATTTCTTATAAAATCCATTCAGATGTGGAACTCAAATATGTTCAAAATTTAGTGTATCTTCCTCCACCCAGACCATGGAACAAACAGAAAAGATGAAGCCAAGATAAACTGTCCTGGAAAAAGAGGTTGAGGCAATGCAAGGAGAATCAGTGCTTTAGGAAATGTTTTTTAAATATAAGTAACCTATGCTTCAAAACTATAAATTTTTGTTTTGGTAAGTCCAGTAATACACAGTGATGATCATACATCAGCACTTAACTAATACCATTGCACTACAAGACAAACTGAAAAATTAAGATAGAAATGCAAAAAAACTCCTTTAGTTCTTTAAAAACCTGCATGTCACATATACTTTCCCATTGTGTTCCAATTGGTTTTCCACAGTATTGGCTGCTACTGGCTTAAATGCAAAAGAAATTAATTTTGGTTATCTCAGAGTTGTTGTGTAAATGCTAAATTTGTCTTCTTACTGTCTGCCTATTTTTACTTTCCTATATAAATAAAAATTATGTAAGAAGATATTTTTGTACTTGATTTAGAAAACTTCAGCAATGCTCAGCTCACAATAGCAAGCTATCTTTCTAAATGCAAGTGTTATTTTTCCTATGATTTTGTTGTCTCCTATGAATTTTTTAAAAATCTAATTTATTCATGAGCAGAAGTGAATAAAATCATTGGTTTCCCAGTGGAGTCATATTGTTAACATGAACCACATCTTTCCTGACCTTGCATAGCAGTTTTAGGAGTTGGACTCCATAATTGGTCCAATTATAAATATGCTTGTCAATCAGTTAGGTTTCCTGGAACTTTGGAATAACACCAATGTGTCTGCTTCTATTCAGTCCCAAGTTCTCAATTGCAACTGACCAAAAAATTTACATGCCAGCTAAACCTGTCAGACCTTTCATGCCACTCTCTTCTACATAAATTAAAATGAGGTTCTTTGCTGGAACCAAAATCTTCCGTGAAAATACTTTTCATGAGCTGCTGAATTTACTGTTCACATCTTTCTTTTACAGTAGAGATTAAGTGTGGATCCAGAGCTCAGCTTCAAAGGGGCCCTACAAATAGTATATTTTCATCATAGTATGCATTCAAAATGCAAATATAATATCCATCTGGGCCTTTTATGGGCTTAATTTATCTATGCTTACTTATCATAATTAAGTGCACCATGTGATAAGAATCCATGTGATATCTCTACTGATCTGAAGTGGGGAAGAGATTACTAACCCTACTTACGAAATCTAGCAAATAAATTATATGATATCACTCATCATAAAAAACAAATCCTCAGCTAATGACATAAATGTGTTGGACAAACCTGTTTTCTTCTAGCACATATGTAAAATAATAAGGCAATGGGAATGACAGAACATCAAATGTCATCTCTTAATCAAAGATGAGAGAACCCTGTAGAAGCTCCAAGAAAATTTCCAAACCACTAGATTTGAATGTATGGATTGGGTCTGCAGCTATAGAAATGTAGCTAGGGGATGAGCTGTGTAAGAAGTTTGGAGAAGCTCTTCTGAAATCAAAGCTGCATCTCTCCAGGGAAGTTGTATTAAGACACTGCAAGTGCAGCCTGATTTGGTGCTGCCCCACCTTCCCACCTGTTCCCACAAATCCCATTAAAACACACGTACACCTGCTTACTTGTATAAAGTGTATTTTTAAAAATAAGTATCAGTCACAGCTTCTTAAAGCAATATATAGTTGAAATATTTAAGGTAATCAGTCATATATAATGTCACTTAGGGTGTTGTGTAGTCTGTATTCAGAGTCCACAATGGGGTGCAGTGTGAAACATTGAGCTAATGTACAACTGTGGCTAAGTATTGCGCAGATAAACTAAGTCATCTCCAAATCCAGATACATAGCAGTGCTGTCACAGAAAGAGGATAGGGATTACTGTAGATCTTAGACTTCAGCTGGACAGTCCTATATCACACTCTCTTATAGCCATACCTTTAGATATTTACAGATGGATTTGTTCAAACAAGCCAACAATAAGTTTCTATTACTGAAGGAGATTTTTAGGAGTTGCAAAGTCTCTTAATCCCTTTGAAACTGGTATAAAATCTCTGCATATTAAGGAGATGTCACAAGACCCAGAAAAAGAAAAAAGGTGAAGAATATCCATATTTATGCCTGAAGAACTGAACATCATTGGTTCTTTCAAGACAGAGCAGCAGGGTAATGCTGCCTCCTCAGATCAGATTTTGGCTGTGAAAACCTCGTGCCACCAACCTCTTTTTCCTCTTTTGATGGGCTCCCCAGTCCCTGCACTGTTGATATGAAGACCTTGAGGTACTCTCATTGTGAATTGTCTGCATAGAAGAAGACAAAATGAAAGGTCAGATCAGTCTATCTCCTGGTATTTTGTCTTCCTTCTCATGCCATTCAGTGCTTTTGATCCAAAGGCTCCTGACGGTAAAATAGTCATAATCTGCCTAGGCAGACTCTTCAGCCCCTCAGAAGGCAGGCAGGACCAGATAGCTGCTAAATCTGGGGTGATCTAGCAATGTGCCAATGCAAAAATTTTGAGCCTGAAAGAATTTTCAGTTTAAATAGGAAAACTTGTAGTGACATTAAGCAGTTAGGAGCCAGAAACTCTTTTTTGTTTAAATGTGTATAGTTGGCTAAAGTATTTATCTGTTTTCTGTACAGGCCCTTGTGGGAGTTCCCAAAGTGCTTAAGAATTCCATTTACCTAATTCCCATTGAAATTTGGACCTTAGGAGTCGCTGAATTTCAGTAAGACTTACAGAAATTTTACCATGTTTTTAATGAACTTGCAAGTTTTAATGAATAGTAATGCAATTTTGGAGTCTTCTTGTCTGGAAGCAAAGCTGGTCTGTAAATCATTAGACCATTAATAGCTGTTCCTTTGCCTTTCATTCTAAGTATGGTAGTAATTATCTGTTTTGCAAAGCATAATAAATATGTGTCATCATATTCAGAATATTCATGTAGTGAGAATTCTAAAGTTATCATAGATGATATATAGACATCAGTGTGTTCATAGTGAACCAGATTTCTAAGAGAGCTTAGTTTCCAAGCCCAAAATCATAAACTTCAATTGGGGAAACCACAGTGGCCTGCAAATCACTAGAAATTAAAGGGATAGAGTTCTCCAGTGCTGGAAGCATTCTAGATCCTTGCTGAATTGCAGAACCTTAAAACCCTACAGATAAATGTGATTTAATATTCTTGACCATTGTTGTTTCTGTGTACTAAGTTCAAAAATGGTTTTGTTGCTGTAGTTGAATATGCTTGAGAATTAAGGTTCTTGCAATACTTGAAGAAAAAAGGTATAAAAAACCCCAGAAGAATTATTGTAGGTAAGCTGCAGTTGTTTACTGTTGGTAATAATTTTGTGGCTCTCCTTGTTGCTACAGGAGACTGACCCTATAGAAGTGGAGGCTTAGGGTGACTACTGCTTTTTAGGAAGCAGAAGGATATTATACAGCACATGCCTACTGCTCCCCTCAGCTTTGTGCTCCCCCACTTATGCTGAAAAATAGCTCTGGGTAAGGTCTTGGAAGGACTTCTCTGCTTGCTTTCCCTTTGCCTCCTTGTCCTGATTGCATGACTCATCACATCCCCCACTTCCCCTTGTGGCTCCTCAAACATGGAAGTGATGGTTTTATTCCAGCCTGTGTCCCTGTTCTTTTATGCCATCCTAAATTCTATCTCCATCTTTGTGCTAGTGGATGTAGCAGAACACATTCCAACCACAGATCTGACTTTTTTTTTTTTTAAGAATGTGAATAATAAAATATTTATGGAACTCCAATGATTTGAAAGCTATATTTGGGGTTAAAGTAGAAGCTGATAGAAGAAAAAAGATCACAGCAGAGATGGTTTTCACATTTAACTGTGAACATCCTTTGACTCCAGGAATTGATTGAGTTAGATTGCTTTCTCCACCAAAACTGCATGGACCTGAACTTTACATTTAAGGTACCACTTAAGAAGTTGCAGAAAATTACATGGGAGGTTACAGGCACAAGAGGTAAAGGCAATCTCCAAAATGCTGCAGTCGTTTCAGAAAGGTGAAATGAAACCTCCGCAGTTCTCCAGTATAACCAGAATGTGAACATTATAAAACATTTTAAAAGCAAAACCAAAAAACCAAACCAACAACAGGAAAAAAAAAAAAAAACAAACAATCCCCTGAAGAAACACCAACATGAAAAACCCTCAAAATCCTAAAGTAAACACAAATATGATAATTTTCTGTTGCCATGATAAGCAAATTTGTCAGAGGTTTTCAGACTGATTGCCAAAGAACAGTTTTCCTTACAAGTTACAGAAGTCATTTTTATCTGTGTTGTGGTCTGCCGGACAAATGCCATCTGGGAATGCAAGAGGCTGGGGCAAAACAGGGACTCTGTATCCTAATATATGTGAGGAGTTAGAGCTTGTGGTGTAAATCTGTCCTCCAAAACACTTAACTGAAAAATGGCCTCATAGTGGTGGTAAGGTCTACAAAAATTTAGGTTCTTTCATAGATCCAGGTACCAGAACTAAGCTGTGCAAAACCTGTGTAAACTGTGTCCTACTCTAGCAGTGTGCTTGACTAATTCAATACAATTTGTGTGTTCTCTCACTTCTGTCTATTTACTAGATTTTCTTGATTGATTAATTCAAATTACCTGTTGAGAGTTTCTTCTTCAAGGTGGAGGTAGGTGTGAAGGTAAGCAAATTGCTCGGCGTTTTTGGTTTACAGCCACTAACCTGCATTTAAGTACATATCTTGGCTTTGTAAATTGCTTAGGTCTTTTTTTTCCCCAAAAATTAACTTCAGAATATTTTTCAGACATTTATAAGACACAGGAATATCTCTCTCTCTCACCAAATCATGGCAATCTGTGATGTGCTATATTTTGCGTTTCCTCTTAATTTTAAAGCCATGAAATAAGCTTAAGGGAAGACTGGATATGCTCAGTGAATACAGAAGAACATTAAGTCCTCAAAAATCAATCAATCAGATAGAAAGGGCAAGACGGCTTTCAACAGTAAATATCTCAGGGCTGAAAAGGGTAAACCAATGCTGTCTGGGTTCATTTTCATCTAATCTTGAGAAATTCTGAGCTTAAACCAACAATTTTGGCCCATGCTTTTGTCTGAAAACAAGTATTTTCTCAAAATTTCCATTTTTTCTTTTTTCTTACGTTTGTATCCACCAAAAATTGCTTTTTCTTTCATACTCATTTTTGAATGCATTGGCTTCCTTCAGATATCTTCCAGTACATGGAAATGAAATCAATAGACTTTTGAACAGGCTTACGGTTACAAAAAGACAGCGTTCTGACAAACACTGACTAGAGACACTGACAAAATCTGACTGGAGAAACTAAAGATTCACTTTCTTCACCTGTTGAATTGATTGTGGGGAACAGTAAAACCTTGTTGTTGGGATTTTTATCCAAGAAGGTTGTTTAGGTTTGTCCCTTCAAAGTAAATGACTGCACAAGGGTATTTACTGACCTCAGTTCAACATCTCTGAAAACACTGTATTAACTGGAATCCTATTCCTGACTTGGTGTACCCAAGCCCATGAGACAGCTTGCCCATCTCCCAAAGGTTTGTACCTTCAAAAATAAGTTGGGTGAGCCCTGCTCACACACAGGCTGTTAATTCTGCTCTCCAGAGCAATCCTTCCAAATTATGACAAAATCACAGGATGATAGAATAATTTTGTTAGAGGGATCTTAAACTCAGCCATTTCCAGTCCCCTGCCATGTGTAGGCACGCCTTCCCACCAGACCAGGTTTCTCCCAGCCATCCTACCCGGCCTTGGAAACTTTCAGAGATGGACAGCCACAGCTTCTGTAGACAACCTGTGCCTCACCAAAGAAGATTTCTTTCCTAATATCCAAACATGACACGATCAAGCTGAAATCATCTTGATCATGGACCTTAGTACAGGTGACTGTAAGCATATATTGAGGCCAAACAACTCCTGAGATTTACAGCTCACAGTTAGGAGTCCTGGTGAATCTCTTTCTCCCATATACAGATATAATCTGGGCCTGAGGCATGGTAAAATCACTCTTCTCTGAGGATTTTGATTTTTTTACTTGGAAAATGTAGAATGCTCTGAGGTATCAGAGAGGAATTTCTCTCTGTCTTCATCTTGAATATGTTTAGGGTTCAGCTTATTTCTCTAAAGGCATTGCAGCAGACTTTCTATGTCACACAAAATCCAAAAAGGCCAGGATGGCTCCAAAAGAGATAAGAATAACAATTAAATTATCATCATTATGCAGGACATGAGCCAGCTGCTTTCCAAAGGGGCTTTTTTTAGGATCTGAAATTTCCAAGCGAAAGGATGTAGCAGCGCATTAGAAAAGTTGAGAACCAATAAACAGCCTCCTACAGAACTTATCTATCAGGAGCTTTGGTTAGTTGAAGGAGGTTAGTCTAACTGTTAACTAGTGACTATTGTGAAGAATGCTAAAATTTATTTTCAGATCTCCTTTTCCTGCTAAAAATATCTAAAATAATTAGATAGTTTTTCCTTCTGTTTATGCTTCCTCTCTTTCCTTTTGCAGCAGAACCTCTCTGAAAGCAGTGTTGAGTGATTCCTCTGAACTTGCCTGCTCCCTGTTTCCTTTCACTGAAAAAGAAAAGTATAGGACTTAACCAGGGCAAGGAATACTGGCACCCCAGGATCAAAATATGGACGGACAGTTCATCTGGATCACTGGGTCTGCACAGAAATCTTTGAGTGCCAACAGATTTTGATTAAGGCACTGGGAATAGAAAGAATTTAAAGTATCTAGGAAACCATCATTAAATAACCCAAATCAATCCAATAAAAATTCAAAAATTGAATTTTTTTCTACACTATCTAAAGTGTACCTAAAATATTTACAATTGCATAACTGTCTGAGCCATTTCTCCATAACTGTTATTAAAATGTAGGAAAACACTACCTAAAGCACTGAGATTAGAATTTTATCTCCCATAAGTGAATAAAATTCCATCATGAGTTTGCCTTCTGCTGCTTACCTTGATCTTGTTTGTATTCCTAAAAAGGCACAAGAATGTGTCTTTTCATAGAAGAATGCCAGGGGGTAGGAAAATTTTATGTTAAAGTTCTAATCCCCTGAATACAGTCCCTGATGGATGTGTTAAGTATGTTGACAGAAGACCCTCTACATTAAGTCTCAGAGCCTAATATAGTTGTCAAGAGCTGAGAATTTCACAAGATTTAGTTCATCTGCTTTCAAGTAGTGGCTGTGTGAGTTGAGACTTGGTTTCCTTGTGGGTTTTTTTTTTTTTTTCAAAAGCAACCGAAAAAAATCACTCTTTCCCTCCTCCACATGCAAATGCCTCAGTGCTAAGTATTGAAAAACCTAAGTTATACCCTCAAAGGAGGACACTGCAATCTAAATATTGTATGATAAAATTCCCAAGATAAGTAGATAAGGAGGCTCAGCCACACCTGATGAGATACATAATACATCAGGAAGTGGTACTGTGAAGGTATCTTCCATGTTAAAAAGCTTTTTCTGATGTTTCAGTTCCTTACATAAGGATCCAATAATATTTGCAAATCTGCCATATTGATTCAATCTATTATAAGCCACCTTATTTTTCTTTCAAAACATGTAATTCCTTTGTTCAACCATCCAGTGGTTAAAAGCCCTTTCTCAGCAAGGGGAGTTATTATGGTCATTTTCTCCAGCCCTAAACATATTTACTGTTGCCTGAAGAAAACCAGAGGAGTCTATCTACTCTGTGAGGGACATGTCCTACCTGACCAGTCACCACTACTGCCACGATGAAAAGAATGAGAAAACTTTCTGTATGAAAGAAAGTGAGAGTGGGAGTCCCTCTCCTACTTGCCACAGTTATGTATTTTCCATGCTAGCCTGTTGCCAGCACTGGTTAGAGTTGTTGGTAACAACTGGCATGTACAGAGGATTACAATGACATGAAAGTGGCTTTTTTTTTTTTTTTTTCCTTCTTCTTTTTAATCTAAGGAATAAATAAGGAAGGCTGAGAAATCTTCTGGAGTTGTGTATGTCTAGGCATTTAAACCTGAACATGATTCAGGACGCAATTTTTGCAAAAGTTTTAATCTGGTTCTTGCTCTCCTGTCTCTGGATTACCACCGTGTATTTTCTCTTGTTGCAGGAAAAACAGGTGTAAAAGAAAAGAAACCTTACAAATAGTCCTAAATCAGTCAATTCTCTCTTCCTTTCTGCATTTCTGGGGAAGGGGATTCTTTGTTCCTAGGAGAGTCTATTTTCCAACATGCATAAATGGCTGATTGATTGATGATGTGACTGAGAAAGAAAGGCTATGATAAAAATGGGTTTGCAAAATACCTTATTCTGACAGAATTGAAACAAGGTAAATACTCTGTGACTGCCCTTTGGATAGGTTCGAAAGTTCAGAAGTGGAACAGAAACAAATAAAAATCAAACACCAAGCCTAGAGTCAAAAAAAGTCACTTCTAGCTTTTGCCTGAGACTTCTCCCAGGTGACAGTTTGTAAGTACAATGTATTAAAAAGTTCTCCCGTTCAAAATTTTCAATAATAAATTCATGCTGTCAGTAACATGGCATTTTCTGCTCTGATACCACAGCTATTTCCCATGCTCAACATATCTGACTCCTCAGATAAGAAAAATAAGAGGCACATAAAAGAAATTACCCTTAGTAAAATCTTAGTTGTCCCACCATAACTCTACTGAGTAGCTCAGAAATGAGGGAAAACAAATAAATAACTGCAATTGAGAGTATAAAATTCTAGGCATTATTGTGGTCTTTAGATTTGGACCATTATAGGGAATGCCTTGCAATGGGTTTTCAGTAATTTCAGTTCAAATTCTCATTTGCTTTGCACACTTGAAGCTATACAAGTAAACTGTCATAAGAGCCATGTTTACCATCAGTGAAATGTAGGTGAAATCCAAAAGATCATACATATAAAAGAGGCTAACATGTTTAATAGGATCACAACCTATTGCATCATTTGTGAATTACTAGCTGTTAAGAAGCAATTGTCTAGCAAAGAGAAATATATGCCTTTATAGGTGAACAATCATGTGTTAGCAGACTCAGAAAAACAAAAAGGCACCAACTGTTTTATTGTCTTGTAAAACAAAGCCAGTGTTTATTTAACAGTTATTGATGCACCAAAAAGAGAAGAGAACAAGACAATAGAAAAATCCCATCCAAATTATAACTGAAAAGAAATAAAAAATAGAGACGGTTGTTTAATAATGTCATTGATTTTCAGAAACAGTGGAGAGATGCAATGGCTGCCAAATTTTCACAAACAAACTAAGCATCTTGGGCATACAATAGGGGCTAATGTTCTTTGAAAACCTGGCCAGTGGTTTCATTATGGAAACTGTCCTGTTATAAGCATGTTTGTAAATATGGTCTGTATTTAACAGAGTTAAGATTGTTGTTCGTAATCAAGTTACACTTTGGGCTGCCAAGAACTTAAAATTCTCATTACAGGATCTTTCTGGCATAATGGTAAAATATCAAAGTAGGCCAATTTAGATCCCACCATCAAGACCACAGTTATCTCAGCTCAAAGCTGCAGAGTTTTTGCCAGTTTTATTTTTTCAGAGTTTTATCAGGTCAGTCTAAGAGCTGGATTTTTTTCCTGAAGGATTTCTCCCTTCTGGTTCTATTGTAGAGTCTCAGGGGCTATGTCCTATGTCATGATATGCAGGTCTTACCGTGGCTTGACAGCTCTTGTTAATTTCTTTGTGGGGGTGGAACACATTTGCATTTTGTTCACACAACATCCATACAATAGGATGAAGAACTCAACATTCAAAGTTCTTCAGGAGTAATACAAGAATAAAGCTGTTATAAATACTTAAAATTTTGAAGGCACTGGCCACAGTGTCTACTCTGACACGTTTTGCTTGTGTTCCCTCTCTTCTTGTTTGTGCCTCAATGTTGTCCCACTTTAGTAGACACTTAAGTAGGTAAAAGTGATAACAGGTTTAAAAGGCTACACATAGCCTTGTTACTTCAACAAGCATTCACATATCAGCTTCAACAAGTGTTCACATGTCAAATGCTTTGACAGTTCCTTTGAAGTCATTCAATGCAGGTTCAGCCTTGAAAAATAGCACCTTTTCCTTCGAGGTTCCTTATGGTCAATGGATTTCTACTACTTTTGATATGAGAAAAGAGATTACATTTTCTCTGTGAAGGAGAATGGTTCTATTCTATCAGCAGAAAAATGCTGAGAAATTATTCAATGAAACTCTCAAATTAAAATAACAATATTTTGTTCTAAAAATTTATGAGATACTCCAAAAACATTGGACCCTTATCAAATCTGCCATTAGCTGGATGATAAAAACAGCTTATAGGGAGGGTATAAGGATCACACCTTTGATAAAGGCATGAGGGAAGCTAGATAACAAGAAAGTGATCATGACCAGAAAAACAAAGCAAAACCTAAAATGCTTTCAGAAAATTAAAAGAAGTTTGATTCCAGTAGAAGGACTAAGAGATCTTTAATTTGTGGATTTACCACATATATTTTCATATCTGGCCTTTTAGAGGACTACGAGTTCTCTGGTCATTATTTTAATCATCAACACATGCACAAATCATTAGATCTGAATGTGTTTGCCTCAAGGGAAATGTGATAACTGAAAATTAAGCTGGACGACAAAGCAGATGTACTACTTTGACTGAATCTGTGTTTTAGATAAAGTAAGATATTCAATGCTTTGCCCCTGAAACTGTCTGCAAAAAAATAACATTGGCTTCAACCGTAATCCCTTCAAATCATTGTCTGAAAGACCAATGTCAGCAAAGGAAGAGAAATCTGTAGGCTAAGCCTGCAGTGTTATTTAGTCACTGTTAGCAATTCGGCACAGTGGCATGCTGCCTGGCAGGCTCTGCTTGTGCTTGTGGCATGGTATTGTCACTTCAGCACATAACTTCTTAAGAACAAACCAGAACAAAAGCAAACCCAGTGTTTTCAATCAAAATTTGTATTTTAAATATAATTGACAACACTCTAGAGATATACTTGCTAAACATGCTCTGACAATACTTGTGCTGAGGCATGGAAAGGAATTTAACAAATATTTTCATAACTGGCACCAAAAGGTGTTTGGAATCTGAGAATCTGATTTTGTGTCTTTTTTTTTTTTTTTTTTTTTTTTTTTTTTTTTTTTTTTTTTTTTTTCTGATCAAGTCTTTTAATCAACTGCTCAGCTAATAAATTTGCCACAGAACTTTATTAATGTCAGGGGCATGTGTGGAGGATGGTTTCTAAAAATGAAACCAAAGATCTCTTACAGTGCAGCATACTTAGGGTCTCCCTTCTACTCTTTACATGAAATCTTTTTTCCCTAAAATATCTCAGAGCTGGAAGAGAAGAGAGAAGACCAATCCAATGCTTTATTTCAACAGTCATCTATGGTCATTTAAAAATAGGAAAAAGTCAGTCTAAAAATTCTACTAAATTGAATGTGCTTTCTGTTTAAAAAGAATTTGTTTGGGTTTAATTCCAAAAATTCTAAAAACACACAAAACCCAAACTCAGGATACATGCATCAAATAAAAATATTAAATAATCAAAATTTTTCCTCCAAAGGAAAAAAACCCAACTTGTTTAATCAGCTTTCAATAAGATTCCTTATTGTTTTGGCATTATCTTTGCAGAATTCTTTGTTAGTCATTTTATTCCATTACTTCCCCACATATTTCATTATTATCCACATCAATCTCTGTGAAGATTTCTTAACATAATTAAATGCCTATTTCTTGATCAAGAATCAAATCTTCAGTCGTTTTCTAGGTCTTCTTAACAGAAAATATTACATCTATTCCCAAGCAGACTTTAATACAAGGAGGGTTACTAAACTAACCCAATTAAAATGAGTGGATCTGCAAGCTGAGATGACTGTTACTGCTGTCCATGAGAGCTGGGATCAAGAATGGTGGATTTCAGGCCATAGCACTGATAATCCGTTTAAGAAGCAGTATCCCATTCTGAATTATCTTGAATTGGCCTACCTAAAGGTTTTGTGATGAAAATTGGAGGCTCTGGGCACAGTAACAACCCGCAGAATATGTGACATTCTTCTGTCTGGTAGTGCTGGGAAGGCTCTCAGCTGTGATGTTCGAGCCTCATTAATCAGCCCTGTGTTGTACATCTCTGTCTGATATGAAGCTGCCATGCCTTGTCACCAATTACAGGCTCTGCAAAGTCCCATCTCATTATAGTACTTATATTGCTTGTTTCTGAAGGTGATACTTGGTGTGCCGCATCCTCAGCTTGCCAGTAGGAAAATTGTCCTTGAAGTGAAGACATGTCATTCACGAGGCACAAAAAACCAGCAAAAAAATGTCACAAAATGCTCCCCGGAATATTAACCATAACACTGGATAAAACCAGGTACATAAAATTGCAACAGAGGAAAAGAGGTTTCTGAGCAATCCAACCAAACTTGTTATCTCCTCAATAGATCCAGGGCTGGGCAAGGTTTTGGTGGTGCACCAGACAGAATAGGAATGAGGTTGTTCACTTTGGTAACAAATATTTAATTTTGGTTACATAATTAAAGAAAAAGTCCCAAATGTTACTCCCACTAAAACAACATCTTCATCCACCAGAATTCAGAAAAACAGCAACATCTCTTCTGCAGACATTTCACACGTGTTTTCATTTTTGTCGATAATTGTGAAACCAATGTCAGTCAGAGTATCTGCAGTACACTGAAAGAGCTGCAGTGATGTGACAATACACAGTGTGACCTGCTTTTTCATTACATTTATACCATCCATGTAATAATTTGATCTCCTAAGTGACATGAGAAAACCCTAATACTTGAAGCGTCCAATGAATGTACAAACACTTGGGGAATTTTTTTTTTTTTTAGAGTATAGTATAATTTATGTTGTTGGTGCATTTTTACCATTATTACTGATTTTGCTCAATTTATCAGCAGGTTTTATGTAGGTATGACCTCCTCTGGCTGCATAGGCTCTCTCCAAGAGTATAAAACCCACACACACAAATGATATATAAGGACAACCAAAAAGTTGCAAATTTCATGGAAAGTGTTGTTAAAACTCCCCAGCATTACTTTTCTACATAAAATATGGTAAAAACCACAGTGATGATTATCATGATAGAGACATTTAACCACCTTACATTTAAAGATAATATGGTAAAATATACAAGCTTTTAAGAAAAGCGATATTCATTTTTATTTTTGGCTACAGTCTGTCCTGATGGCAGTTGAGTTTAGAGCTCAAGTGAGGGGGAGAATTTTTCCCTGCATGCCATTCTTTTACCATTTTGAAAGCAGATTTGCTCTTAAGCAAAGAATATTTCCCTATGCAATTTTGTCAGAAGCTATTTCAAGAAAAATAGACAGGATATAGAAAAATCTATCAGTGTCAATTAAAAAAAAAAAGAAAAAAACAAGCCAGAAGTGTCCTGACCTTGATTATTTTTTTCTTTTCAGTACCTGTACACACATTTATGGGAAATGGAAGAGAAAACAGTAATGTTCCTTCGTAAAGAAAAGAAAATAATACCATTAAGTCACAAAAAACCTAAAACACTTAATAGCAACATAAATCTCTCTGTCTAGATGGCAATTTCCAACCCACAGTATTGTGAAACAGGAAATACAAGTTCATCCCCTGGAAAGAATTGCAGACTGCATTATAGAAAGAATCTTGTATCAAAAGTGCCTTTCATCATGATGTCTAAGCAGTTTCAGAGCTAAAGGCTGTTACATCTTGAAGCAAAAAAATCTGTATCAAAATGTTTCCTAACAAGCCAAAACTTCACCTGCAATTTACAGGTTAAATGAACAGAAAAAAAAAAAAAAAAAAGAGTCCCCCAACCAACCAAATAAAAAACTCCAAATCACCACCACTACCACCAAAAAATCCCAACAAAACCAAAACAAACCCAAACAAAACAAAATAAAATAAGAACAACAACAAAAACAAACAAAGAGAAAAATATAACAAAAAGATCACAAAAAAGCCAATCCTCCCCCCCCGCCAAGAAATCCCCCATGCCCATGACTTCACAAAAAATCACGAACAAAAAAAAGAAATAAAAAATCATCATTTTCTGTAGGCAACAAAGTGGAAAATTCTTCACAGAGAATTCCTTCAGCTTTCCAGGTGTTTAAGTAAAAAATATGGCATTTTAAAAAATGTTGCTTCTACTCCATATTGACAGCAGCCCTGTTATTCTGCTAAATGAATCTTTACATAACTGACAGATCATCTGAGGGTACGTACCATACACATACTGCTATGACATTTTAATGCCTTTCCAAAGAAATACAGCAAGATTATGAAGCTATCTATTTTTCCCCAACCAGATGCTCCTTTCCTTCTCACACTGATAAGGAGAGAGAGGCAGGAAATTGTGGACTTCTGAAGAAGTGAAGATGAGAAGACTTTGGACATGGAAGTAACCACAAGACTCAGCAAAGGACTGAGAGCATTGGTAAATATATATAAGAGAGATACTGAATGAGATATTATTCTCACTTTTGTGTTTCATTCAGGATACCAGAAAATTCAGAAATCGTTAAACTTTTCCATGCACTAAATACATGTACATAATGTGCAGTTTTCTTCTACAGAGTTAGTTTTCTAACATATATGTAGCAGTCTATTTGCATGAATACATGTTGTGCCTAATCAATATGTCACAAGTGGTAAAAGTAAGTGGTAGGGAAAATACTGAGCCCTAGGAAACTGATGAGATAAATCACTACTGAATATATCTTTTCCATCAGCTTTTCCCACTATCATAAAGAGAACCTCAGGGTTATAACTGAATTAGAAGTGAGAAGCATCCAATATCTAAGGACTAAACTAATAATTGCAGTTAAAAGAGCTGAGAAGTCATTGCATCATTACTGTTGCTGTTTTATGAATAAATCAGTGTTTTCAACACCTTTGGAGTCCAAAACCATTGTAAGCTCAGAACTGAGCAAATTTTTTTCTGACAGACACAAGTTCAAGGGCAGCACAATTGTAGCCTCTTTCTTTAAATCCATAGACAAGCTCTGCTCTCAGATGAGAATCAGGAAATCAGGACAGACCTTTTCCCTTGGAAATGTCAAACAGGCACAGGAAAGGTGACAGTGGTAGAACCTGCTCTGCCACTTCTGAGATAACTGGTAACATGGAAAAGAAAGTGTGCCAACATAAAAGTTTCTTATCAAGAAGTAGCAGACAAAACCAAGTCAACGTTTTACGCTAGGGTTCTGGCCATTTTATGTCCTGGAGGCTTCCTGGCCTGTGCAGTTTCATTCTTCATCCATGCCTACTGCCATCATTGACCATGTCATCTGACTTGTGGTCATGATCTGGGTACTAAGGTTCTTAGAAATGCCCCTGCCTGAATTAAGGTGCAAACAAGACCATATGCCAGTGACAATAATATGGGTTTTGTTTGGTAGTAAACATGGGAGAGAGAGAGAGAGAGAGAGAGAGATAGAAAATAGGTGGGGTGGACAGAAAGCGTCTGACAGGGACGGAATAAGGAAAATACCACCACTCCATGGATCCCAGTGATGTTCCACTGATCCCCTCCAGCCAGTCTCCTTGGTGGTGAAGGTCCCTCCAAAAGCAGAGAATCTGATGGGGTAATACACGCCCAGGCCAGGCAGGAAAATCCAGGCACCTCCCTGGGGGGAGTTTGCCATTGTCTCTCCCAGCAGACTCCACATTTGCTGCAGCATGGGCAGTGCTGTGGTGCAAGGCCTCAGCAATGACTGGGGGACACTTCGGGGGCCTTTGGTGGATTGAGGCACCCCCTCAGCTGTGCCTCATGTGAATGTCCCGTGGATGTGGCATTCCCAGGGCTGGGGTTCCACAGCCAGCTCATGGGAATGACAGTGGGTTCACTGCCCCCTGTCCTGGGGGGAAATCTGTGCAAACCTGCACAGTGGCTCTGGGGGCTCTGGCCTCCCCCGCCCTGAAGCAAGCCAAAGATGATTCCTAGCATGGCTGCTGGATCTGGCTCACATTGTTTTCCCTGTTTACTTGTTTGTTCCAGGTGATTGATAATGGGCTTTCCCTTTGTCTAATCTCAGCAATTTGACTTTCAGTCCAAAGTTCCAGTCAGGCATCTTCATGGAGGCTTCTTTGATTGTAGTTTCTTTGTTCAGTTTTTGATATAATGAGCAGAATTTTATATCAATGTTTGAAGCATGAACTGTTTCAGTCTCTGACACCTGTGCTTTGAATGGGAGAAAAGCATCGTCTACATCATTGTGTGTGCCATTTGTTTCAGCACTAGTCCTAATCTCATTAGCTTAAGTAACCTCCAAATCAATAAGATTTATAGAACCTTTCATAAATGTTTTTTCTTTTTTAAAAAATAATTCTGTTAAAACGGATGGGTTTTTTTGGCTTTTTTTGAATATTTCATTGTGACTTTCATTGCTTCAGCACACATTAAATATTTTACTACTATGCACACCAAACAAAATAATTTTGAAATAAAAAATCAAAATCTTCAGTTGTGTGTCTGCCAAAGCAGAAAAACTCATTACCACAATTCTGTCTTTCACTATTGTTTTGTCCCAAATATAATTGAAATTGACACTTTAAAAAATGTTTCAATACAGGGAAATCAACATCCTTCACCAAGAAAATCATCAAGAAAATAAATTCTAAAACTAATGAATTAGAAAAAAATAGACCAGCAGTAGTCTGATCTATGAGCATATTATGTGACGGTTGTAATTAACTGAAGGTTGGCAGATATTCTATATATCTATGATATATATCATAGATGTATTCTATGATATTCAAAGTATGATTTAAAGACTCAAGCTTACATTAAATAGCTTGAAAGGCTGGATTTTTAGGTAAACAAAGAACCAATGAATTCATTAAATCTACCACCATCATTCCCATTCATCTCAGCTATGCATGATACAGCTAAGAATTTGGTCTAGACCTAGTAAGAGCAGACATTAACATGAAAAGAGGTACAAAACCAGTTTCTTAACCTTTCATTGTTCATTTGTTATGCTGCAGAAGCCTCTGATATACATAAGACGAGTTGTCTTACAAAAAAATAACACATTGATTAATTTGGGGCAGAGCATAATATTTCCATGCTGTCTTCAGAGAAGGAGAAGTGCAGGCAGGAAAGGCTTGGGGCAGTTTGGTGGAGTTTACCTTAATCTCTTAATTTCAGATTTATTGAATAATATCAGATTTTATCAAGAACAAAACAGTGAACACAAAAGGGGAAACACAGAAACATGCAAAGCTACATGGTCATAAATAAGCTGATTTCACCTTGCATGAGCAGCAGGTTAGAAATATTTGGCAGCTTTGGCTACTGGAAGTTGTGGTCCTTTCTCTTCCACTCACCAGTTTTCAGGGAGGCAGCAAAGGTGGACATGTACTTCTTCTGTGCAACACTCCTGGGTCACAGTCTGTACTTGTTACGTTTTCTTGCCACAGATATAGGAGGAGAATTTTCTAAAAGTGCTCAGAGTTGGAACTCATTGATTTTCATCAACCATCACTATAGGTTCAGGAATAAAAGACCATCATTCTGCATCAGGGAAGTGACTACTTCATGATAAAATGCAGTGGACATGATCAGATTAAGAGCTTAAAGAATTTACCATGGCAGGCTATTTCATGACCCAGAAAAAGCATTTTTAGGTAGGCTAAAAAATTTAGACAATCCCAGTACAAATCTTATGGAACTTCTGTATCTAACAAACATTTAAGAGTATATTTCATTCCAAAAGATCTGTTTCACTGACATCAGTGGGAGTTGGTGCCACTTTTACTTTCTTGGTTTAATGTTCCTGTCAAGGTTCATGAATGTAAAGTAGGCATTATCTATACAACACAAACAAATACCCCTTTAATAAGCACTTAAAAACACTGACCACAATCAGGATTTTCTTAATTAAAATACACTGTTCATTACTTTACAAGTTATATGCAATAATTAGAATCACCATGATCATAGGTATTTTGGGCTGCAGTGGGGCTGTTCTGACAGCTATGACTGCTTATCTTCATGGATTACTTGAATATATTCCCAGAAATTTATGGACATATAAATATTGGCATATTCACAGAACATCACACAGTCCTGAACAATGCCACTTGTCAAATTTTGGAATACACTGATGAGAGGAAAAGCTGTAAGAGAAAATTGAACACAGCAAAATTGGTGGAAGGCTTTTGGTGTGCTCTTCCATTTAAGACCAGTGTTTTCAGAGCACTCCAGAGAAGGATGAAGCATTGAGGACAGGGAAATAAAATTATGGAAAAGTTGTTTCCACTGGGGTCTCTCATACAGAGGCTTTAAAAAGAAAGAAAAACACTTTAGAGAAAGTACGTGGGTAATTAAGGTTCTCCTGGTATTTCCAGTATTTCTGAGTTTGTAGTTGCAAGTGAGACATTCCCACTGGGCTTGACTGGCAAACTAAAGCAAATCACTTTTGGAAACATCCCTCTTCTGAAAAATTAAGAGGAATGTGTACAGCTGGGTAATTTTGTCATAAATGAAGTAAAATTTTATTTTACATTACTTTATTAAAATATTGTTCTACATTTGAGTTTGGTTTTTTTTTGTAAAATATTCAAAATCAGAGGGACTATGACATCTTAGAAATGCTAAATTAATATCAAGAAAATCCAGGTGACATTATGACTAAATAAACAATTTTTTTTCTGGCAAAAAATGTTCAGTAAACATTGTATTTTAGTACAGGAGTTAGAAACTCTTTTAAGACATATCATAGATACAATTGATGATTTCTTATTTTTAGAGAAAAGTCCAAGGTATGCAATGGTCACTTCAATTTCCCCAGGAGGGAACTAATTTAGTACATCACAACTTTACAAATACCAGGATATGTCTTGCTAAAATGAATTCCCATTGGGTATTTGTAAGCAGAAGGACTTTGTGGATTTTTTTCCAAACCCTTCATTCAAACCCAAGCTAGAATGACTCCACCCCTGCTTTCCACTTCTTACATACTTATTTCCAGCTGAAGTAAACTAAAACACATGGGCTGAGAAGGATGACAGTGCTCTGTATCATGATTCCAGGTTTGTGTGATGCTCACTATTTGTGCACAGAGTGGTCACAATAATGAAAGTTTTGTAGCAGCTAAATATTGCCCTTTTTGAGGGATTATTTTCTAAAATCTGTGCTTTTCACATGCTTACTTGTAATGGAATTCAGACTTCAAGCCCTACCAAATTCCACCTGACTGCGTGTAGCCTTTAAAATGACCACTATCGAACTGAAGAGTTTCATTATGCTGTTTAATGCTGCAGTGGGATTTACTTCCTATGATGTAGAAGAAGGCAATATCTACTGAATCCCCACTACCAATAGCTGTCAGAACCCTGTAAGATTCACCCACATGGTTGGCATGTAAGCATGAACAACTCAGTAATCTGTCACCACCATTGTAGGAAAATGCTGGAGAAACTGAGGTAGCCTTTTGAACACAGGGTGGGCAAGTTCATTGAACTCACCACAGTTCATCAAGACCACCCGCTGGCACATTAAATGTTTAGAACCAGGGCACTGAAATGTCAGAGAAGGGTTTTTTACTCCATTGTGTGTAAGTGAAAGTCTATTTCAGAGCTTCACTCCTCTGATAGTTTCATACCTTCTGCCATCAAAATTAGTTAATTCTTTATTTGCACCTATATATATATGTATCTACAGATATAGTAAAATTTTCTTTGGTTTCAGTAAAGATATTCAGCCTTCTGACTACTGCACTCGTTTCTATGGTGATTGCTCACATCTTCCTCCCAGACTCCCTAGCAATGCACTGACCTCACTTCCTGCTGATACACTCAATGGAATTACCTAAAAGTTAGTACATTCTAGACTCCTTTCAACCC
Source organism: Certhia americana (assembly GCA_018697195.1). Lineage (NCBI taxonomy): Eukaryota > Metazoa > Chordata > Aves > Passeriformes > Certhiidae > Certhia > Certhia americana. The sequence continues at coordinate 55,316,400 of CM031878.1, forward strand.
ACAAAACCCTTGGCTTTAAACACTGACAGTGTCATGTCACTTTATGCACTTCCAAACAGCCTTTCTGAAAGGGAGCTCTGCAGTTGTGGCTCCTCAGTCCCAAGGACATTCACCAAATTTCCAGAGCCTCCCAGATCCCAGGTTTTTCAGTCACTTGTCAGGTTGTCCTGTGGGAAAAGACATAAGTTAGTGAGCCTAATAAATGTATTTCTTTTCAAAAGAACCACATGGTTTTTTACTTTTTCCAATTTTCAAAGGGAATACTATGGAATTGCAATTTGGGAAACAGTTTTCTAATGGGGTTTTTTGGTGAGGTTTTTTGTTGTCATTGGTTTCTCTTTTTCTTCTTGTTTTAGGTTTTTTGTGGGTTTTTTTGTATTTTGGTGGGTTTTTTTAAAATTCAAAAGGAAAGTTTTTTTACAAAAATTAATCATGGATTTTTCTGACATTGAAACACAGCATTCCCTCAAACACACACATACACAAAAAGAATAAATTTTTAGTTTAAACTACATGGTTTACTGGACGGAAAACCTAAACTAAAAGAGGTATTCTGACATGATTAATGGACTATATCCTTTGTGTTGAGAAACCACTAAATACATAATTTTCACTGCAGAGAAGTAGTCATTTTCTCTCATCATGTAGACAGGGACTTTTCTAGTAACTTAAAATTCCTTAAGGACCTATTCAGTTTCTCTTCTTTATGTCTTGAGCAAATTCTTTTTTGTTTGTCTTTTTTCTAAAAATAATGCTAGAGTGCCAAAGCACTCTGATGCTTATTGGATATAAATTAGGAAAGTTCAGTGTTTAGAAAGTTATGGATAACTTATCTCATGGCTCTTTCTGATGTAGTTCTTGTTTTCCTTTGATTCCCTATAAGCAATCAATACAAAATTAATTTTTTCCCAGTTATATCTGGCTACAGAATTAATAGGTTGAGATTGGGTGAATGCTGAATTTGTTTCACTGGAAAAAGTAACTCAGAGGATGTGTTGTAGCTGGTGCTTTAATGAGAAAACACGGGCTTTCTGCAAAGAGGGAAGTGTCTTGGGGACTATGTCTTCAGGAGGTTGTTGCTGCTGAAGAGCTGTTAGATTAAGATGGAGCCTTGCACAGAGGGGAAAGACAACTGGTTCTGCCTTTGTCTCAGAAGAGGAAAACCAGTGAAGAGTATAAGAAATGAATTACCAGACTTGTCTCTTCCTGTCCCATTAGATGAATGGAATAATTACTTTTTAATTCCGCAAGGACCAAGCATCTTTTTAGAACCCTGTGATTCTCAAGGTTGGATAAATCAAGACATGCAAAAATAGGCTCCACACTGAAAAAGAAACTGTAATGTTTAATACTGAGCATGGAAAACGCAATTTGGATCACCCCCATCTACTGGAAAAATTAATTTTCTAATGGAATTCAACACCTTTCTACTAGAAATTTCGAGCTGTTCATCTTGATGTAGCTAGACACCCAACTTCCTAAAGGGAATGTGTTTTGGTCACTCCAAAACCAGCAGAGAGTCAGACAGAAAGGTTACCTTAAGGTTACCTTAAGGTGATGCCTTAAGTTTTAGCTTTTATATTTTTTAGATTCTGTGCTGTTTTAGTGGGTAGTTTTAAGTTTCATATTAAATGCTATTAAGCTCTCTTCACAGAGTAGATAGACAAAACAATTCCTTCTCTAGCTTGAAGGACAACTTTCAGGCCCAAGAAAGAAAACAATGGTGAAGTGAGAAGAAAAAACATGGAGGATGGAGCATCATAACCTGAAGCTATGGCTGGACAACTGATTCTAATATATTAATGGACCAGAACTTATAAAAGTGTGAGACCTCGTGATCAGGTGCCCATTTTGTGATCATTTTGGGGTGCATCTTGGGTGCAGTCCAGCTGGACTCTTTGCTGCCCAGGTGTACCCATTGAGGCCTTTTAATAAATTCCTGCTTTACCCTTTTGCTCTGTTCCAGGTCAGCCTCCAGAAGGCATCAAAGGAAGCAGAAATTTGCTTTTAGCACTTAGACATGTGAATCTCACTGATCATCTAATTCCATAGGATCGCAGCTTACTTACAATTTGCACCTTCTGATTCTTCCTCAGCAGGACTGACACTCTTAGCAACTGGTCCTTGTTGGGTGTTGCCTACTTTGTGTGCTCTTTCATCAGCAGAGTCATCCAACAGCATATGCAAGCTTAGGATGTTCTTCAAGAGCTAAATGTTAAGACTTAAGGTGGTTGACACAATTTTTTTTGACTGAGGTCTCCCTGATAAAAACCCAAGGGTTCAAAATACATGTTTCAGAGGACAAGACTTTTGAGGAGTGGCTGAGGCAGCTGAGTTGTTTAGCCTGGAGAAATGGAGTCTCAAGGAAGACCTAATCCCTCTCTACATCTATGTGAAAGGAAGTTGTAACCAGGTAGAGGTCAGTCTCTCATCTCAGGGAACAAGTGACAGAACCAGAGAAGAAGGCCTCAGGATGTGCCAGAAAAAATTTTAGACTGAATATCAGAATTTATTTTTTCTCTGTAAGGCTGATCAAACATTGGAATAGGCTGCCCAGGGAAGTGGTAAAGTCACTATCCCCAAAAGTGTTCAACACTTGTGTAAATGTGGCACATGGTGATATGGTTTAGTGGTGAACACCATGGTGCTGGTGAACGGAATGATTTTTATGGTATTTTGAAATTTTAATAATTTTGTGATTCTATGATTCCATAATCTAAAATCAGTACTTGTACTCGGGGCTAACCCTCAGTGACTCTGCACCCTGATGTATCCTGATAGGTTACAATAAGTTCTGGTGACTCTAGAGTTGTTCCTACAAACATCTCAACAATGTTGTGGGGGTGGGTTTCTTCGCTGTACTCTATCAGAAAAGAACACAGTGACCTCTTCTAACAAGTAAGGAGTTTCAAACATATATGTACCCATGGCTTCTAGACTAATGAAGCTTTCTCCCAACGACAGTATTAGAAGAGAGAGAAGGAGCACAGAGACTACTTCTAATGCTGTTCAACCTCTCATCCCAGTTCTGACACTGAGTGGACTCAAGTGTCCAGAAAAAAAATCTGGAAAAAAAAAAGACCCCAGTGGGTCTCCATTAGCTAAGAAATGCTGAACTACAAGTTTGTAAAGCAGAGAAATGCAATATGATAATTTTTCCATCTGGCCTTTTTTCTCCATAGTCTGACCCAAAAGGAAAAACAGCATGATATACTTAACAGCATATTAAGGGCTTAAGAGTTCATATTCATTCCTCTTTCCATATTCTCCCACCTAAGCTAGATACAATGTCCTAGCATTGGACATGCAGGGCACTGCTTCAGTATCCTTCAAATAAAACAAGATATTCAAGAGCTTGGTCCTTCCATTTACTAAGATGTGTATATGCATATTCATGTCTACAAACACACACCTCTCAGTCTAAACAGATTTGAAAAGAGTACACTGAAGACATGAAATGGTGGTTGAATGGCAAAGCTTATAAACCTGAAATTGTATTTTACAATGGTGACACTGATGCTGTTGTCTTGACATTTCAAAATTCTTCTCCCCCTCCACCATTTCAAACTACTTTTGGTAGGTTTTTCTCACTTGTCATTGTTTGCAGAGATCTCTCAACTGCTACATAATTTAATCATTCCAGCTGATGTGTCAAGCAGTTAAATGTATTATTAGTTTAAAATGGATAGGACAGTTTACACTGAAATAGAAGGCTTAGGTTTAGGTGTTTTCACTGTTACACACAGGGAAAAAAATGAAAATTGTTGTTCTGTTTAAATAGCCACATTTTCTTATCTGCTGCCACAGTTCTGTTCAGAAAGATTGTAAGTATCCATCATCTTATTAGTAATGCTCACAGCATGTATATAAAATCTGAGAAATGTACATTGAATAAAGGCAAATGGAAAAATATGTAACTCCACATTTCTGATGAAGTCTTATTTGAAGCCTAGATGACAAATTCAAATATAAATGGCAGGATGCAAAACCACACAAGACTTTTCAATTAGCCACACAAAGACTTTTCAATTAATTAATCAAGTGCAGTAGTGCAAAATTTTAGAGATAAAGCAAATGGTGCTATACAGGGATTTCAGACTTGTTCAATATAAATGCTCCATGAGGTTCCTTAAGAAAGAGACTCTGGGAGTACTATTTTAGAGTGGTGCCTAGTGAATCAGTGATTTAAAGTAATAGGAGTCATGTGGCTAAATCACAAAGCACCACTCTGAAGATGGCCCCTAAAGACTTTGCTTGTCTCATCTCTTACAAGGTTGAGTCCACCCTAATCCAGCTGTTTCTGATACCAAGTATAACATTAAAAACTGTTCTAAATTGTGATGGGATTCCTGCTGTGCTATGAAATCACATCAACTTCTGCATTGAGCCTAGTATTTAATTCTTTAAAAAAAAAAAAAAAATTCCCTGCAGGATATCTTAGAAAATTCTACACCTTGAGTGTTGAATTTCTCAGATGGTGAATTTGCTCTTGTCTTCTGAAAGTAGAATCTGTTCCTGTTGAAGTGAAAATAAAAAGAAAGGAAAAAAAAAAAAAAAAGAAAAAAGAGAAAGAGAGAGAAAAAAATTAAAATGAAACCATAAAGACAACATTTTTTAAGAAATATGCTTTATTCTGGTGCACTTTTGCCTGTGCAGAATAAAGTAAATGCTTCACCCATTTTTGTTATTTTGATCCAGCAGAATCTTTCTTGTAGAAGATAGATGCTTTACCAGAAGGCAGCTAAAAGGACACATTCATTTCACCCTAAGAAGTGTTTATATGTGAAAATGGTGCTGCTATAGAATAAATGATTCAAAATGAAAATACTGCATTGGGATGCACTCGGATCCCTGAGGAACACTCCTGCTCCTGTGCAAAGGTGTTTTTTGTTTCATATTACAAGCTCAATTTTGGTGGGGGCTGTAACTGATTTCTGTCCTCCTTCTCAAATTCTACACCCTGAACAAGCTACATCTACTCAGCTATGCACAAACAGGTTGCAGCTGTGTACCCTGCTCCCTATCCCTATATTTGTGCTCCATTGGCCCTGATTTGCACTGCTTTGGAAATAGGTTAAGTTACACAAAGAAAAGCTGCTCTTGTTTCAGAAAGAGAAAGGGTATAATACAGAAATATGTGCAGTTAAAAACATAATTTTAATTACACAAACATTATTTGTTATACAGTGCAGAGACAAGTGTATCCCATTATTTTAACACAGCCCTGACCAAACACTGACCTCTTGCTGTTTTCTATCACAGCTTCAAAAAGTTTCTCCTTTGCCTTTCTTCTCACAAATTCTCTGCAAAATTTTCTACAGTTGGAAATATTGTCATCTAAAATTTTATTTGACCTAACCATCATGTCTACAGTCTCTTATCATCTCAAAAAGCATAGATGTTAACACACCATTTTCATCATCTAGCAATGCATGCAAACACAGATCCTTCTAATAAATTACTTCAATTTGGCTCCTGGGAAGTTGCACAAAGTGGATGTACACTGGATCACAAAACAAATCTCAAGGAGTTAAGCATGCTGTTAGCAGCACCTTTCACCCAGAACACCCTTGAGTCTTGAACTAGCAAAAGTGAGTCACTGGACACTTTCATTTCCCTTTGCAGTCTTAAGTATTTGGTAGCAAATTTGTCTTTGTTAAGCTTCAACCACCCCCAGGACCAGGTCTGTGTGAGATTCCAAGAGTATATCTATGAACATCTCACAGAACATAACAGCTTCTGTAGAAGACTCTGATGCTTATGGTAGACAGACTTTGCTGATGGAAATAATGTGTCTACCCCAGCACTGACAGCAAAGATTATCAGCCACAAAAAGCAGAAAGGCAGCTGAAGAGATGCAGAAGAAATCGCCTTGATAACAAAACCCAGAGTGGCTATGTGATGCAGCATCCACTGAAGTTCAGAAATAGCAGTATCAACAGATGTCTGATAAGGCATAATCACCTCTCACTCTGTAAAGAAGCCACACACTCTGATCTGCACACAAAATATGATTTGCGTATACAACTATCGTGGGATAAGATTTTTAATAATTATTAACTTTCATCAAAATATCAAAATAGTATTATGTTCTATGCATGTTGAACACAGAAATCAGATGTATTTGGGAAGTGGGCTGAAGATACAGGTCTCATATATGACCTAATATTTGCAGTTAATGAGTGTGACATACCAAATGGTATGAAAAAAGCTGCATCATAGTTTCTTTTCTGTAATCTACATGTTTATCCTGTCTCTGAGAGAATCGTAGTACTTTGGTCCTTCAAAGAGTGGTGTCTCTATACAAGACCAAAAGAAAAACTCAGGAAGCAGAGATGATGTGATAGCAACCAGAATAACTCTTGTTCCTGGGTAGGTGTGTAGCCAATCTGGAGATCACACGTGCACACTCAGCAGTTGATCCCACGTTCCCTTTTCTATTAAGGAAACCCTAAGTTTACAGCTTATTGGATAGGTTCTCAGGTTAGGAAAGAAAAAGAAATTTAGAGAGTGACAAGGGCACAAGAAAAAATTCGCTTATGGGTATGACTATGAGACTACACTGGGCTGCGACAGCTTCTCATCTTTCCAAGGGATCCATTAGATTATGTGCTGGCTTCCTGGGCAAGGCTGTGTAGAAACTTCCCTTTCATTACCCCCTCAGGAAAGAGGTCATTTTAGAGGCACATAAATAATTGTATTGGCAGAGCAAAGTTAAGTAGGAACAGACAGCAAGACTATTATAGTGTCTTCTCTGCTGATGCCAGCAGAATGGGCTACACCAGTTTTTGCAGCTCTTACAATCCTTTGATATCAAATTCTCACTTGGATTCATCCTTAGAATCAGCTATACTACAAACGTATTAGAATGATATTCCACCAGGTTTCATTTACATTCATACCATTCAGGTGTATGAGGGTTGGGTGTGTTTATAGCAATGTACATTGCAGCCGTCACAGAAAGCCATCAACTCACGCAGAAGCAGGTCCTAGGAACAGAAATGCAGTAAAGACTGAAATAAATGTCAAAACAAGTGAGAATATACCATTTTCCCCTGAAAGGAGGTTTCTTTTCCACTTCCAAGCACCCAGAGTCTCTTGGCTTGGTCAGGTGCTGAGCGATGAGAATCTATAGTGCCCAGCAGGAGCTAACCCTGAAGGGAATCCTGCTGGCCTGGAACAGGGAGATAAATGTTGATTGAATAAGGCATGGTTCATAAGACTTTTGTCTTCACTCCTCATTGTGGGATGCTTGGTTTTGTTATAAAACTAATTAGCATACATGTGGAAGTACTTTGTGGAAGCAGCTTAATCCCAAGCAAATGTGAAAATAAGCCTGTATATTTTTTTTTAGGGACTGATTTACATTAATTAGCTTCTACTTTAAAAAATCTCACAGACTCTTTTTTTTTTAATCATTGTTTCTTTGTGGAAAAATGAAGAACAGAACACATCTGTAAAACACTATACATACAAATTTCTAACATTTCCAGCAAGGATGTATTCTCCAAAGGCAGAAAGGCTTGTGTTCAATTCAAAAATGCTACTTCACAACCAGCTAAAGTCAAAGACCTCAGTTTACATCTAGCTACCCAAATTACTAACTTCATTCTCAAAAAAATTATGACCTTCTGAGAACGAGACTTAATTTTAGGAACCTGTATGTGGATTTAGATGCCTAGACTTAGCCACACTGTGTTACTTTTTTTATTCTTTTTTACTTAATTAACTACAGTATTGCTCATTTGCCCACATAAAAGGTATCAGGACAGTTTGTGATCTCAGAAAAAGACTGTTTCATGAAAATTTAACCAGCAATGGTTAAACAATGTAGCAACTTCAGACTGCAAATATACATAATGAAAGCATATGGATTTTCAGGGTGTATGTCTGTGTTTAATTTCTGCTTTGAGCATGGCCCTTTGCCAGATCCCAGTCCTTTAGTCATCCTGCGAGGGATGAAATTCACCCTTGCTGTCTTCTGAGTATGCACTGGAGCTTTTTTATGCAGTAGCTTGAACCAGCGGAGGGGAGGAGCTGTGTTTCAGCCTGGCATGGAGCAGGGGCTCAGCTGCAGCACATGGATGAACCTGGGAGCCTGCACTTAGTCCCAGCTGTAGAGACCCACTGGCACACAACTAGGGTCCACTTAGTCCCTTATGCTTTTAAAGAAAGGCTCTCATCCCTCCTGAACAAGTGAAAAAAAGCTGAATTGCCCACCTAAGTCAATATTATCTTATGGAATAAGTTCCCAGGAAATGATCACTGAGTAAACCTCCCAAATTGTTCCACTTTGAAGAATGTCAGGCGCTGCCTGGCAGCAGCAGAATATTATAAATTCATAAACCTTCCTGATGCACCTTCTTCCATCTCTGCTGTGAAGAAGAGGTAGGAGTGTCCCACAGGACTTCTGCTTGTGTCCCTCTGCATTCAGCAGTAAGGGATAGGCAAAGAAAGCAGAGATGCATTTGTGGATCTAAACACTACCTTTCCCTCCTAGTGTGGAGGAATGGAGAGCCAAGATTCCTTTCCCACAGGTATCTCTGACCAGAGTGCATATCTGTCTCCTTCATGTTGGAGGAAGAAAGTTCCTTTTGTTTCATGACTGCTGCCTTCTCTCTCTTGAGCTGGAGGTCATGGGTTAAGGAGGAAGGTGTACATTGGCAAGCTGGCTTTACAAGAAGAGAAGTGTTAAGAAATGATATGTGAAGCAAAACAGACAGTTCTGGTGAGGAAGATGGACTTAGCCTTACAGATCTGTGACAATGTGCACCTGAATGTCCAGGAATCATCACAGCTGTTTCTGCCTCTGGGTTCCAGTAGGGACACATGCTGTTGGCTCCTCTGCAGTCTGGTAGGCAAAGCAGCCTGGTTTGGCCAGTGCTAGTGTCACAAAACAAAATGTCATGCATTTATTTTGTACTTAACCAATTCCTAAACTGAGCTGTGGAAGGAGGTCAGATGGAAACAGGAAATACAAGCTTTCAGATCTTTAAAGTTAAAAACCCCCAGACCTAAAACAAGTACTGTTTGCCTCTTTGCAGATCCTGTAGGAAGGCTTGCCATAGCACAAAACCTTCAGATTTTTGCAGAACATACCCTTGTTGACAGTCTCTGGGACACATATTTTACAGCAAGATCATGTTGGGCTCAGCCTTAGTGGGTCTGTAAATTTATTTTTTTGGAGTTAGTGCATTTCACACAGAGATGCTGTTACTTCTGCTAGGAAAAAAAAAGAAAAATCCAAACCAGAAACCAACATATGACGTGAATAAGAATTTTCTCTCGGAAAGGGAATAATCTTTAAAATCTTTTCTTCCTCTCTCCCCGCTACTTTTACTCAAATATAAAATCCTGTTCTTCCTTTGACTTAATTACCTTAAATATTCTATTTATAACCAGGGCATAGTGTCAATCCTTTTAATTTTCACTAAGGAAATATCTGTATTTTTCTCACTCCTATTTTACCAGTTCTAACTACAGAACCAAAACTCTTACCCATTTCTATCAAAACCTGAGCTGTTAATGGATTTTTGTGTATATTTCATTTAAACCACTACTGCGTTTAAACACTTAGAGTGCTGAATGTAAAAATAGCTGGCAGTCTCAGAAGTGAACATTTTATTTGTAATACAGCTGATTTTATCATGCACCACAACATTTTTTTTACTCATCATTTATTAATATTTTATATAGCTCATCAAAAATGAAGGTTGAGGTCAATAATTGCTGACACATAAAAGAACAAAGAAAAGGACAAGCAAGGGCATTATCCAGAGTATCATGGACCAGCAGAAACACTCAGATTTTCTCTGCACACCTTGAAACACAGTAACCACTTAAAAGGCCCAAGACAAGGAAAAAAGAAAACTTTTTTTTTAATAAACAACATGGTTTCCAGTTTCATGTGTACTCACATGTGCTTCAGAAAGCATCTGGATTTTTATTGGCATCCGTTTTTACTTATCAGTTTCATTCTGTAGCCTCTATCTTTGCTTTGGTGCTGGGGAGCCTCATCCCCTCTGAGCAGACTGGTGAGCAGAAGACAGTTTTCCACTTGGCTCACAGCCCCACACTATGCATTGTTGACATGACTGTGTTTAATAATAATTCCTGCTGATTCTGTTGTGGAAAAACTTACTCTTCATAAGCTGATTAGCTTGTTGTGCCAGTGCATGTGTGTATAATTTTTTTTTCTCTCATTTTAAGGGAAAACTTGGGCCCCAGTTTACAAAAGACTGCTTGAGCATGTGCTAAAAGCTAAACATACTCGTTCCCACCTTTATTTAGCAAAGCACTTAAGTATGCATTGAATCCTGGCTTCAAAGGGACTTTTATGTATGCTGAAGTGCTTGTTGATTCAGAGTCTCAGCTCTCAGGAGTAAATTCTAGCTCAGATATTCTCTCAAGCCTACCTACAACTGCCTCTCCAATAACAGGATTTATGCCTTTCACTAAAATAGACTTACCAATTTACAAGTTATCATATTTCTCCTGGGTGAATACATTGTGTATTTCAGAAAACTATACCACAGATATGATCAGAACTACCTCTCCAGAGCAGTCAGTGATCCACTTAATCTGCATTTCTGTGTCATTTCATAATACAGCAGGGGGGAGAAAAGAAAGCCTATTAAATGAGTCCATAATTGTTATGCAAAGGATAACAGTGGTTCCATTCCGATTACATCACGGTTTTCCTCTAATAGATACTCTCCCTAAATAACAAAGGTGCTTCCACCTTCAATAAAAATTAAGGAACAAGAACCATGTTTCTATACGCTGTGGTGTTTAATGTATGCTTTTTAAAGAACTGTATGGTATTGAAATATTAAAATACAATACACACAACTTCTTCAAAATCTTCATCATGTCCTTATAAAAACAAAGAAATAAAAAACTTTAGGGGGTCTAGAAGGAGGAGTCAGAAGCGGGAATTGGGTAAACGAACAAGATTTGTTTAGGGTAGCAGTCAAACTTGAACTGCAACAAATATTTTCAAATTACATGCTACCTCTGTCTCCAGAAGGAATTATTTCAAGCAAACAACAAAAAGTGGACTGTACTACATTTCCTTAGTTCATAAGCTCTTAGCATCATTTTAGAGTGCCAACCTCTAAAGAAGGATTTTCAAAAACTGCTGTCATTGTAGCTGGAGCTGTCAGGGCATGCAGTGAAAACGTATAATTTCTTTTTATTCTAGGAAATAAGATTTTGTAAAGAGCAATAGGCAGTAAAGAAGCAACCTTATCTAGCAATTCCTTTTCCTAATAGTGCTGATTTACAGACACACACTTTACCAAACTATTTCTCTTTGATTTTTACATCTTTTTAGGCCATTACATCTGTCTTGCAAACATCAGCTTTTATACATTTATGGTCGGAACACCTGAGCAAGTAACAGTGTTGTCTCACACCATTCCCTGGATACTACTTGCACTATTTGCATAGCTATCAAACACAGGCTTAAATCCACACAAGGACACCAAGTAACTTGCAGTCATGGCAGAATCTACAGTTCCATAAAGGTTTCTAGGTTCTCTATAAAACTCAAGATAATAAAAAGGGCATGTTGCAATTTCAAATTTTTGTGTTCTAACCCATCTCCCCGAGCTTGCTGTTTGGCTGTTCTCCTAGGATGGCTGGCAATATTGCCATGAGCCTGGGCATCCTGCTTGCTGAGAAGGACAGAAAGAGCTATCACATAACACATGGAAATCTTCCCTACCACCACCCTGCTTGGTAAATGCATTGGTGCTTTGATAAAAGAGATAACCTGAAGGTGGTCCGATTAAAATCTACTGGTCATCAGTCCTTATATGCCTATTTATCCACCTTGTATAATATGAAAAATAAGGTGTTGCCTTCTTTTAAAGCACTTCAGTCTACCTGCCCAATTTCAGAAATGTGACCCTGGTTTTCAGGGAACAAATCACCTACAATTAAGCCATAAGGGTTAGACAGTTCATTAACTGACAGACTCCAGCCCAGGATATTTGTTGAGAATGGATGGTGTACCAGCATCAACCTCCCTCTCCCTTCCTGGCATCTGGGCTAACAAAACCTTGCCTACATTTTTCTTGGGTTTTTTGTTTGTTTGTTTGTTTGCTTGGGGGGTTTGGTTAGTTTATTTTTGGTTGGTTGGTTTTCAGGTTTTTTGTTGTTGGTGGGGTTTTTTTTTGGGGGGAGGGAGGTGTTTGTCTTTTTTTTATTGGCTGTTGTTGTTGTTATTTCATCAGCTTCCTATGAAATTTCAGCGCTTTTTAACAGGGCATGTCAGTTAGAAAAACTTTACTGGTATAGAGATAGCAGAAAAAATAAATACAGCAGTGATATTTCTGCATGCACATGTGTACTTAGGTGCATGCAGATAATAATAAGATGGTCCTACCACTAAAGATATATCTGTAAAACATTTACATATATCAAACTGATTAATTATTAATAGACTTCCAAACTATTTTACTGAAAGGACTATTTATTTCCCTTCCCCATTAATAGGAGTGACCTAATTGAAAGGTAAGCTCGTGGCCTTGTGCTTTCTAGGTTTAGAAACAAAACCTACCTTCCCCTGTTAAATCAAACATCACAATGTCAAATGCTCTGCAGACATTTCCCTCAGGAATCAGAAAGGCTAATTAGGGTGAGCTTCACCATAAAGAATACAGTTGTAAAAACAGCTTTTGTACACACTGGAATAATGATCATTCTCATACAGACACAGTGATTTGTTGCTGCAATTTACAGCCATATATCTCTCAGGAGCTAATTTGGATGTTGTTATTTATTGCACGCATGATTATTAATGATATCTTAGCAACTGCTAGAAGCGACTGGTTTCACCTCAGGAAATAAAGTATTTTAGCTCAATGTTTACAGACCTAAGGAGACATCAGTTTCTGTAGAAAATCAGTTCTTCATTTGACCTCCCCCACCTCTAATTGTAAGGTCTGTACCATTATTATTTTGAGAAATTTTCCTCATACTGTAAAAATTTTTTTCATTATGAAATAAAAAGAAACCTTTCTCAGTTCTCCTTTATATTGAAAAAGATTTTACCAGGAAAAGAAAAAAAGAAAAGGGTTTTTTAAATGCCTCTGAAAAGGATAGAAAACGTAATATGGTATACAAATGTATATACATAAATAAATAATTATGTATGTAGAATATAGGGCCAAGTTCTCAGATCACTTGTAATTTTTGATAGGAAAAGTGAAAATACTTCTTTTTCATTTAAAATGAAAGTACTTCTTTTTCAATTAAAAATGCTGCCAATCTGCAGAAGCACTCACAGAAATGAAAACCTTGCAAGATTGCTTACAAATTTCACAGTACTCTTACTTCCAATGACTTATGCTTTTGTGCTTTTTGCATCAAAAATCAGTGGCTTTCTATTCCATGATATTCCTTCAAGTTGTTGCTGTACCTACAATTTAACTGAGATCTCTCTTGGTGACTGAGGGAAAAAATGAGTGTAATCAAGAATTTTGATCCTATTTGAACATTGAGTTTCAAAGAGTGACTATAGCACAGCCTTTATTGGAGATCTGTTCCTCTTAGAAGAGACTGTGAAAAATTCATGGGCATTTTAGATGAATCCTAATAAAACAAAGAACAGTAAGTGGATGAGCCTCTTTAGCTCCTGCCTGAAGTCATCTTGTTTGCAGTTCAGTCTGGTCCAGGAATTTGCCCTGTGTAGGTAGTGGGAATTCCTCTGACGGAAAGCAAACATGAGTTCTGAACATGGGCTTTTTTAAATTTACTGAGAGTAAAGTGATAAAGCAAGAAAAGGTGTGATAATGGTAGATTTTTCAAGGGAGACAAAAAGCCAAAGAATTTTACAGACTACACAAAATATGCCCTTTCATGACAACAGGTGTTAAAGGAATAATTGAAATATTATGATTTACAATTATCTAATAACTAAAAGTTAGCAACTGCTAATTAGATATTGGTATATCTAGAACATCTTGTATTAAAAATTATCCTGATTGTTTTAATAAACCTTTCATGGTCAATGTCAAACTTAAACAAAAAGAAAAGAAATATAGTGTTCCCTGTGCAGAGCTATGTTAATCTCATCTGTACAATAATATATTAATGAAAAACAGTGATCTCTAGTTAACATATTAAATAATTTCCTCACAATAGTTAACAGCAGGTTACTTTCTGCTTTTGTTTAAGGATGAGTGTGTATAAATAATTTCATCTCGGCCTGCCAGTGTTTTGTAGCTACTTGCTGCAACAAAATATCTAAAAATACAATACTATTGATTATTTCATTTGGTCTATCAGCCGACAATAACTTGAATTTTATTAGTCTAAATTGATATTAATGATACAGAAACTACAGAATCTGGTTTAGTGTATAGGGTGGCTTAGATATGTAAGTATCTGAATTTTTCTTAAAATAAGAAAACCCCTGAATTTGGATTTATGCTATTCTCAATCCTATCTTGTTTACATGCTCATGGGTTTTTAAGAATTTGCATGAATGATGGAAACTAGCTCACAAATATATATTTGCATAAATGTTCAGGCAGGCCGCATCACGGAAATTCACATGCATTTATTCCTGTATCATATATGTGTTGATAAAAATTGCATACCTACCCATCCTCCTGTTCTGCAAAAAGGTGCAATACTTTGTGGTCAGTTATGTTTTTTGTGGTTATTAAGAAAGCTGTAAACATTACCAATTTTCACAAATAAAGGATTCATGGGGTGAGGTTTTTCTTCTGTAGACATCATGGCTGAACAATTTTTCATAACAAATGAGAAACAAACCAAAACCTCTTCAGAGACACATGTCAAACATAAAAGGCAGCAGATTTGTCAAAGCATTTGTTGTGAATTGTTTATCTGAGTGTGATGCTTCATGGCTTACTTCTTCAGTGTAATTTGAGAATCATGTGAGAAGAATTATCCAAAATATCAAAGATTTTGTTTGTTAGCATTCTAATATTTGCATACATATATATTGTGCTTAGACATACATTTCTGTCTTGCTATTTTGCACAAAGTACAAATGTACTACACACTAATAGAAAAAAAATATAAAATGTTCAAATATCTTAAATTATAGTGAACAGTGGCTAAAAAAGATATCTGATACGTGAGATGACAGAAAATCTTGAACACTTGCTAGAGTTTTCCGTGGTTTGAAATGGTCATTTTTGACAACAGTTAATGCCATAGGATACAAATACCCACCTTGATCCAACAGCTTACTTGCAAAGGAACCTTTTCAACATTCCTCTTACTTTGCCATTATGACATGACACTGTAAGATTTACGTAGGAAAAAGGAACTTTACAGCTTCTGTCCTTAAACATCCACAGAGGATAAAGCTAGCATATAATGTACATGTTTTTTATTGTTGTTTTTTTTTTTTTTTTTTTTGGGTTGGGGGGGGGGGGGTGTGTGTTAGTTTTTTAAGGAAAAGTACTGTAATGTTTAAATATCTGAGTACCTAATCACATTGTTCCCAAGAGGCCCTGTAAAGATTTTGGGGCTGAGTAACAAGAAAGTCTTGAGGATTGATTATCCCAATATGACTGAGAAGACAAGGCTAGAAGGAAAGCAATGAGCCTGCGCATCTAAACAATGAAAACAGCATCAGATAAAACAAGTGAACATCAGGATGGAAAAGGCTGTAGGAATTTGCAAGCAGATGTCTAAAAACATACCAGAAAATATCAAGAAAATGTAACAAGCACTGGTTTCAGGGTGATAAATACGTGTATGATGAACACTGTACTAGAACTTGCTCTCCTAGGAGCAGCTTTGCAAGAAACGCTGTAAAAAAACTGCCTCCAACCCTCAGAACCACAAGCATAAAAATAAAAAAAAATTAGTGATCAATGTCTGCAGAAAATCTTGGAGTCAGAATGTAAAGAGAGGATACTGGATAAATAAAACCATGGCTGAAACATGCCTCTGGAAAATCTTGGTCACTGCTGTTTTATCAGAGCTTGGACAAATTGTTCTCCTCTTTAGAAAGGAGAACAAATGAGAAGCAATTTTCAAGAGGCCATAATGGAGAATTTGAAGAAAATAATTATGGTAAGTATTTGGAAATGTTTTCCTGAAAGCATGAATAAGAAAATGTGTTTTAGAAGTGCATGTTCTTGTGTGCAGAAAATAACAACTTTATGTGTATGGCACTTACACAGTAGCAAGTCATGCTGTATCAGGTGCTGGCTCTTGATATTGACAACTACTATTGAGTGAAGCTAATGCTTTCCAGTGAAAAACCCACACGGAGCACTGCAATCTGAGGGGTTCATCATCTCCCTAGAGTCACTGAAATGAGCATGAAGAGCAAATGGCCAGGAACGCCTGAGCTGGAAACCCATAAAAATTTCAGCAACAGAGAGAAAATGAGCAAATCTTTAGACCATGTTGTAGAATGCTTCTCATCAGAGTGTCTGTGGCAGCTATTAGTTATATCCTGGACAGCCATCAGCATCAACACTGCAAGTTGCCCTTTGTTCACAGTTTCAATATTAAACAGGGAAGGTTCTTCCCTACAGATCATGGGAGCAGAAGTTGCCACGGTATGAAATACTGTCCTTACTGGTTTCCACCTTTTTTGTTGGACTGCAGCTGTGGAGGAGCCTTGTGGGGCTGTGTAGGAACGTAAATTTGGAGGGATGAATGCACCCTGCCTTTCTCATAAAAGTTTTGTAGGAGCTGGCCAGCATCTCATGCTTAAAAAGCCAGCCTGATAAAGAGACCTTTCTGTTTCATATTTTCTACTTAATTTGTAGAGACGTGTTTTGTTCACTTATGGCCCTTGATGTGTTTTGGTAGTACAAAACCATTGCCTTATCTCTTGAGGAGAAAATTAGCTTATGCTTCCTTTTGAAACTGCCATATAATGGTCAGTCTCAGCATGGAATTTTTGTTTAACTTATGTACTTGGCACTGCTATCATCACATGGAAACACTGATTCTCAGTCATCCATGTCATGTAGTCTGCTGTTATATGGGCTATCCATAAAATAATTACAGGTTTCCTGCTCAGCAGTGCACATTCCCAATTAAGTATCTGATTATATATTCCACTGATTCGTAAAACAACACAAGCATGAGATGTAAATACATACTCTCTGTTTAAAGAGATTATTTCTACTGAAAGTGGATGCACATCAAGACAGCACCATATTTGGGGCTATGTGATGAAGTTTCCTAGCACAGGCAGCAACTATAGATTTGATCCAACAAATATTTTTTGTCGCCAAGTAATTCATGTTTTTGTAGTTAGTCCTACTGGATTCAGAAATGGCTGTGGGGAAGCACAAATGAATGTCGAGTGTGGCCAATTAGGTGAGTAAGCAAAACTGATTCATTTTGAATTTCCATGGGTTATATAACATGAATCATTTTCACAGGTCAGCTGCCCCTAAGTTGTTAAATGCCAACTTTTTTTTTTTTTTTTTTTTAAGGCTTCAGGATAAAGTTGTGGATATCAAAGGAAATGCCACTTACATCTGTCCAAACCTTCCAGCCTTTGGATGAGTTCCTAATGTAAATACTTGTGTTCCATTTTAGGAAACAGGAGGAAAACTCCCTGTATCTTTGATGAAAAACTTAGGTTCAAGAGGCACATGCAGGAGGTTGGTAATGCTGCTGCTGTATCCATGGATAGATACACCTATCCACAGATAGATGCACATATCCATAGATGGAGCACATCACCCAAAAGAAGAAACAGTAGAGACCTAACACTGCATGGTGCACCAAACTTGCCACAGCAGTTGTGCAAAGAAGGAGACTTATTTTCTGCTGGCATATACAAAACACCCAAGTTTATTCTTCCAATGAAAATAATGGAAGTATAGGAATAAGAAGGTTTTAGATGAATGATGCAGCTTAGCCACCACCTGATTTGCATCACCCAGCTTACTGAAATTCAATTTTCTTTCCTCCAGTTGTTTAAGATGCTTAACAAAGTCAGTCCAAATTCACAGAGACCCAGGAAAAGAAAACATGATGTAAAAAAACCCCAAACTACAGAACTTGGACACAAGTTCTTAAAGAAGGTTCTGCATTATTACCAGAATAACTGCTTTTACCTCTCTGGTGTCCACGTTATGCAAACTTAAATTCTTTAAGAGATCAGCAATAAAAGAACAGTTGATGGTAAGGAAGCCTTTGTTTGACATCCTTACACACCATTCCAGATTTGTCCTTGATAACTTCAAGAAACTATATATTAATTTACTTCCACAACAGGGTCTTTCATATGTTCTGATCTGTCTCATTCTGTCAATTTATTTCTCATGGCCTATTAAATTTCCTGGTGGAAATATTGAAGAAAGCTGTGGAAAAAAAATCCTATGGTTGTAAGAGTCCATCCATATTTTCTCTCTTTCCATGAACATTTTTTTTTTAAATTAAGAAAAACATACCCTAGCATAATTAATCAAAAATAATGCAATCAAATAATTATAATCTGGGGACTTTTTCCCCAATAAAGACAGAAAGAACAAAACAAATAAAATTGAAACTGTCTTTTATTGAGAAATGACACTATTTCTAGATGAGTAGTAAATGCTGGCAAAAAGAAAAACGAGGCTTGTTAATGATGCAATGCTTGGAATCAAAGAACATTAAGTCTAACACTCAGTTAAACACACAAAGACTTGCTATAAGAAATGAGAAGCTCTGACAGAAACTGAACAGTCTGAAACCTTGTCTTTCTAGCCAGGGAATGGTTAGAGGTCTCTAAAGATCTAAAATAAATTCCAAAAAGCTATAAAAACTAGAGAATGGAAACCACATGCAACATATTGGAGCCTCAAAGCACCAAAGAACTTCAGTCCAATATAGACAGAATACATGGATGTATATGTTACTTTCAGCTTGGATAAGTTTTGAACATTTATATACAGAAAGTTTCTTTCATTTTGTTTTTGTGGTTTTTTGTTTTGGGTTTTTTTAATGAAATGATGCAGAATGAGCATATTTGTGACACATCTGGTGAACAATTACTTTTACTGGCCACTTTGATTGCAGTGGCCCCCCCTCAAAATTTAAACCATTCTATAGCAGTAGATACTACTTTCCCATATTTTTTTCTTTCTGTTTTTGATTTGCTCTGTTCTACTCACTTCATGCATGCACTGCTATTGATGAATAGAGCTTGAGCAGTCATGTGCTGATACTTGACATTGGAAGGTATTCTGTATTTATTATTCTGATGGTTTAGTGAGTGTGACAGAGGACGAAATTTAGTTCTAATTTTGTCATTTCATAACTCACAAAAAACACTGTCAGTGCAGTAATTAAGGTGAATATCAGCAAGACACAACATTAAGTATCTTTTGAGTTATAACTAACAACACTACTCAAGTGTTATGAAAGGTGGAAAAATTAAAGAGATAATGGAGTAGACTCTGCTCTGAATGCTCTATTACTTAAAGGTTTTTCCTTCTCTTTTACATTTTTCTTTTTTTTAATAGGTATTTTTATTTTGTAGAAAAAGCATACTGCCCATAGGCACAAAATTAAAAGCACTCTGCACCAAAGTCACATGTATAATCCCTTTTTCAGAGACAACAGGAATGCCTCTCTCCTCCCCCAGGTGCTCTCAGGATACTTTAGCCTCACTTTAGGAGAAAACCACTTAAGTACTGGAAAAAATTTCACATATTATCTCAGCTCTCCTGTTGAGATCATAAGGCAGGGTACCTCATTTTAAGACCATATTGCAGTGCATGTACTTATCCACTAAGGGTGGACTGACCTCACTGGCCAATTTTATGTGTATTAAAGTACCCAATAGTAACAGATGTCACTCGATACCAGGGTAAACTAGTGTCATGGGTTGATGATGTCTGTATGCCAGGCACCCACAAAAGCTTTTTGCTCACTCCCCTGCTGCAGCTGGACAGAGGAGAGAAAATTCAATGAAGGTTGCATGGGTTATAATAAGGACCAGAAGAGATTGCTCACTAAATACCATTAAAGGCAAAACAGGCTCAACTTAGAGATATGAAGTGCTAACAAAACCAGAGCAGGATAATGAGAAATAAAACAAGACCTTAAAACCACCTTTCCCCCACCCCTCCCTCCTTATCATCTCTGTATCCTACTCCATTGGTGAGACATGGAATGTGGGTTATGATCAGTTCATCTCCTGTGGCTTCTCCTGCTGCTCAGGAAGGGGAGTCATTTCCCTGCTGCACCATGGGGTCCCTCCCACAGGAGACAGTTCTCCATGAACTTCTCTGTCATGGCTCCACTTCATGAGCAACAGCTCCCTGTGAACTGCTGCAGTGAGTCCATCCTGTGGGCAGCTGTCCTCCCCAGACTGCTGCAGCATGGACCACTCTTCCATGGGCTGGAATCCCTCAAGGACAGGCTGCTCCAACACAGGTGCAGGGCCCCCCTCTCCACAGGTCTCCCACAGGATCACAGCTTCCTCCCAGACTCCATCTGTGTCTTCACAAGGGGGGCTCCTCCATGGGCTGTGGGGGGATCTCTGCATCCCCATGATACTCCATGGGCTGCAGAGGCACAGCTGCTTCACCCTGGCCCCCACCACAGCCTGCAGAGGAATCTCAGCTCCTGGGGCACCTCCTCCTTCTGCTTCTTCACTGGTCTTGCTGTCTACATGCTGTTTATCTCACATATTTTCACCCTGCTTTTCTCTGATTGGAATTAAAACTGTTCCAAAACCCCTTCGCTTTGATTTCCTCTTAAATGTGCTCTCACAGAGGCATTACCACCATTTCTAACTAGCCCAGCCTTGGCCAGCAGCAGGTCCATCTTCAGAGCGATCAGGGATTGGCTCTGCCAGACATGGTGGAAGCTTCCAGAATTTTCTCACAGAAGCCACCTCTGTGGGGCTCCTGCTACCAAAAACAAAGACAACTTAAACCATCTAGCTCATTGTCTTAACACTGTTGAATAATGAAAAGACTCTATTTTATCCAAAAGGCAGAGACAAATTGCTCGTTGCTATTGTAGTTTCCCACAGACTTCAGAAACTATTTGGTGATGGTGCACCAGCTTTGCATTTCAGATTTTTAAAGCTTCCATCACAAGTGGGGAGTGTTATTCATAAGAGGAAGTAACTTCGTGTTTCAGTCATTAGTAGAAACGGGTTTTAGATCATGTTATGTTGTCTCTAACCTAGTTAGATTTTGACAGCAGACAGGTTTCAAAATCATAGGTTCACATTAGGAACCTTTAAAAATTCATTAGCTCCTGCTAATTATTCTAATAGGCAAAGCTCTAAAGTTCACATGGTTCATTTCTGGTTCAGAACCAATTGTGAATATGTTCAGAAAAAGCTTTGCCTTTTCTTTCTTAGTATCAAAAGAAACATCTTGTCTAAATATGAACATTTGGAGCTGGTATACTTTCCTTGGGCATGAAGAATGAAGTCAATCCATTCTGCAACCAAGATGAAAAACTTACAACTGAACTTTAACTCATTGCTTTGGGACATTATCTTTTCCAGGCCATTTTCTCCTGAGCATTTGACATCACTCTGCCAAATTCAGAAAACTCTGCCTTTCTCTAAACCACATTCCTTTGGAAACCTTAGCTGTTTTATTTTCTCTTTTGGCAGTCACCTTAGAAAAGGTTTCTGTGAGAGATTATGTATTGAAAACCTTATAACCAACAGGCTATTAAGTGCACCTTGGTACCTTCATGGTCAGGACCATCCTCTGTTGTTCAACCATTGCCATGCCCCAGTCTTTGTTTGGTTTTGAACCATACAAGGACCCAACCCACATACTTGAATGTATTTTGAGTCACAAAGTAACCCCAAAATACCTTTCCCCACTATAAAGTAAATAGGACCATTCTTTCAGCTTATTTAACACTAGCTCTCCATTAAAGTCCCTGGATGGGATGACTGGACAATGTTACACTCTAAACTGGAGCACAATTTTATAGGTCCCATTATTTGATCTTATTGTAAATCACAACTGAATCAAACTTTACTCAGCCTAATTTCCAACAGATTTAAACCAAGACTGGGTTTGTTGGTTTTTTTTCTACATTTAATTTTGATAGCACAACTATTTAATTTCATAACTGCAATTTTCTAAAAATATATTGTTCCATATTTTTCTCCATATTATCCCCAGAATATGGACAAAATCCTGCTTGAACAAATAGAACAGTAAAAAAAAGCAATGATTAAGCCTTAAAAAAGACAGAAATTCATTTAAAATGTACATAAAGACAATCAGGTTATTCATATTTTTTTTTATTGCACCTCTCTTCTCATCAAACTTGATTTCTCTGAAAATGTATTTTCCATAATTTCTGCAACATTGTGCTTCTCTTTTTTAGTAGAGATCAGGAATTACCTTTGTCTGCTCTATGGAACTAGCACAGGACATTACAATCAAAGTTGTGCTTTTCCATTTGATCTCCACTGTAAAACAAATAATAATCATGAAATTAATTCATGTTTTACTGTTTTCATGCACTGCACTTACCAGGACCTTTAGAGTTAAAAAGAACATGTTAACCTAAGGAAGCAGAGACTATCACCATGGTTACAAGGGACATGTTTACCTGTGTGGGTTAAGTACAGAGATAGATGAATAAAAGACACCAGCAATATTTCTTGCCCAATAATGTAGAGTTTGTTCCCCAAAGAATCAGTAATTGCCATACCAGCAGTGTATTGAGCACTTTTATTACAAAGTTTATTAAAATGCCACCTGCATTTAAAGAAATAATCAGTAAGGACATTAGCTTCAGTGCAACAGAAATTTCTTAAGCTACCAGCTCTGCAAACACAATTCCAGTACTCAAAGAAAAATCTAATTCTATCCTTTTGGTGGCTTACATGGCTTACCTCACAACTTGCAATAAATGTGACAGGATCTGAAAAAAACTGACCATACTAAAGTATCTTTCCTGGGGAAAAGAAGGAATATTTCTGTGCTCTTCAGAGATACACCTGTTTCACCAGAATTTTTGATATGATGTGTAGGCACATGCTGGGGACCTATATGAATATTTTCCTCTCATGAGTCCCCTCAGTCACTTCACTGGCCAGAAGTGTTGGCAGCAGCTTCTTTTCAGGGTGATCAAGCTGGGATTTACCAGGGAGGTATCCAGTTTTCAAAGGGGAAATACATTTCCTGTTGTCTACCCAAAATAACATGATAGCTAGCCAGCCTTGAACATACGTGTTTGTACAGGACAGCATCAGAGGTACTGCCTACATCAATAAAATTAAACCAGGAAGCGTAGGCACCGACAGCTTCAAACAGTTCATGTTGCTCAGAGTCCCATCCAACCTCCAGGGATGGGCAACCACAGCTTCCCTGCACAACCCCTGCCCTGTGCCAGTGCCTCTCCTCCCTCACAGTAAAACATTTTTTCCTAATATCTAATCAAAAGGGCAAAACTATACAGGAAACAATGGGGGTTGCTTGGTTAATAAAATACAAGTGAAAATGTCTGAGAAATCTTTTCAAATTGCAATAAATGTCATATAGAACCATCATTGTGGAACAATGTTAACTATAACAACTCAGTTTTGAGGAGATTTTTTTTTTTCCCCCTAGGTTTGGCTGCATCTTCCCTCATTTTATCTGTTAGACCTGTGAAATCCTCCATTCTGGAGCACTTGATGTGAGATTGGGAAAACCATACAGGTGGTGCAGCCTCAGCAGGAAACTCACTTCTTTCAGAGGGACTGTCAATTATTTGCAGGGAAACTAAAACAGAAGAATAAATATTATATGCTGATGGATATTTGTCAGGAAAGATAGGAATACTTTTCAACAGACCTTGTCAGACACAATACGTTCTGTGCATCTACATTTTCCATGGCAAAGGGAATAGAGCTCTCCAGCTGCTCCCCTGGCAAGAATAAAGTTTTGTCTCATAAATTTAAATTATAGATGACATAATGGTGGAATGGAAATGGATTGCACCTAAAGAGATAAATCCAGGAAAAAACCCTGGAAGGAAGAAATGAAAAGTTTCTGACATACCACAGATCTTCCATTTGTTGTGATATTCTCTCAAACTCAACACTTTGTAAAGCAATTTGTTTCTTTTTTAATTTCCCTCCACCTCCATGGAAAGTGATGAACATTTTTGTGAAGCACACAGAGAGTGCTAGGTTGCAAATATAACAAAGAGCTTGCCAATGCCTGGGAGTCCTAAGTGACAATATTTTCAGTTGTGTCAGCATTTAAGTATTATTGTAGTGTTATCATATCATAGCACAAACCCCCCTCCCCCCAAAAAAAAGAAAAAACAACATAGAAGCACTTGTGCCAATAGCTTAATGTTTCACTGAAAGCACACACCCAGTATTATCCACAGGTACTTTTGGGTTCTTTTCCGAAACATCATTTTAATATGAACCATTCAATGTTTTTTTCTATTCACTCTTAAGAAGCTCTACATTTTAATTTAAACCAATAAGACAGAAAACACTGGCAGGTTTTCTGTATCTGAGACTGATGGGGAATAATGAGGAAATTGTTTGATAAACTGCAGTACCTTGGGATGATTTGACAACCTTGGAAAGAGATGGTCTTAGGTCTGGAGTGGAGGTTCTGCGCTTTTTTTCCACAATATGAACTTGTCACTTTTGTAAAATGTGCAGAACTCCACAAAAAATTTATCAACCTATGCCAATGATAAAGCAAAGCTTTGTAAGAGACAGAGGAAAAAGACTAAGAGTCAGAATTTTACTCAGGAATGGTTAAAATACTTTGGCTCATTTCTTGAATTCAGTGAAAATGATATCTGAATGATCAAAACAGTAAATTAGAGAAGTGCTGTTGTGTAATGTATCACTGGACATCAAACATTTGAAGGCATACAAAGTTTGAGAGGCTAGTGGAAATAAAACCTGAAATTGAAAAAAATGAAAAATACACATGCTTCAGACTACATTCAGACCCAGATCACTGTCCAATCATAAAAATATTAGGTGTAAAGAACAGAATTTATTTCTATGATTGTTATTAAGCAGAGCTTTTTCTTTTGGATAATCCAGCATAAATTCATCCAGCTGCACTTTGACAAACATCTGCTCTTGGGTGAAGGTAGAAGTAGCATTTTTTCCTTGCTCAGAACTCTTTTATCTTTTGGAAACTCTGTACTGTATTATACTGTAGACTTTGCTAGCAATTGCTACAATGATCTCAGTAGCAGCTCAGGACCAAGCAGCAGCAACAAGTGAGACCAAAAACCTGTCCCAGGGACTTAAACTTCAGAAACAGATGCTGAAAGAAAATTCACTGGAAACAAACACATTTTTGTCTCTTTACATTTAGGCCTGGTCAACAAGGGCATAATGAAAGAGATCTCAAACCAAAAGACTTGAATATAAGTGCTATGCACAAATATGATGTGGATGCAGCAAGATAGATATACCAGAGGTTCCTAAAGTCTCTGCTCTGCTGTTAGGTTGCTTGTAAGTGGTCAAACCTTCAAAATAGATCAAGTTTAAATAAAGGCTACCTGGCACATTTCAGGCCCTGAAAAAGGTCTCTCTTACAGTACGGTTCTTGATATATAAATATAAAGAATATAAAACCTTTATTTGTAAAAAAATACAAATATTTTTCTCACTTAAAAATTTCCTGCTTCTACAAATTTTTCTGCATCAAGACTTATTTGCTAGGATATATGTGAAAGTAGACAAAAAAGTAAGTGTAAACACATTAAATGTAAATTAGCTTAGAATTTAATAATTAAATGCACAGCAATTTTGTACAGCTCTTGCCTGGCAGTGGCTGTTAGAGCTCCAAAATCAAATATAGAAAGCTACACACAGATGCCAGGTGTAAAGGTGTCTAACACATGACCTTTCAGGATATACATTGAAAAAAGTAAGGTGGAGATCATAAAGGACTAATTTTTAAAAGCATTTTGAGATTTACTGCTGCAATTAGGCACATGGACTTGAGACGTTAGGGGAATTTTGCACATATCAATCTGAATGGGTTGAGATGAATTCCACTGGTCCCAAGTCAAAGACCCTTTGAACACACAGAGATACTGATTTGTTCATCCAGTTTACAGACCTAAAATTTTTTTGCATACAAACACTCCATTGCCAACAGAAAATATACTTCTGTAGGACATCAAATCCCTGCAAGGCTAATCTAAAAATCTAAAACTCCTCTTCTTGTAACCTAGGTAAATACTACACACTGAACTGTCACAACTGTGTTGTGAAAAGACTGACTCCTGCCTGTTTTCTGGGAATAATTCACATCTGACTTCAAAGTGGTGAACCTAAACAGAAATAAGAGACACCCTATGCTGTTCAGACTATTATCTCTCAATTCGGTCAAACCAGCATGACATTAGAGCACTTCATGTTCTTAAAAAAAAAAAAAAAAAAAATTAAATAAAAAAAATTATGGTTATTAACTGTGCAGCTTCTTTCACAACTTTTTATCAGATATCCACTTAGTGCACTTATTCAACAGCTTCTCTTGGTTCAGCCTGTTGTGCCTCTTCACTGGATTCTGCAGAGTTAGGCTGAAATATGATGGTTGAAAGGAAGACTGTTACCCTTATAAACTCCAGGGTGGTAAAGTTCCAAAAGCAGTTAGCAAGGCTTGCTCATGGCCTCATTCATCTTCAGACTTTGTATCCAAAACCAGAAAATTCTCAGCAGTTTCTGACACGCTGCCGAGGCAGCAGCCTTAGAAGCAGAGTGAACTCCAACTTAAAGCCCCCAAACACATCCCTAAACTGGCATGGTGCTGCCAAAAAGAGAAATGTCATTGGGCCCTCCAGAATGGGAAAACATGCTTCAAATTTCTTAGAAAGCCACAAGTCAAGAGAGGGAAAGTGTTCTTCTGGCCTACATGAGTAGTCATTTGCACCTGGCAGAGGCAGAAGACCTAAAGAGTCATAAAAGCCTGATGTACGGGAGTGTTTTTTGTCTTGAAAATGGGACTGGGGACTGGAGTTTTGTCAGCTTTGCCATAAAGCTGTGAATCACAGGTTCCTGGTGTGTGCAGCTGTGCCAGGGCGCTTCTCAGCAGCAGTGTCTGCACCAGCATATGCTGCTCTTTTCCTGGCTAGGTTGCTGAAGGTGATTAAAACCAGTTTTAAAATCCCTCCTCTTTTCCTCTCTTCCACCATCTTCCCCTTGCTTCATTTTCTTTAGTATTGAACAACTACTTTAAAACAGAAAAGAAGAAATAAACTGCAGGGAAATCTTGTTTGCTCATTAGGCTTTGTACACTACTTTTGGACTAATTTTTCCCTTGACAATCTTACAGTCACTGTAACTCTTAAAATAAAGAATGAGCCTAAGTGAAGCCTTTGATGTTTTTTAGCATTTCTTAATATTTCTAGCATTGCAGAAACACAGTGGTACGTAGAAAAACCCTGGACACAATCATTATGACTTTTTGGTGGCTATTCTATCTTTGATTTTGGTTTAATTAGCTGCATTGAGGGTCTGAGGTTAAGAATTTAATAGTTCGGGCATGTACAGGTTACATTTACTACCTCTGATGTACTGTGGCATTCAGTGCATAGTTTCTCTGCAGGGACATTTATGATTCTGTTGTGCTGTACAGGTTATATACTACACGAAATGTTCCTAGTCCATGGTGAGCTCTATCTCTGAATGAGAGCAGCAGCCTGAGGGCTGCTCTTCATATAATTTTACTTCCTGCCTTAAGATAGTTTGCCAGATGAACCCTTCAGTGAAAAAAACACTGATGTGAATATCTTCTAGGACACTTCTTTATTGCAGTATTTAAAGAGTTTATCAGCTAGATAAAAAAAAGTGGCATTGACTCTTCAAGTAGAAAAAAGGAATATTTTTTAAAAATTAAATTATTTTCAAACTACTTAGAGATTTAGATTCATGGATTTATTTTGCTAAAAAATGTACACATAAAAAGTTCAACAGGAGTTGCATTTTGACATATGTTTTATAAACATGTTATTTCCATTGTGAACTAAAACTCCTGAAGCTCACAGGTAGAAATATAGTTATGTCTTAAATTAATAAAATCCCCGGTTTAGATGTTCATACCAGTTTCTTAGAATCAGAAGTAATAAAAAGTTTTGAGGATGTGAAGCAAAAAGTAGTATATCCACTTAAACTTACAGACATGATCCACTTATGCACAGCTGAACTTGGAATGACTCTGGCACACAGGGGTTAATCTCCTGCACAAAGTGTCAGGGATCTTTTCACAGGAGTAAACTGCAGATTGCAAAACAATTACCTTAACTAGTTCCTGATGTGCTGTATCACACCACATTCAAATCTCCATCTGTGGTGTCTGCAAGTACTCTTCACAAAATGGATGTTTCAATGCAAAAATTAATATGATGCAGCTCTGTGGCAATGACACAGAGAGATTTTTATCATATTATGGGCCCAGGGATTTAATCTAAAATCTACTTCAGGCTTGTGTAAGTACCACATAATGACTAATTTTCAGGTCTAGGAGAGTCCACAGGCATCATTTTCAATATTATCAAGTTAGATTCTAAATATATTTCTCAAAGTATTGTTCTTTTCCTGTCTTGTCATACCAGGTTGCTATTCATTGTTACAGAGTACCCATATACTACTCCAGACATGACTGCATTTTCAAAGAATGAAATACTTTTAATACAGCAGTATTTATAGTATAAAGGCTTGGATAACCACTTGGTATGTGTATATCATACCACAAGACATTATTGACCCATGAAGCAGAGGCACAAGGTTTTGTGCAAATCTCTTCCCTCGGTGCTTCTTTTTTGGTGGAGTCATAGCGCCCCAAGTCCTTTCCCTCATTCTTGAATGTTTGAATAAACTAGGGAAGAGCAACAGCAATGTTCCCAGAAAACTATCAAGTAGCAAATGAGTCAAGAATAGCTATTAAAAATCTACTAATCTAAAGGGTAAAAAAGTTAAACTGGCTGGTAGCAGCTACAAAGAGAACTAGACAGCCTGATAAGGCCACTACCACCTTAGCCCAAATCAAGAAACAATTTAAGAAGTAGTAAAAAAAGATTTTACTTTAAAGGTGGGAAAAAGGAGAGACCAGGAATGAGGGTTTCAACTGAGAAGGGAACATTATTCTGATAGAAAAAAACAGAGCAAAGGGACAAAAAGGGTTTGAGAGGAAGCAGGGAAAAACTATGAGGGATGAGAAAAAGAATCTATAGGAAAACAAAACTAATGTAGGAATCTTCTTCAATGGAACAACAATACAAAAGTTCTGGACTGACCCCTTTCAAGATGCTGTTTCTGAAAGCACAGACTGTTCATTTCATGACCACATTTCTGTCAATATCTTCCTATTTATTCATTTTTATCTGATATAGTCCTCCTGAGAAGTCTCAGAGAGGGAGCAACAGGAAAGTGAGCCTTTCTATAACAGCAATAGATGTTGAAAGAAAACAACCTGACTGGACCCTACATTTATATTTTTGGGGGGTTGGGGTTTTTTGTTTTTTTTTTTTTTTTTTTTTTTTTTTTTTCCTGTTTGAATTCTGTTTCTTCCAAGTTCAAAATATGCAAATGTCAGTGGAAGGAACACTAAGTTCACAGTATCAATACCTTTTGTTGTGACAAAATACATTTCTGCAAATGCACATTTATTTGAAATACAATTTTTGAAGAATCCTGATAATACTTGGCTAAAATTATCTCTAGTATAATTCCACTGAATTAAAAGAGGCTGCAGAGGGAGGGGATGAATTTGCCTCCTGGTATTATTGGTGAAATATAAAAGAGTTTTATGTCAAGATGTTTTTTATGAACTTGAATCCAGTTTCTAATCATCCAGATTGCCCTGTACAATAAACTCTTGATTATGACTGCTGGCGTTAACAGTAATAAGACAAGATGATGTGCAGCACAATTTTCTTCATTCAGCTTTTCATTCTTCCACTGCTCCTTAAAAGTCTCCCTATCTTTCTGTCAGTTTTGCTTAAAAGTCATGTAAAATTAGATATTATCAATCAAGTCACACACTCTCAAGTGCAAAAACATTATTTTGTTGATTGCCATGTAGCTTTGTGGAATGAATTGGTGCAGTTCCACTCCTCACTGGGGAAAGTTGGCTCTGGCTTGCTCATGCAACTTTCTGCTGAACTGAGAGCAAAGGAGAAAGCACCCACTTTCCTTTGGTTTAAAGCAGTGCTGTGGAGAGTGATCGAATACACTTATCTGCATTCTTCCCACTCTGTATCCTCAACCATGTGCACTTCTCTCCACTAGCACTAATTAAACCAAGGAGGAAAAAAATTAGATGTTTGCACTCTAAAGACAAATTTATTTCAAAAGAGAGTAGCTTACAGGAAAAATAATGAACAAAAGGCTTTCATTTTGAAATCACAGCCTGGATTTTCCCTGGCTTTCTTGTTTGGGGTCAAGGTTTGGAAACCTTTCAGCCCTTGTTCTGTCCAGTTTATCAATATTAAGAGCTCACTATAGGCATGAAAGCCTGGAAATAACTGAAGAAATCCTAGTATATGCAGCCGAGAACAGCGTGGCTAATGGGATGTATCAGTATCCTGCTGGGAATTACTGTTTCAAATAAGAAAAATATGTGGGATTTCAGGCACTGGGGAGTTTGTTCTCTCTATTTCAAGCATCTCTCTAGTGTCTTTACTCAGTCAACTAAATGACATTCTTCTCTGTCTCGGTGTGAAGTTCATCCAAATTTTTTATTTAATCCTATACTAAATTCTTCAATTTCTGTAGCATCATAGGATTTTATGTGGTTAATATTTTAAATGGACGGGTGGAAAACCTTCTTCTCTTCCAAATAATTAAAGCATCGTAATTCTCTTCAGTGACAAAATAGGATAAAGACAGAGACACAGTTTACCAAGAACAAACTACAGTCATCAGGATCAGATGGGGAGGAAAAACAAACAAAGAAACAGGGATGAGAAATGGGACCAACAAGATCTCCAGGAGTTTGTGGTAGCTAAAAGGATGTCTATACCTCTGTGAGATTTACTATGAAGAGACTTCTGCCTATAATGCACCACCTATGAGAGAACATACCATCTCTATCTTTAGAGGAAATCAGTTAGCTGGCCAGTGACTGTGGGTCTTCAAGCTAACCCATCTGATTTTTGGAAAAAGGGAAATAAGAACCTAGAGTTTAATCAAACTGCTCTGGAACATGACTTGGAAGGAGGCACTAATCTACTGTCCACCTCTGTTAACTCTCCCCACAATGCAGATCTATTGATGTTGCAAAGTGCTAAGGACTATTTAGGGGACCTGTCCTGGTTTAGGGAGAAATTTCAGAGGAAACTTCCAAACGGGTCCCTCTAGAAAGCAGACTCCAGTGGCCCCTCCCTCTACTGGTTCAGGAAAAGATTCCCTTGCAGAAAAGCGGAAAAACCTGTTTATTTAACAAGCAAAGTATTCTCAAGCACAAAACTGAACAATATTGAGCAATGGAACCTCTCGCTGTTCTGAAGCAATGACAGATTCTGACAGTCCTTGTGGAAGGGAGCAGCCTGGCTCGCTCAGTCCCTGTCAGTCCCTCCTGCACTGGACATGGCTGGGCCCTGGTGGGACACAGGTGTGAGCTCCCACTGCTCTGCTGGTTTAAACAGTTCCAAGAAAAAGACAAGCCACAGTCCAGGGAACTCCTCTGCCTCAGCTAGCTCAAAACTCACTGAAAGCAAAGGAGAGCTCTGTCCTGCTGTCCGTGCTGCAGACAACACAGTCCAAGAGAGAGAGCTGCAGCTGTTCTCTCTCTGAATACAGAACCTCACTGCCTCTCCTCCTCCCCTTCACTCTCAGATCTAGTTTTAAATGTTCAAAACCTACCTCTGGGCTAAACAGACAAACGGGGATAAAATTCAGCACCATAAGGCCACCTCAGGACAGGACCCATAAGCTACCTCACACATTCCAGGAGCTAGAGTAGGTCATAATTTATATTGCTGAGGCAGGTTTCCACACTTTTCCAGAGTCAGAAGCTGTCCAAGCTGAGGATCTAGCAATAATATGAGTTCCTCATGGCCTCAGGTAGCTGGAATGGGATTAGAAGAAGCAGCCACTACTGCTACATTTGTGTGACCCTAAAAGAGACTGGATCAAAGCTGGTTCCCAAGCTAATTTTCTTCTTTGGTCTTAAGAGAGGTATGAGCATCTTTAATAAGGGGGAGTTTTCTTGTGGGAGCGTGGAAAAGATGTACATGTTTCATACAGAATAATCAATCTTCCTCTAGCCAAAAGCATTGGCTACTAAAAAAAGCATTGGTTTTGATGAAATAGCCCAGTTTTTAGCAATTTCTATGTCACAACAGAGCACAGAGAATTTTAAAGTATTCTAGGTTCCTCTACAAATTTCTGAAGTTTCTGACATTATGTGTTCTCTTTTGCAGAGAAAGCAGAGATTTGATCCCCAGCTGACCATGAACTGATGACTCCCCTCAAAAACATCTTTCTATAGAGAATTGAAGACAGTTATTTCCACAATCCCTTTCAGTAAGTGACCTCATGTACGTGGCATTTTTTCTTTAGAGCTAACTGCTCATGTCTGATACACAACTCACTGCAAAAAAAATACTAATAAATTCTTCTGTTTGAGGGTGAAGAGGCCCTGTCATGAGTTGCTGAGAGCAGCTACACTCCTGGAATTGTTCAAAAACAAGCTGAACAGGGCTCAGAACCACCTGGTCTAGTGAAAGAAGTCCCTGCCTATGACAGGGACTTGGAACAAGATGACCTTTAAGGTCTGTCCCAACCCAAAACATTCTGTGATTCTACAATTCTTTCATATGTACATATTTTGTGAACATATATAATACCTATATCTACAAATGCATGGATAAACATATATATGTGTATATGTATTTTTTCACATATGCACAGTAATTTTACTGGCCAGTGGCAGCAAATTTGGTTAATCTTCTGAGGGAACATTTTTGCTTAAGAAAGAGGTTAAGATAAAATATTTAGCAAAAGATACAGCATACTTTTAAAAACATAAGAGAAATATCCTTTCAGAACCAGAAAGAAGACTTGCAACCTGAAAAATACAAGAAGGAAAAAATAACCAACTCCAAATGTAGACTAATCACATGCACACTATGATTTGTTACTTTACATTCTTCTCCTTCATTCCCAAAATATTATTAATGCTTAGAAATACCTCACTAACTGAATAATGGGTATATAACGCATAGAATCTGAGAATCATAGCAGCATAGAGCAGTGTGGGACACTAACACTACAGCCTTTGCTTGTGTGAAATGTATAAAGGTCTAAAAACACATTAACTCTACTAAATACACCACAAGTCTACCCCCACCCAAACACAGTCCACTTCTCTTATAGGAGCACTAGCCCTGCTGCTGGCTCAGGTGGTAGAGAAGGAAAACATAAATATAAGCTCCATGAGTAACATGACTGTAAAAGTGCAGAGATGCCTGACACTTAATGGAAAGAACTGGAGCTGGGTCGCTCCTAATGCTGAGCTGCCTTTGTCTCCCTTCTCACCCTCCAGAAGCAGGATATAAATCCTAAGGACATCAGTCCTACTGAGGACCCATTCCACAACTGCCTCCCCTTCTGCAGTGAGAAGGGCTGGACCTTGGGGCGGTTTAAAAAGATTATATCAGCGTTCAGCATCCTGGATGGTGTTACTTGGTTTACGTAAGCCGGACCATTTCAATGCAAGCATTCTACTCTCTGACGAATTTAGGGCTTCTTAAAACACTACTGAGAGCATATAATGCACTTTGCACTAGCCATTCCTGGTACGCATGGGGGGTGGGGGGGGGGGGGAGGGGGGTGATCAGGGGTTATTACTATTCAAAATGCCTGAAGTAAATGTATTGATTTTCTGAAAAGTGTTTCATTGATATCACCTTTACTTTCTGTTATCTGAGTGTAGCTGCTTTGTTTGGAGGAAAGTCCTGCACAGCTTCCCAGTGTCATAGTGAGCACAAAGCTTGACAGCTTTGAAAGTACAGGTTTTTCTTTAAAAGGTACATTTGATCCTCATTTAAATGGATCCATGTGAACAGTCATCTTCAGGGCTAGGTGCAGTAGACCTTTGCATTGGTATGTTTTTGTGATATCATGCATGTGGCAATGACCTTTCATGGGCCTTTGATACTACAGGAGCTTCGCACAGGAGTACAACACACCAGACAAAACATTACCTGCTTCCAGCTCTTCTCCTCCTTGTCCTCAAAACTCTTAGCAAAACAGAAGAATTTCACTAGTTTTTAAAATTGTTGCTGTCTATTGGCTGTTCTAAGGATTGGCCTGGGTGGAAGAAGAGGCATCTGACATTTTCCTCTTGAAATCAAGAGGGAAAGCGAGATTTTGGTGCAGCAAGGGTTAATATGTCATGAGGAAAGAAACTTGTTGTCAATCTTCCTAATGCTTCCAGGTGGATCACTATTTGATGTGCCACAGAAGACACCCTTGTTTATTGACATTAAGTTTTTCTTTGCAGGAATAGTCACACTCTCCAGTCATTGGCTTTCTTGTGGCTTTCATGCTGAGCCTGTAAGAACAGGATGTTCAAGAGCTGTCCCATATGGTGACGTGCTGTCTATTGTTCAGACAATTGGCTTCAAGCACTGGTTGGCTTTCACTTTTTGCTTTGAGCTGGTTATGGCTGAAACTTGCATCAGCTGCTGGGCTGGGTGGAGAAAATGCATCTCAGTGACGGGCAAAGAGTCTTCTTTTCATTACATGAATTTAATACATCTGCTGCAGTTAGATTTCTTTGTGTACTGGGGCATCATGGTTCAAATTAGAGGGATATTTTAAGATCATAAGAATATAATTCCCATCTAAAGCAATTGTATTTTTAGTTTCATTATATTATTTATATATTTCAACACATTTGTGATTTGTCCAGGGTTTTGGTAATTGTGCCTATTTATACATGCTTTTCAGGATGGTTGTTATATGTAGCTTTACCAGTAAACTTGATTAAGTTAGTTTTCATGTATCTAAGTCTAATAGGAGCACCCATACACAACTAGATGGGGGGAAAAAGTTGTCTGCATTGAATGGAATAGAATGAAGAAAAGCTGGAAAGGTCAGGTTGACTATATTTGCTACTAGCAATAATTGTTTACTTCCTCTTCCTGTAAGAGGTTTTCCACATCTTTTCCCTGCTTCTTTCTAAATACAAAGGGATGTTGCAATGTTATAACATTAATCCATATAGCAAAATGATTCTCTGTTCTGGGCAATGACATAAATAAAGCACTGAGTTTATCAAGTAGCACAATGTTAAGACCTGATATTAAAAGTTATTAATTACTTTCTGACCCCTGAGAGTGACCAAAAGATTGATGGTCTCTGTGATTTTGTCCTAGTTATTTTAGATCTTTTCATCTGAACTGCCAGAGAATATTCACTGACTTGTCTGGTTTGTCTGCCCCTGTCTGTAAACTTGTTTTTGCTTACAGTATATTTGGGTTTTACAGCATGAAAGAAAAAGCATTAATCTATAAAACCACTCCTTAAGTATACCACACTCAGCAGAATTTAAGGCCTATGAATGCTCTTTGGCTTACAGGGTCCAAAGTGTTTAGTATCTGTAAATTTAAATTTAAAACATTTTTTTAAAAATCAAAAAATTATAAAACACACACATACACACACACACACACACACACACACACACACACACATACACACACACACACACACTGACAGGTGTGCACACACCTTAATAAATGCACTAACATACCAGTTTGTCACCCAATGAGACACACACATACTACTTCACTACCTCAAAACAAACCCTCAAAACCTAAGCACCCCACACGAAGGCAGAATTTGTTTGCCCATTTTTTTCTCATTACACTCACAGGATCAACTGTTGATGAGTGATGAACACCTTCAAAGATGGAAACTTTGCACCCACAACTGTAACATGCAAAAATATGGATGGTTTCACCAGCATCTGCTGGAATCTGCACAGTAGAGACACCGTTTGCAAACCTGAACAGCATTTTCTCTCTTTTTATGCAAGATCACATTGTCTAGTTATGTAGGGGCTTTCTTGTCAAATGTATTCTTTTCAGGAATATGTATTCTTTTCATGGAATGCATGGGGGTGATGGCATCCCAGTGCAGAGTCCCTGGAGGCATAGCATGCAGGTTTGGGGAGACTTGTATGAGCAGGATTATTAAGTACACGCTCTATTTGAGCGGGCATGCATGCTGGATCTCTTTTCTCTCAACTCATTATTAACGGAGTCTGTGTGTTGGGATGGGGGGACTGACTGAAATTACAAATGAGCTAATTTCCTTTTGCAACCTCATATCAAGAACAAAGTTTCTACCACTTTTTTCTTCCCAGGCAAATTCCACACCCCAAGGAGCATTTTTAAGGATTGCCCCCCTCTCCATGCTCTCTTTGTGTCTCTCCTTGCTCAAAATTTCAACAGCACTACTGTGGAGGGAAATACTTGCTAAAATAAAACGTGATGCCTGGAAGAGAAAGTATTATCCAAATCTAATTATTAGACACTGCAAGCATTTTGAGAGTCAGAGATCCTACTGAGATGGCAGAATGCCTCATAAGTAATCCAGCAGGCAGGTTTTATCTCATTTCTAGGAGACTATTCATCTGTGGATACAAAGAATTTTTGATAAGTATGTGCATGAAGATAAACCACTATCATTTTGGTGTCACTATCAATTCCCACTTAGCAAGAACCACTGATACACTTCACTGCACAACATATGAAGTGTACCCAGCTTGTAACTGGTGCAACAAGAGGGTAAATATTGTGCTGATTAGTGCTGTGTCACTAAGTGAATGGAAGATGACAATGACAGGAAATTGTTGTAATACAAAATTATACATAGATTTTTTTTTCCAGTTTTTAAGGAGGAGAGAAGCAACATGGTTCAGTAAACTTAGAGACACTACTCTGCTGACCTTGGTAGTCTCAGATGAGTTTTTTTAAGGCTAGTGATACCAAATCATTGCTGAACATTTTTTAATGAGAAGAACTGGAATGCAACTCACACTCAGCAAAGGCCCAAAGACCCTAATATGAGGGACAAAATTTAATATTTTAAGGCAGTTCTTTTTAGCCTTTAGTTAATTTTAGATTGAGGCTTGCACTGTTGACTGGTTGATGGGAAGACAGCATGCAAATATTCTCATGTATGGAAATGTGTGAAGGTATATTACATGTCCTGTAATTAGTTGATATGGAAATATTTTATTTTAATACTGACAAAAGTTTACTTGGACAGCTTCTGCCATCGGAACTCAGCTATTACAACCAAGGTGACTTCCACTTATTTTGGTGCAGCTCTACCTTCCTCCTGTAAGATTCTTTCAGTATTGGTATTGTATTGTTAACAGAGAACTTGCCAGTAGTATGTTTTCTTATTTCTTTTTTGCAGTTTTATGTTGTCTTATCTCACCATTTTTATACTTTTAGAGAACAATCTCATGGTCTACTCCCACATCATCCACTTCTGAAAGCCACAGCCGTAGCCTAACAGGACACGCTGATACTTGGTAGTGTTATACAAAGGAAAGACTTAATGACTGATGTGGTCTCCTGAGGAAAAGAGACAGTCAAACTCTAGATGATATATTCATTTCTCAGCTAAACAAATAGCATGGGAGCAGAGGAGTGGGGCTGAGGACTCCCTTCTCCATTCTCACAGCCCTCACTCCAGAGGATGCAGCTCAAACTCTCTCCTTCAGAGCTGTTAGAAAATGCCCTGCATGCTTTCATCACAGGAGACAATGGGATAGTTATCTGTTAGACAGACATTCACAGGAAAACAGGCAAATTGGCTTCCAGAACTGCTCATGCTGCATTCAGTTGCTGCCTTTAAGATCTTTGGACACAGAGTAAATGATGATGAGAGCTTTCCTGATGAGAGTTTTTGGGTTACTGAAGTAATTTTGGAAGGATGCTTGGAAGGAACAGCGATAGAGAAGTCTAACAATATACTTCTAGTTCACACTAGTACTGATAAATTGAAATATTCAATACAATTTTCTAGCACAACTGTGAGTTAAAGTGCTCTCAATAACATAAAAATTGCCAAAGTGCACCTTCAGAAAATAGTCATAATTTTCAGTAAATTAATATGTAAAATGTAAAGGAGAGAAGATTGTTTTCTATATCAACAGTTCACTGAGAAGATTGTTTTAATTACAAGGCTCTCACATCTTTTTATATTAGGTGTCTTGTTGAGGTTGAAAAGCCATTAGGGTCTCAATGTCTTGCAAAGCTTTCTCTACAATTGTATAACAGCTACTTAGCAGTTATATGAAGCATACCATTTAAACAAAATTTAAGTCCACAATTACTCTGTTAATAAAATGTAAATTTAAAAATACATGCTACCATCATGAAGATGGAAAATTTAATTCTCACTTAGCTTCCCACAGAATGAAGGGTTACTTTGGTAAAAGAGATAAGAAGACGGCAGTAATTGCTCTTATCTGCTGTTTCGTGGGTGAAAATAACTTCTAAGACTTTAAATTCTGAGGCCTAAATCAAGTGTTCATTTTATCTAGCTATAACTTCCCTGGAACATTAGAAGGAACAATTAGCATATATCTACCTGTGTATCTTAAGTTATGGTTAATGCATGGGAATGGTATGCTTAATTTTACTGCTTTGAAAATATATACCCTGGAGAATAAAAGAAAGACTTTGGTGTTCTCAGTAACAGTAAAAAAGGAAGAGCTTGATTTATTTACTTTCTCTTTTGTGATAAGCTTGTTCCTTTCAGCATAAATTCTCAGCAGTAAGTATATAAAAAAATAAAATTAAACCCAAACAAACAAATAAACAATACAAACATGATAAAGAATATTCTGGAACTCAGTGGAAATACAGGTCCAGCATGTCTCAGCCAGATGACAGTACTGGTCTTCTTCTGAAAGCTATTCTTTGATGATCATATTTTGCCATAAGCCTTCCCGGACCATCACTGTAATGAACAGGAAAAATAAATGAGTCAGCCCTGGAGAAGCAATAATGCCAGCCAGCCACCAACACAAGGAAGGTGTCCTGATGCTGGAGCAGTTAGAGAAAGAATTTCAGAAGGCAGGACTAGGTTTATAACCCCAGGAAGATAGGTGACATGAACCAGAAAATGAAGGTCCAGTACTAATAGGAATAGTTGTTAGGAAACAGTGAGCAAAAAAATCAAAGAGGTAGCTTTTACCATTCCTGACCACCACACTGACAACAGGGAACATTCCTCAGTAGGGACACTGGCATCTTATTTCCAGACAAAGGGAGAAAGAACAGAAAAGGGAATTTAAAAATTAAACCTCAGGGAACAAGATCACTCTTGTAACCCAGAATTTGAGGAGCCTAAGGGACTTTCACATCCCAAACCCATCCAGCACCAAGGGTAGTTGGGTGAATTCAGGAGTACAAATATTTTAGCAGCTGTCTGAACATTGTATCTATATGTATCTGTTACCTCCCTTTATGACAGCTGCTTAGGAACTGGTAATTTAAATATTTGTTATTATCTTTGAACAACATGCACATTGGGAAATCATTCCCCTTTTAGGGGAAAGAACCTGATCCCTTTATTTCTCTTCTACTATCAGTCTCTCCTGATATGATGTCTCTTTTACAAGGTGCACAGTCCAGGTCAGAAAAACATTTAGGAAGATGTAAGCAGCTAACTTAGGTCATTCCCTTAAAAAGAATTTCGAAACCTAAGTCATAATTTATTTGATCCACTATGGTGTGACTGGAAAATGCTTAAGGTGAGCTAGCTATTCATGTAGCCAAGGAGTCTTCATTTTAGCTCCAGTTCTTTATTTAATGTTGTTTGTTCTTACCTACAAAGATCAGATCAGCTATTTATATCTTCCAAAGAGCTCACACCTCAAATTTTGAGTAAGAATCTTGTTTTCAGCACCCTACAGGTTGAAAATTTAAAATGAGGGGCATCTTCTATGTTTTCTTGTTGATCAGTAAGTTATTAAGCTCTATCTCCTAACAATCTGTGGTCAGAATATCAATCAAAATATTAATTTTTATGCAGATTGTTTAACATGTTCTCACCATTTTTAGTATACATTATCCACTCAGAAGGAGTTTGCAGCTAAAAAGTAAATATTCTATGTTTTTGTGATATATTATATTTTTATCATTAAGAGCTACATCAAAATATTTCCGTAAAAATAACTTTTTAAAAAGTGTTAAAGCATATTATTTCCTGTGTTGCCTGCATTATGGAACCTCATCCACAAAAAAAATTAGACACGTCTACTTATTATGCACCACCATAGCCTGCATTCCAGATCAGGGTAAACTCAGTGGGAAGAAAAGAAATGACTGAACACTATATGTGGAAAAAATAGAAACAGTGAAAACAAAAAGTTTACTGCAGTAGCTGGTCTGCAGTAACTTACAAATTACTAACAACTTATGTAAGTTTTACATGCCTATTCCATCTGCTATTCATTAAAAAAACACGTTACCATGGTAACTGCCACATGCCATGGTATTTATGCTGCTTCTGATGTACAAAGCATAGTTTGTGTAGGAGTGTGTGTATGTATATGATGTGGCAGCTGTCGTCTCTGCCATTTTGTTGCTGCTCCAGAAAAAAGTAAAGCAAGTAGTGGCTATGAATACTCATTTGAGTAACGATACTCACACCCGTTTGACTAAGGGCCCACACAGAGCTCCACATGGTTATCATCTGACCAACCCACACATGGGGTGTTCTCACAAGGGGGCAGAGCTGGGTGGGCTACCTTTAAATATAACGCTGCTATCTGTCACTGAATTAACAGTCTGGGAGGCAAAAAGATAGCCATATTTTTAGTGGCACACAGAAAACAAAGGCTTTTAGAATGACCCTTTTCATCATTCTTTTTAAAATATAAATGGGAAACAGCCCAAAAGGCTCTGCCCTTTAGAGAGATACAAATGTACCATGCAATAGGAAAGGAGGCAATTCAAAGTACTTCCCAATATTCTCTTTCTGCTCATGATTTTGAAAAGAGTGCTTGCTGAAGACGGACAAGCTGGTAAGAATAAAATAGACACAAAATTTTGTCCAATACTAAATTGGTACTGAACCTCTCTTGAGTATTAATAGTATTATGACATTTTCCTTTTATTTGCTGTGCATTTAACTTTGATATTTCACACAAAAAAATGTACTTCAAAAGGCTATTTGCCATTTTGTCTTTACTTATATAAATCACTGTCTATTAAGAAATTCAAAGACATGGTCTTATGAGATGTCTGCTTTGATACCTGCCTGAAGAAACACTTAGTTTCACATTTGTATTCTATACTCTCATATAGCTATGCAAGTTTCCAGTTTAAGCCAACTCCCTTCATTTTTACTGAGCTTGTTTGTCACAATCAGCAAAGAGATATTTCAAGTTCACGAATATGATCTGAGCTCAGTGGTGACCAGTTCCAAAGGCAAAAATCCACCCAGGAAAACACTGAACTCTTGTTGATTCTGTCTTCTTGTGTAGACTAATCTTAAAAAAAGAATTAAAAAAAAAAAAAAAAAAAAAAAAAAAAAAAGAAATTGGAGAGAATCTGAAGAAATTGTTTGCATACCCTCACATACAATATTTTAAATAGTTCACTATTTAAGGAAAAACTGATTTGTGGAATATGTGTACTACATAAAGCCAGACAACTGAAGAACTACCTTTACTCAGTGCCATGAAATAACCTGTTTTCATTAAAACATACCTGCAAACTGATTAAAACCATAAGATGGAAGGAAGGGGCAGTATCAGTGACACTGGTGATAAGAGATTAGAGAAACAGCCTGGCTGTATTTATTAGCCTTCTTGCACACTTCTTGACAATGACAAATCAACAAACCATATCAGACTCCTATGTTACAGGAAATGAACTGAAGCATTTTGAGCAGAGCCATTGCCTGTACACCTTCAGCTGACTTTCAGGTGTCCCAGATTCATCAATTTCAGAAGACCTCTGTAGATCAGAAATCATGATATACAGCTGTGCAAAGATTATGAGGATGCAAATAGATGTTTTTTTTTTTTTTAGTAGAATGTGTTTGCTCCTCACTGAAAATATCTCAAATGTGTATACTGAGCAGAATAAAAAGCCAGAATCACTTATTCATGTGAAGGAGATATCAGGCCTCAGTCTGCATAGCTTTGCACATAATGGAATCATTTATAGCTTTAATAGTAAGTGCCTATGAAATTCTCTTCCTCAACAGAATTTTCTTTTCATACTTGTATATACAATTTCAGGCATTTGCACAGGTGTATGACAAAACAGTGGCCTGACAGCACTTCATCATAAAACCTCAGACCCTGTGATCTTTTTATCTCACAATTATGCATCTTGTATCTATTTGTTTTTAAGAACAAAGGAATAAAAGAGCAAAACCTGGGAACTTTCAAAAGCCATAGGAAGGAACCAAAGGAGTTAATTAAAGAGCCCTCTCTTCCTACATGAGTGATACTTGGTGTGTTTTACAGCAGCCTGAGCTCCTCTCATTTTACCATGCATTTGACCCCACAAGGCTGTTTTAGCAGGCAGGGAATTAGTGGAAAGTCAACATGTCATACCCTGACCCTGAGGCAACAGCCAGAGCAGGTTATCATAGGAGTCATTATAGCTTTAAAAATGGAATCCTCAATTGGCCAGTTAAGCCTGTTTCAAGCTGTCAGAATGATGCAAAGCAGCAGCATCAGGTCAGAGAAGGCATTTTCAGGTTTCAGAGTAAAAGAATGAACAGCAGTTCTTTGATACAGAATTTTAAGATTTACCAGGCATGGACCCAATTCTGTGTGCTTTTGGGTTTTTGGTAGAGAGCAATTAGCATTCATAAATAAATCCGTCACATAAACAGTAACACAAAAGAAACCCCACCAGCCCAAGTAATAAACAGACAAACAAAAAAAAATTGGATCCTGGGCCTCTCACATTTCCAGTTAGTACCAGCCTTTCATGTAGCTGTTATGCAAGCTTCTCCCAGACCAAGGCATACTGTTTTGTCCAATGCACATTTGCTTTCCACATCCTCTCCAGTGCAAGGTATTTTAGAAATCCACGCTGGAAAGGTTTCTTTCCAAAGAAAATAGTTATTTTATTTGTAAAACTAGATTAAATTTACAGCACCATGTATGTCTAAATAATAGGAAAGGAGCTGGTAGAAACTACTGTGTAATTCCAGGAGGCTGATGACATTAACTGCTGTTACTCGGCCCAGATTGCTCCACATACTTAAATGGTTATCCTTTATCTACTGCATTCCTTCTCTGTATATTCAGCTGTAATTACCCTATCTTTCAGGATGATACCTCAGGTAGTCGTGACTGTTGTGCTACAAGAATCAAGGGAAACATCTTCAGTTTAAAAGCCATCGCAGGTTTTTGCAGGTGTGTTTGAGACTAGCACAGCACAAATGAAGTTATCTAATATGAGAGCTAGACACTATGCACTACACGCACAGAGGGGCAATTAGCACAAACAGGGGAATAATCTACGGTGTTGGAAAAATAAACAGAGCTTTTCCACATAGAATCTGAAATCCCAATTATATACCAGAACACAGATGTTAATCCTGTAAAATAAATGCAATTGGCACCTTTGGGTTATGATTAAATCCTGCAGGCACTGAACAAAATATATACCTTCTCTCTTCACAACACATTTTCCTTTTTGCTCAGAAGCAAAAATTCTTTTGCACCCAATTTTCATCCACAGGTATTTATATAAAGAAAATTATCTTTAGTATCATTTGCTCTCAAACTTATAGCATATAAGCATCTCTTCTTTATCTCCCAAAAGAGCAAAACTGAAATCAATGATTCTGACAATATAATCATGCAAGTCAGGATTTCCCAGGAGTGCAATTACTCTTCATTGTGTTATTCTCATGTGTAGACCTCACTCCATTGTCCCCGGCTAACTCCGGGCCATTTCAACAGAATATTCTTCAAGAGAGCCCCTGGAACAAGACCAACTCTTCAACATGTTTTTGAAGATGTTAAGTGATACTCAAAACTTCTCTGAAAGTGTTTCCTTGATGTATTCCACCTCCAGAAAATGACCATAGAAATAATTAAAGCATTTTTTTGTCATCATTCATGAACCTTCATAAAATGTGTGTTGGGACTACATTGTAACAGAATCACACTACATAAAATACTGGGTGTATATGCACTTCACTGTACATAACAAACATGGCACAATATACCTTCTGTTGCAGAGTAATGAGTTCTGACCTTATGGGATACTCTACATATGTAGGTTTTAAGAATAAGAACAAGAAATTGTTATGTTCTCCAAGGATTAGGCAAAGCATTTGACATATAACACTAAGAGGAAATCAGATCTCTTTTATACCTGTCAACCATAGACCACAAAGACCAAGATAAACAAAAGGGTTTAGAAATTTTTTTGTTTTCTTCAGAAAAATTTCCGTTCAGAAATTTTTTGTTTTCTTTTTCTGTTTGGATTTTTTTTTTTGGGGGGGGGGGAGGGAGGGCATTGATTTTTGTGGGTGGTGTTGTTTGTTTTGGTTGGTTTTTTATTTGAGGGGGACATTGTTGTTTTTGTATTTGTCGATTTTTTTTTTTTGGTTGTGGTGTTCAGTTTTTTGTGGTTGTTTTTCGTTGTTCTGTTTTGTTTTGTTTTAAATTTAATTGATACCAACTATCTCTTCAATTTCTGGGGCTAATTTTCACAGTGAAGCTCCTATTTAGCCTCAGTGCTCTGGTATCATGTAATTGATGAGCCCTTAGACTTAATGAAAATATGATTTTGATTTTTAATGCCTTGTTTAGGCATGTGAACCACCTTAGAGAACTTCAATTTCCACTTGAAAACAAATTAGCTCTAGAACATATTAGCACTGCTAATATGAAGTATTTTTGTATTAAACAGGAGTTTTTGGGACAGGTGACATGTGTTTTGTTTCTGTTCTTTGTGAGCCTTTAATATATAACAATTAAAATCTATCAGACTGTTCCATGAATTAATAAC
This sequence comes from Certhia americana, assembly GCA_018697195.1. NCBI lineage: Eukaryota > Metazoa > Chordata > Aves > Passeriformes > Certhiidae > Certhia > Certhia americana. Next base: position 55,361,346 of record CM031878.1, read on the forward strand.
ATTGGCTCAATTCTGCTTGCATACCATGAAGAATTAGGATGCTTGGAACAAGGAGTCAGCATGTCAGCCAGTGAAGATCTAAACCACAGACCTCAAAACACACAGAAGGCATTTATGAGCAGAGTTTCCTGCAGGTGAAGGTTAGGGCCCAGTGAAGGTGGTGGTCCAAGTGTAAAGCTACTCTCTGAGACAACATCATGCAGGGAGAAAAGAAATGAATGTTAAAAAAATCCCACCTTTTATGCTCTTTCTGCAATAGGTTCTTGGGACCTTGTGCAACCAAAAACCATGATTTTTGGAGATACTAGGGCAGGAATTAAAAGGGCAGCTTGGCTCCCAGCATGCAGCAGGATGTACTTCTGGGAAAAACAAGGTGAAGAATTCAGTTCCCTACCTAACAAGGCCCAGGATAAACCTTACAGTGGCAGGGAAAGTTGAAGACTTCTGCACAGAGCACAGGACTCCATGTTTGTCTACAGAACATGCTGCTTCCTCAAAGATGATGGGATCTGCAGGCACAGAATTCCTTGGATAACTTTCAGGGTCTCTGAGCCATCCAGGGAGCAGTCACACTGAAGTACAGGAATATAATTTTCTTTCGAATATGTATGCTGGATAAGTACAGACCTTAACTTAGTTACCTGAAGGACTTGTGACACAAGGACTTTCCAACTGCAAGAATGAACAGGACTTCATATCAAAGGCAGGAGATAAACATCTTCACTACTTGTGTTTTGTACACTGCATGTACCACACTGTAGGTTCAGTCCAGTCAACCAACTTAGTTCACTCTCACTGTTGAGAAGGATCATTAGTTAGGACTGGGGTTCCATATTCTCCTTCTCATCCTGACACAATCATCTCTTAGAATCACAGAATACTTTGTTTTGGGAGGGACCTTTTCAAGGTTAACTAGTCTAACTACCTGTCAAGGGAAGGGACATCTTCCACTAAATCAAGTTGCTCAGAGCCACATCCAACTGGCCTTGAACACTTCCAGGGACAGGGCATCCACATCTTGTCTGGGCAGCCTGTGCCAGAGACTCCCCACCCTCATTGAAAAAGATTTCTTCCTTACATGTAATCTAAATTTGACAGTGCTTTAGTTGCAAACCTTTTCACATAATTCTATTGATAGGACCTATTAAAATGTTGGTCTTTCATACAGGCCCCCTTTAGACCACATGGGCCCCATCCAAGTCCCTCTGAATGGCATCTTGTTCTTCAGGCATGTCAACCACACCACTCAGCTTGTTGTCATCTGCAAAAGTGATGAAGGAACACAGGATTCCTTTGTCCATGTCATTGATATCGTCATTATGTTAGATAGTCCAGGTTAAGCCTGGACAGCAGAGAGAGGTCATGAAAGGATCTAGTATTTGGATGTTTGGTCCCAAAAGAAGGAGGCATGATGTGGGAGAGTTGACTTTGAGATGAGGAAGGAAACTACAAAGTAAGCCCAAAACCTATAATTGCAGGAACTTTGAGATGAGGAAGGAAACTACAAAGTAAGCCCAAAACCTATAATTGCAGAAATTGAACTCTATCAATTGCAAAAATTGATAGAGTTTTTTTCCTGAAGCCTATATTCTTAAGGTGTCTCAATTTGAATGGGATTAGATTGTTTTTCTGAACTGCTTCCCTGCAATAAGTGCCTATGCTGTTAATCAGCAGCAAGGTCTCATATCCATACAAGGTGGAAACTACGATTAAGCAGTGGAAGATTAGGGTTTACAACCCTTTATACTTTGTAAACTTAACTTTATACTTATAATTAATAGTTTCATGAGGATGCAAAGCTCTGAATCATGCACCTGGGTCCCACAAAACTCAGAGTGACACAAATATATGATCATCTGACAAGAGCTTGCAGTCCTGTGTTTCTTCTTGCCTACTTTATAGAAACCAGAATCACAACATCATTTAGGTTGGAAAAGTCCTTAAGATCATCAAGTTCACTAATTCAGCCCTGTCAAGCCTACCACTAAACCACACAGCCACATGTCTTTCAACTACCTCCAGGGATAGTGACTCCACCACTGGCCTGAGCAGCCAGTTTCAGAGCTTGACAAGAGTTTTGGCAAACACTTTTTTTCCTAATAACCCATCTAAACTGCTCCTGGAACAACTTGAGGCCATTTCCTCTAGCCATAGAATCACAGAATCATAGAAGGGCTTGGGTTGGAAGGGACCTTAAAGATCATGTAGTTCCAACAACTCTACTGTAGGCAGGATATCTTCCACTGAAATGGACTCTATCCTGACTGTTCTTAAACAATTCCAGGGATCAGGCAGTCCCAGAGGATATCTCATTGACAAGCATCTTCCTATAACCTTCAGTCAGTTAGTTGCAGACATTAATAAGATAAAAGACTAGCTCTGTAGCTTTTTCACCAGTTCTGTTGTCCTTCTCTGGGCTTGCTCCAGCACCTTAGTGGCTTTCTTATAATGAGGAGCCCAAAACTGAACACAGAATTCAAGGTGAGACCTCACCATTGCCAATTATGCACTGAGGGGTAATCACTGGGTCCTGATGGTCCCAATATTGCTGACCTAAGCCAGGCTGCCATCGGCCTTCTGGGCCCACTCTGGCTTATGTTCAGATCTGTCAAGCAGGATCCCCAGGTCCTTTCTTCCCTGACTTCTTTCTAGCCACTCTGCCCCAGCCTGTAACACAACAGGGGGGTTACTGTGACCCAGTTGCATGACCCAGTGCCTTGTGGAATCTTGTACCATGGGCCTTGGGCAATTAATACAGACTTTCCAGATCCCTCTGTTTCTTACTGTCCAGCAGATCAACATGCCCACACAACTTGCTGCTGTCTGCAAGGTGACTGACAGCACACTGGGTCCCCCTTGTCCAGATCATTTATAAAGATGTAAACTGGAATTGGATGTATGGTCAATAAAGGGTTCAGAGGAAATTGAGGTTTCACAAATTTAGGTCTCTCCAAATATAAAATATTCTGCAATTTGCATTTGTGTTATTTGACCTGTTCTTTTGGATTAATTCACATTCTCTCCAGTCTTCCTTGTCATTGTCTTGCTGGAGTCTTCAGGCTACTTGATGTTTAATTTTAGCCTTGCATTCCATCTAGGCTATCCAGTTTCAGGAACAAATCAACTAATTATCATCAAGGAAGCATGTTATATTGTACCAAAAGGCACTTGTTTCCAGAATTTAAACCTTCATGAGAATGATGTGCCTCTCTAGCAATGACGATGCACATATGCTGTGAAGGTCAGGATTCTGCTGTACAGAACAAAGCCAAAGTAGAGTACAAAAGGGTACACCTGGCCCCTGACCCATGAAATGAGTACATCAACACAAAATTATGGAACACAGGTGCTTCTTTTCAAGGTGATGCACTACTGAAAGGTAGAATTACAGTAGCCCTCAGACCTTTGCTCCCACCTGTGCAATGATCTGGATTTTATAATCAAGGGAGGCTTACAGACATTGTAGGAATAATGGGGTTTTTTGAGATCTCCTGGAGACTTTCCCTTATAGTGGCATCCTTGTTTGCATAAGTAACAAGAAAGGAATGAAGAAGCAGGATGGGAACCTGTTTTCTTGTTAGCTCTTTCTTTGCTTTTCTTTTGCAAAATATATTCTGAAGAATGACAGGAGCATCATAATAAAAGATCATTACTGAGATATTCTCTTTTTTTTACAGTTCCTGGAGTGGAATCAACAGCATTGGCAGGCTGCACTAGCCTAAAACTGTGCAATTGTTTGACAGGTAAATGTTTTATTGGGAAGTTTTATTTTATTTCTGCGTCATTTACATAAAGGGAGGGGAGGGAGAAGGAGATGAGATGAACGAAAGTGGCATTTATGCCCTACATAAAAAATCACAGCAGCATGGTGGGCTTGTGGGGGAATGCCAGTCTTCATAGATCATTCATTTGAACTTATGAGTTAACAAAATGTCAATAAAAATGGGGGGTCTATTATTAATAGAATAACAGGTCTATTCCTGTTTCTAATAGGTCAAATGGAAAGAAACTAAAGAGTAATAAAAGGCAGAAAAAAGAATGACAGCCGTAAGGTGAAATAACAGAAACAATTCCACCACATGAAAGAAAAAAATTACAATAGGAAATGTATCATATGGAATAGTAAAGGTGACAGGAAAATAATTTATTGAAACTTCTGTTTCTTACACTTTGGTGCAACAATGGGGTACTTGGCAAAAAAAAAAGTGTAAGCCCTTTGCAAGGAACCCCTACTCCCACATCTCAGAATCTGCCTTCAGTTAAAGAACTTCTGTTCATACATACAAAAAAGAGGTATGGCCTCAGTTCAGCCACATATGGGTAGTAAAACTAGATAGGTTTAAGAAAAATGGAAAAGGGGGTCTATAAAGAGGACAGAACAGTCCCTTCCTGAATCTGAATGACAGCCAGAGCATGTTTTTATGCATCTGTAAAACCTACCAGTCACATCTATTTTTTTCCCAGTGTCCTTGTCCCTGATGATACACTATTTCACAGTAGTTTATGTGACATTAAACAATTACATAACTTAACCTTGTACTACAAAGGTAATGCTCAAAATGAGACCAGAGATTCTGGATTTTGGCATTTTCTTGCCTTTTAAGTGCTTGACAGCAGAAGTTTGACATTATTCCTAACACATTAAGTTTCAGATATTTTCCCATAGCACGCAGAAGTATTTTTTTAAGTCCTCCCCTGTCTTGGCAATATAAATTCCCAAGTCCTTCCCTTGAGTATAAATGATAATATAAATTTAATGCTTAATAAAATATAGGTTTGGGGTTTTTTTCTCGAAAAACTGAAACATCTCCATTCAGCAAATACTTGAATCCTTAAGGGAAGCATAGTAATTTTAAAAGGGCAGGGAAGTAGAGGTAAACAATTATGGAATTACTGGAAGTGGAACAGGAAGCAGTAAGAACCTGTAGATGAAGAATAATGTTCAATGAAAATGATAAATAGTTGCACAGTTACTTTGCATGTTATCCTACATTTCTCCTAAAGTTTGGTCATGTCAATATCTTGGACTAGACACTTGGAGACATTATAAGTAACCTGTGTTTGTTACTCCATACAAGTCAAATAAATGGTCAGCTGTTCTAAAAGAAAAAAAAAAAACAAAAAACCAAAAAAACAACAAACAAACAAACAAAAAACCCAACAAAAAAACCCCACCAGTCTGTCCCATGTATTCATCTATCTTACAGGGACTATATGTTCAAATAAACTGGGTTTTTTCAGTTACTCTGAAAAGTCAGATTCTGTGAAAAGTGAAAGTGAAAACTACATGATTTAAAAAAAAACCCTTAAAAGTTGCTTTAAAAGAATTGTCACATTTTGGACCATGTTCAGTAAAGGGACAGCTTTTTTGTTCACTTGTTTAGTTTTCAGAAATGACGTTTCTGTTTGCTATGATTTTAATGTCCATACATAAGTAATTCTGAGAACCATTACTAAATGCCATGATTTTATGCATATAAATACATATTTCTATGTATTTATATGCACAAGACTCTTCACAGTTTTAAATATTTTTCCCTGGATTCTGTATCTTCCTGGCTGCTATTCTACTATAAATATCAGTGCCCCGTATCATTACTAAGATATTAATTTTGACAAATAAAAATGTCAGTGAATTATGAAAGCTGATATTCTACCAATAAGAAGTGCTTTGAGGACAGATATCATGAGGCAAAAAACATAGCTAAGAAATTCCCTTCTCACTCCTCTCGTGAAGAATGGTTTGATGTGTGAATGACTTGAAGGAAGAGTGCCTCCAGCATGGGGCTCCCTGTGGTTTCGTTCTGAGAGCTGTGGTTTAGGTCAAGGCTTGCAGCTGCTGTTTGAGGGATTTTCCCAGATCTGGGTGTATCAGGTGTTGGTTGATGCTTTGAGCACAGAGGCCTGTCATCACACTGACAGGGTGTGACATAACGGGAAGTTACAAGAGGCAGCAAGGCAGAAATGAGAAAGAAAACTCGTGTAGATATCAACGAACATTTCAGGAAGAAATTGTTAAACAGGCTTAGAGCTCCCTGAACAAGAGAAAAGCTTTTTGGTCCCAATCTTATGATATATTACTATGCCAACTACTATATAAAGCTCCAACTAGAAAAAAAAAGGATAAAAAAAAGCAATAGAAAGGATTTTAGAACTAAGCTGTCATCCTGCGCCACGCCATTAACTCAGGGGTGGCTCTGCTGAGGGGGTTCTTAGTACTGCATGAGTATTCCAGTCTGAAAAATGAGAAAATTTAATCCTTGTAGAATACATTAATCTTCACCCCATTCTGTTTGACATTGTCAGCAGTTAATTTAACAGCCGAGCTTCACAAATGAAAGATCAATGCAGGGAAAGTTCCTCTGAAATCTTGGTTTATGCAATGAACCTTGCCTAAAATCTACAGCCCAGGCTGAAGGGTTGAGCCATTAAATAAGCCAGGCAACCACCAGAGCAAGTAGGTGAAATTGCGCATGCTCACGGCCAAGTCTCAATTTTCAGACTTCTTGTTGCCAGAAACACATAGATTTCCACAGAAGGATAATCCACTCAAACCACTGATGTTTCTACTTCCTGTAAGGTACCCTATGCCTCCTCCACACCTCTACACTCCTAGTGATGCACTAAGTCAGAGATGTCTGAAAAAAAGTAGTTAAACAGCAGCCACAAAACAATACCCACCCTAAAATGGCTATATCGCCATGGGTGTATCAGGCACAATAGATACAGCAGACAAGAAAGACACCAATGGCAGAACATTTGTACTCATCTTCATTTTTGCTGCTGGCAACCTAAGGAGGTGAAAAAACAATTGTGCAAAAAGTCATCTTTCTTACTTCATAAACTTAAAGCCACTGAATGATGAAAGACATCTATCTTCCCACTTTCTGAACTTACCATTATCTTTTCTATATTATGATGTACATCTTTAAGTTTTGTCACCAAAATCAGCTCCTGGTGACATTCTAGTTGGTTTCTAAAAAAAGGATAAGAGCTTTATTTATGGTGTCCCATCCTTTAAAACAGATGCTTCACCCACTGGATCTTTCCAAGCCACTCAGCAGGGATTAATGTGGAGCAGCATGAGTATATTTAAAATTCCCTATGCCACTTGCACTGCTGCAAGTACACCTCAGCAAGACTGCAGATTTTTTTTTTCCTTCTTTGGAAAAATAGAGGATGTCATACAACTTGTTCTGAAAATTACAACTTATATTCAATCAAAAAGCAATAAAGTAAAAAGCATGTAAGGTCAGAACTAATGAAGATGCAACTAGCAGCACTTTTCTGCTCCTATGATATCTGGCAAAAATGCCATGGAGAGAATTTGTACACTGGCTTCAGATACTTGCAGTAATTGACTTTCAAAGACTGGTGTTTTCTCTAGTGGTTAGGGCTGCCTTAGTTTTTTGAGTATCAATTTGTAGGATTATGCCTGATGAATAGTATGAATCATGCACAGAGCAAAAAGTCCACTTCCACTATAATCTCTTAAAAAGACAGAGGCTACTGCAAAATTACTTTTAACAAATGCATGGAACATTTTTATTTTTCTTTCAGCAACTCTTGTCTCAACATAATTAGCATATATTTTCATTCTTCCAAATCTTTCATTCCCATTTTTAAAAAAATAAAAAAAAAGAAAAGGTTGATCTGTCTGATTAACAGTCAATGTTTTCCTTGCACCCATGATTTCAGCTGTTGAGAACAGCAAGACATAGTTTTCAGATATTGCTGATGATGCAACATGTGGAAGTTACTAGAATAAACCCCATGAACAAAGAACTTATTACACCGATCATCATGTCACTTGTATTAAATAAGGTGGAAAAGACAGCTGTGAGAAATTAGGAAGATGCTATAACTTGATATGAGAACACAGCACCTTGAAAGGTTTGCAAAAACTGGGGTGTTTTATTCTTAGTTTGTTTCAATATAATCCATTGAGTGTCCAGCAGTAGCTATCACCTGGTGTCCTGGGTGAGATGCATGGACATGTTCATCTGAATTTCAATTAAATGTTACACATGATACAGAATCAACATGGATGGTTATTATTATTACAAATGACTATTACTTCTCCTTTGCAGAGGCTTATCAAAAATATAAGCCAGGTTTAGCCCTAAACAAAAAATGAAGAAATGTTGCTGCGTTCTTTCAATTCAATCACAGATAAGAACTACTATTCTACATTTTGGGAATGCCCAATATGTACTGAAAACTCATAAAAAGATATGTATACTAATTATAAGCTGGTTTTTGCCTCTTTTTTTGCAGTAACTAAGCTGTTGATAATGGTGCCAAGAAGGAAATTAGAACTTATCAACAAATTCAAATGTCATTATTTCAAAAGGTGTTCTTCCATGTATGCTTTATACATTTAATAAGAAAATAGGGCTGCTGTATCCATAAAATAGATTTGATAATATATTTATTGTTAATATATAAATATTAATGTTAATATATATATTAACAAAATTATACTCTATAACTTTCTTATGGGAAAATAGAGGAAAATAAACTGTGGGAAGAAAAAAAAAAAAAAAAAAGAAGAAGAAAAAGACAAAAAGACGCTTGAAGCCTGAGAATATAATTTAGTAAAGTCCAGACATGAATCATGGTGTTTAAAATAATTAGTATCCTTGATCCAAGTAAAACAAAAAAGCTCAGCTTATTCAGGTGTTGTACAAATAAAAACCTTCTAGCTCTACTTAGGACAGTCTAATAGGGAGAAAAGTCTTAGCTTATATCAGCAAGATGAAAGTATGGCACTATTAGACAAAGATCTACATGGTACATCAAAAGGCTGCAAGGGATATTTAACTACTCCATTTTAGTCATTTATTATGTATTGTCAGGAAAACACTGCATTTTTTCCTGACTGAAGGGAAAAAAAAAAAAAAATATCACACTGTATTCCCTCTGGTTTTTCCTATAAAGAACTTTTTTAAAAATCTACTGAATCAACTCAATCGACCATTGATGATACAATGTCAATATCAAAATGCTGTATTTGCAAAAGCAACCTGTCAGAGAGAAAGTCCATCAAGATGATAAAGAGAGCAGTCCCTAGACAGAATATAAAAACATCTTTCCCCCATCAAAATAAATGTATGAGTTGTGAATAACATGAGCAACTGGACAAGCATATCTAGGGGTATGCAGCTCCTAGTCCTGCCTGGCTGCTGATCAAGGTTTGGAAAAGTGTTTGTCAGCCAGACCACATTGCATTTACAAGCTGAAACTCTGCACATGAAGGGAAGTGAAGAAGGTTCATGAGCAATATAGCAGCCATCCCCAACTCACAATTCAAACACAGTTTTGGAGGCTTCCCATCATCTTTGCAGTGTGAAAAGTGTGGTGGTATAGCTACAGGCCACATTTTTCCTCTATCAAAACAAGGGAAGGGAGATAAATAGGAAAAAGTACTTCATCTCACTGATCCCCTCGAATTTTCTTCCACGTGTGCCACATGAATTCAAATGTTTGCTGCAAGACAGAAAAAACAGAAAAAATTCAATCTTAATATTTAAATCAACAGCCAAATGATATAAAATGCATTATAAAATAGCCTGTAGCAGATCTTCTCTGAGATGCTTAGCTTCCAAAGTCCATCATCTAACTATAGAAAATTTGGTGAAAAGCAAGTCAAGATTAATCAGTCTCATTTAACAGAATTATAAATATTTCCTACAATCATATCAGGATAGCAGTTGGCCATATTGCAAAAAAGAGTCATGTAAATGGAAAAGTTATAAATAAATAGATAAGCCTTTTGGTTGGTTTGCTTCTTACTTAGACAAAGAACATCATTTTTTCATCAGGGTAAAGAAAGTTCAATAATGATTTTAGGCACTGAAGTGAAAGAGTAAATTAAAAATAGAAGCAGACAAAGGAAAAAAAAAAAAAAACCAACCAAAAAACCCACCCTAAAATCAAAATCAGATCAAAAAAACCCCACATACACACAAAAAAACCTCCAAACCCCAAAACACCCCTGATTATCTATTTGACCATGAGAATCAATTTATTGAATGCTGGGGTTGAGATTTTAGCTGGTTATTGTCAATGATTACACTGTTTAGGACCTGACAGAAAATTCTGTGAGGAAAGGAAGAACAGTCATCTCTGTGTTGTGGATGGGGAACTGGTGCATAGGCCATCCTTAACAGGCCCTGTCAAAATCCCAGCTTCCTGACTGTAACAATATAAACTCAAAAAACTTTCCATTTCCCCTAGGTTGTCCTGGAAACAGGGGGACAGAGCCTGAAGGAGAACTGTAATGGAATTGAGTTTGGGGTATTTTTTACTAAGCTCCCTTGCATACCATGGTGCCACTTTTCAAGTTAAATTTCTTTTGCAGAAAAAGGCATAGCCAGAGAGACCTGACATCAACAATACAGTCCCACAAAAAGGTAGGCATATGAGCCTATCAAAGGTTTGTGTATCTCTGCATGGCATTGTAGATTTATTCGGTGTCTTCAGACCCCAATTTGTTACTTTTTTTCACACAACAGTGTTTAATCTCCACATCTATCAGGAACAAAGAATGAAAGAAATGGCAACAGCTGCTTATTTTCCACAGGAATGCTATCTTTCCCTTTGGTTTTCCAGCCTTAAATTACTTTCCCATTTTGTGTTTTTTTTTTGCTTTCACAGGCAAACTGCTTGTGTCTTTTTTTCAAAGTTCTTTGAAAACTGATATTTTTATGTTTTAATTAGAAATTCATCAAGAATATTTTTCTCTGAAGTTGAAAAGTGAGTTTCAGGCAGTGATTAGATCCATTTCCTTAAAAATCTCCACAGTTTTTACAATCAATCAAAAAACCCCAAGCACTGACAATCTAAAATATGAAGAAATATGGTTCGTTTAGCTGCCAGCAATTGTACCAAAATGACAACACAAAGGAGAAAAAAAATATTGCATTTTCAAAAATTCTTAGATGAATTAGAGTTATATCCTCAGAACCTCAAACCTCCATGTATTCTCAAATGAAAACAGTGAGTTCATATCTTCTCCATGAAATCTCTGTGGAGGTCACAGGAGGGGCAAGACCTCATTTCTAATCAATTTTGCAAGCTGAAAGTGCAGATCTACCTTGGTGTCATGACAGATATACTTCCAAATGGGAAGGTTCTAAACAGAAATCCAGGAGCTGAACTCTGGGAGCCAGCATCAACCACTCCTGTCACCAGGTTGAACCACAGAGTCAGAAGGTGTTAAATATCAGCATTTGAAACTATTCATATCAAGAAAGCCAGTTTAGAAATCAGGAAAAATTATTGTCATTTTTACAAAAAAAATGTGAATATACATAATTTTTAATATTTCTTCAATTTTTCTGTTCTAGGTCCTTTCCCTTTTAACTGTAATTCAGCATAAAAGGAAAAAAAATTACATGTGTATTATTCTTACCTTCACAATTCTGTGTCTTACTGTTTTATTACAAGAGGGCTTAATTTGGCTGTAAAATGCCATGTCAAAATCTATATGTGTTGTATGAGCAGGATAAAAGCTTTTTACTTTCCAATATGATAGTTCTTGTCATCAGAACTACATCATTTGATTGTGATGCATTAAGGCTAAAGAAGGGCACATCAGGGCCATGAAAACAAGATCTCTTGAAACATATGAGCTTAGACATCCTTTGTCTGTTCAGGCCAGTATTCCAAAGATAAAGTACAAAAGAGGAGAAAGAGTGGCAACCTTTGCCAAGAGATGAGGAAGAAAAGATCCTTGAAACAACTCTTGGTGTTCTTAGTTGTTTGTTTGATTGTTTGTGTGTATGTGCATGTATCTCTGTCTAAATCTATAGATAGAGATGATATAGCTACAGATACAGATATATATTAGAAATAGATATATATTAGATATAGAAAGATATAGATATAACTAATGATATAGATCTCCATCAGAGGGACTGGAAAGTACCTCCACCACATCTTCCATTTAAATTCTCAAGACTCTGTATCTCAAGAAACAAGTTAAAAATGCATTCTGGCTGCAGCTAGTAAGCCTTTGCCCTTGCAGAAGGGTTGCTTTTGGGAATAACAGCCTTAAATGTTGCAGGTACAGAGAGAGAGCAAAAGTTTGTAATTCTGCCCTGCTCTGGAATCACTTAAAATAAATGCCAGGAGCCTTGAAAAGGCTCTGCTGGCAGTATAATATCTGCATATGAAACTGAAAAACGATTTTGAAAACTCAGAGAGGAACTGTGGCCCAATTGGATCAATAATTTGGAGCACAGGACTGAACCATTGTGACCACACAACAGAAATAATTGCAATCGCTGCTAAAATAAGTAACATATCTCAACACAGCTGAGATCAGGCTAATGATTCACTTTGTTTTAAATGTGAATTATTGAAAGCAGGAATCAGAAAGTTCAAGGATGAAATTAGCCTCAAAACAAATTAATCTATTTTAAAGTTTTGGAAGAAAAAAAAAGGTTTCAACTTGTACAGTACTGGGAAAAAGAAAATCTACAGAATACAACTCCAAGCTTCCAAGCTCAAAGTTAATCTGATGATATATCTGAATACTGATAACCTGGGCACAGTTCCATCTCCAGAGAGAGATATGCCTGCTATGATTATCTCTCTGGTAGCTGTCAAACAAAGAGATGTCATTCTGTCTACAGTTAAACAACAACAGATGGAGCATACCCTCAGCCAAGGTAAGTACCATCACTCCAACGCTTTCAAATGGAGCCTCACCATGGTTTACACCAGTTGAAGCTCTATTCCAGATCTCTATTCCAAGGTGAGGGTGAATCTCATCTGCACTGTGAGTTGAGATCACCACTGAAAAGCTATAGAAGAAACTGTGTCTTTTAGGCACAACCTTATGGCTGTAGTGTCACTGTGGCATCCATCCTCATCACTTACGCTTTCTACTTGCTTCAGAGAACACCTAGAATATAAAGCCTCTCCATTTCCTAAGTTCATGAGCTGCAAGCCTGCTGAAAAAGCACCAACGTTCGGGAATAGAAGGTGTCCCATCTTACCTGATTTCGCATGTTTCTTCTGGCCAGTTGACTGAACAGCTTTTACAGCCTCCATGGAAAGAAAGAGGAATTTTTAGACAGCAACATTTTAGTTGTAAGAGTACTGCTCAAAAATGGTGAGATGATCCAAGCACCTTGCAAATACACTTCTCCCTCCACTGAGTAAAAAACAATATGCACTGAGTCTGATATCTATTCTGCAGTTGTTTACATATAGCTGAGAAGCTCTGGACCTCATGCCCAACCCTTTTTTAGCTGTAACAGTGAGAATTAATGGATAGAACAATCTGGACACAATTTTCCTAAGTCACACATTTCATGCTTTCTGTATTATAGATAAATTATTGTTCAAAAATTATGAGGAATAAGGTTTCTAATAATTTGAGGGTATTTATCTTCAAATAAAATTAAATGATGCACCAAGAATAGAGCATAATATTGCATACACATTTTCGTAGAAAAAGAATCTCTTAGAAAAGAAAGAGGAAGAGAAAGAATGTTCTACATTTACTAACCTTCATTACAAAATTCCCATAAGACTAGATCTAGACTAGATAACTTTTGTTATCTTGATGCAAGACCATAGAGTTTTGGCTAGAATACAATTTCTAAGGAAATTATTTTCTGTTCTGTCATGGGAATTCATCTTGAAATCACCTTAATCCAGTGATATTCATGATGAAATATATTTCAGTTTGAGCATACGTTTTCCAAGTTGTTCAAAATATGTTCAAGATATATTGTTTAAGATATGTGGATTGGAATTGTGATTCAGGGATGTTACCAAAGGGAAAATGTCTATTGGATGAACCGTCCCTGCCAGTAGAAAGTTGTTCCCCCAAGATTGCTTTCTGGTCTTTTATCCAGTCTAATTTCAAAGTCTATCTGCATGTATAAGTTTTGTCATTATGAGCAAGTATGTCACTAAAGTGTGTGATATGTTTTGGATCTGTTATTTTTGTCCAAAAAGCTCTCTTTATTATTCAGTGGAAGGGGGGGGGGGGGGGGGGGGGAGAAAAAAGATCACTTCTTTTGTTTACTCTAATTCCGTAAGAGACCACCCAAAATCCTACTTGACAAGGGACCCACATCAAATGGTATTAATAGTCTTAAGCAACCACAGTGGCTAAACAAAGATAGACAAAGACGCCACATAAGCTTATTATAAATATGCATCTCAGCAAACTGGAGTTCAGGGCCACCTGAAAACTGCAGTCAAAAAGCTTTATAAGCACACAGATGTTGTAACACCCTCAGTTCCATACTGCTGCAGGTACCTGACCCTCAGTTCGGTGCCAATACAGTTCTCCGAATACAAATAGCAACAACTGCAACATAAATGTAACTAAAGGAACACACCACATGACAGAAGAATGGCATTATCAGGGAGACCTGGGAATTTAAAAAACATGGTGATCAGAAAGAAGAGCTTTTGAAATATTTGTTCAGACCAGTTTGTTATTTTGAGATCACTTCTAAGGCTCATGCAGTAAACACACACTTTGCTGTACACTGGAATTAGATTGATTTCTATTTTTTCCATATCAGACCAAGAAATGCTTGGAAGGAGAAAGAATGGGCTTCTGTTTTATGGGCTAAGCTAAATTTAGCTCTTTCATTTTCAACGGACAATCCTTCCTTTTTACATGGTCCCTGCTACTCTGGCATCCAAGAAGCATCTAGGGTTTAAATTGCACCATCCTTTCTCAAAAGACGGTGCAATTTAAATGGTGCAAGACACTGTTTCTGTGCGTCCAAGTTATCCCATTCTCATCTTACAAAACAAAATCTATGGGACAGAGGAATATAACTGTAACTCAGTACCCAGCCTTAATATATAGTTCCCAGAATCATGTTTTTGTCGTGAAAAACAGAACCATCTTTTAAAACAGGATTCACAGGCACAAAAACACTGAATTTGAATGTTTCCTCAAATCTAGCCTGCTCTACCTAAAGATATCTGTGAGTTTGGTATCTCTGCAGGCTCAGAGCTGCAAATCATGAAGCAAATACTAAGATGCAGAACAAGGGAAAAAATGGTTGAAGAGGACACAGCGAGATGGTTGCAGGCAAATGTTTAGAGCACATCCCTGGAAAGAGGAAGGTCTAGACTTCAAACCCAGCTAAATCTGAAGAATTGAAACTCATGTCTCAGGCTTTTAAAAATTTCTTAATTACTGAAGTAACAGAAAAGGGCAAGAGGTAAAGGACATTATTTAGGATGACCCACCAGGAAAAGGACAGGTAAAACCAGATTTGGCTAACATGACAAATAGTTTGTGGTCTTGAGATGGAAGAAGTCAGGGTTCTGTTATACTAATGAGCAGTGCAGACAGCCTAAGTATGAACTGTGTTCCCAAAGTTCACATCAGAGAAGAATAGAGAAGTACAACCAGAAGAACTAACACAAATTGTCTCTACCCTAAAAATAACTGTGACTAAATTATCCCTACTAAGGGACTGTTTCCCCATGCTGAACTGCAGTCATTGGGTAAAACAGACAAATATTTTTTTGTGGGAACAGAAGGCAGAACCAAGAGCTCTACCTTCCAACCCCAGACTTTGCCACTGTGTATGTCATCCATATATAAGTGTAATTTCTCCTTTTTTGAACTTTGACTGTCCTTTCATACACAACAATACAGCTTTCCCAATAATGACAGATAGCTTAACTTTTCTCAGAGCAGACCACAATAAGAGGTAGAAAATTTTACATACCACAAACTGAAAGGTACCTACAAAGCAGGAAAGAAAAGTGATTCTGTGACATAATCAAGTAGGGATAAACTACTAGTCTCATTAGTGTAATCCTAAGACAGACACTTGGCTATTTATGAACAGTAACATTCAAAATAATCCCCATTAAAAAATAAAGGGAAGAATAGGGAAAAGGAAAATTACAAGGCATGATGTTTCATTTTTAGTAGCCAAAATGATGCATGGACCATTTCCTTCCACTTAAAACATTATATCCACAGGAACAATATACAAGTGGTGGATGACAGGTCATTCTTCTTTCAAGCTTGTAAAATATATACATACATACTGCCAGAACTACCACCTTCTGTGCTGAACTGAAGACTGTCTGCACATGGCAACATCTCAGAGGACATCTAACAGACAAGGATTTTTAGAGACGTTAACTGAAAATGCCATATCTGAATAGACAGCACATGAGCCTACTTCTCAACTCATCTGAGGACAGTAGTGCTTTTGAATATGTTTAAATAATTCTTTTCTATCTTTTCTGTCTTAAACAAAGCAAACATACCCATCCTCTCAGGCACCTAGGCTGGCTGAGTTCTTACAGAGTACTTCCCTAAACAAAGATGTCTAAATAAAGATTGAGTTACACTTTAGGTTTCTAAGTGCTTTTTTGGATGGCAACCAGACTAAGAAACTCGTCCAAGGTCATATACGAAGTTTATGGCAGAAAAGGAAACTGATCTGGGGTGTCTGAGGTCTCAGGCTAGCACCCACAGCACTAGAACGTCTCTCATCTCTACTGCTCTTATCAAACCAAAATTACACAAAAGATCAGAAAAGATAAAGACAGGGATGAACATGTTGAAGGATCAACTAATTTCATCTAAAAGATTTTGAAACATGATCTATACTTAATTTTATCCATATATTACCTTCTTACCCTCTGCAGATGATTGCAGAAATGCCAATTCCATCTATTTATAAAGCAGTGAAACAGTCAAATGTTCTCTAATGCACCATTTCCAAGTGCAAGTAATTCATGCTGACCAGCTCATAACAATCTTGGCAAGGATTCACACACCTGTCTGTCAGGATTTTAATTTATCAAAGACAGACATATTTATATGTCTGTCTGTGGCTTCAAGCTCATGAAATGGGAAAGAATGTTAAAACAACACTAATGCTTTAAGAGCAGGCAGGGAACTCAGCGTTAAGGTTTGTTTCTTTGTCCTTAGCTCACCCATGCTGTGCACAGCTTTTGTATATGCCTAGAAAAAGCCTATGAACAGAGCTGATAAGAATCAAACAAGACTCTGTAATGTTATGCCAAAATTAACCAAACTTAAAAGCAATAGAGCTTAAATTGTGCCTACAATAGTTCTTTAGATGAGGTGGGTTCAGATTTGGCATCTTTGATTTTTCTTTGGTTAGTGAAGGTGATTATAAAAGACTTCCTCATATGAAGACTGTTCATATTGTTCATCCATAACAGTTCCAAGGATCTTGGGGAGCATGCAGGTACTCCCACGGGGTGTCTGCTGCTCTCTGCAGATGTGGTATAATTTCAATAGCACTGCTTCTTTCAGACCCATTACACAGAAAAGACACAAACCCATTATCAGCAGATCATTCAAGTGATAGTAATGACTCCTCAGGAGGTAGACAATACATCAGCCTGAATTGAAGTGTGTTTTACAGACCAGTTTTAATTCCATAGGAAATGCTGGAAAGCCTTGACTGACCCAGCAGGGAGGTTAATGGGAGATGCACACTTAGTTGTAGTCTTAGTCTGAACATTTATGTTTTAAAATCCTGTTAAATTATTTTATTTTTCTCATCAAACGGCCAAGTCACCACTAAACCATGTAGTGAACTGCGATAGAAGAGTACTTTAGATGTACTAGACAAATAAAATATTAGCATATTTCTCAACTATTATAGGTAAAGAGGCATTAGTCCAATTTTTATAATGTACTTAATTTCCTTTCTTTAAATAAGAGTTTAATATTGACCATTATGCCATAGAACAGGTTTCTGAATCAACCAGATATATTTTTCTAATATTAATTAGTTGAAGTTTTTAACTGAATCTTCAAGACAAAATGGCACCATTTGTGACAAGTAAACACATAACACATTGTAATATCATCTTCACAGTTTTTTAATTAGAAGATTTATTAAAAAAACAATTATTAACTGTCAAAACTTGAATTTTATAAACAACGCAGTGTGAACAGAATTTACTCCCAGTCTGAGACTTCTGTATTTCTATGAAAGTCTTCCAATTTCAATTACTCATAATTTTAAAAAAACTCATGTTCTAGGATAGAGTAAGTCAACTTTCCTGCAAAACCCATGCAGGAATTCTTGACAACAATGGGAACTTCATGGAACCTATTTAAGTACAATCAATCTTTAAAAGCATGCCCCAATACAAATGTAAAACTTGCATGCAATGCATGTAAATGACACACAGTTGGTAAGAACAACAAGCTAAATAAAACTGCTAGCAGCCTCAAAATGCAAGCCCTATATGTCGTATACATTTTATCTCTAAAAAAATTGTCAAGGGGCACTGACAGTACTTTTAAGCATACAGATAAGAAAGAAATAAAAGGGCAATGATTTGCATTTTTTTTTCTAAGCCATATCCTTTACACTCTCCTTGCAATTCTGTTATCTTACTTGTCTTGCAGTAAGTCAATTTCTAGTGTTGTGAAGAAAAAAAAAATACACATATTAGATTAAAATTTGTGAATTTCCTGGAATTCCATATGGCTATTGGTCTAGCTCCCTTAGTGCGATCTTAACTGTAAAGCAAAGTTTGGCAGTCTGGATTTCAGGAACAGTTCATGCAGTATATGCTCATAGGAAAATGAATTCTAAATTGAAAATATCCCTGCTATCATACAGACTTGGCTCACTTTTTGCTCCAATTCCTTTATTTTCATGATATGTCTCATTTTGGTTTAGCTCATTGACAAAAGACAAGTTTACAACAACTTTAAATTGGTTTACATTGGCTTGAGGGTGTTGTCCAGTCAGGGTTTAGTCAAAAACGCTTTATGTTGACATGACTCAGGTCTGGGCACTCACTTTCCTTCCTTTTCTTTTCAGTTTATCACACTTTCAAACTCGATGACATATATCTTTGCCTGGAGGCAAAGTAGTTTTTTTACATAGGCACATGAAATGCTCAACAATATTTTTGCTTTGACTTTGGTTATGAATTTCAACAGCTTCTTGGGAGATGGTAAGTGCTGACACCAGAAAGTATGTCACAGAAAGAGGTTAAAACTTCATGCCTTATAGAAACCCTGCACAAACACACAGTCCAGTGCAATGTAAGTAAAATGTTTATTTTCAGAAAGAGTTCTTGGTATTCAGAAAGCATGTTCCAAAATTTAGTACAATAGCAAGCTTGAAATAACAGCTTTAAAAAGGTTTTCTTTAACATTGGCAGGAAAATCCTTCATTACAGCAGAGAATACACTACTTTCTGACAGACCACATTGACACTAGGGAGGTACCAAAGTCCAAACTGGCCCTACAGTTATTTGTCTGTGCAAGGCAGATGTCTACTTTCCCATTTTTCCCAATATCAGGAGCACTCACCTAATATGTTTCTTTGGAAATTTTCTGACATTAAGAGGAAATTGACAACTGAAAAACTTAGATTTTAAACAAATCTAAATAAACAATATATAAATAGGATACTTTTTCTTTTGGCAGTTCTTTTTATATCATTTGCTTCATGTATGTTGTATTACCCCATTTCTCCTTTATCCCAGCACTCTCTATTAGCACTTCCTGGAGCCTGTCTACATTGTCTAGATTGCAGAGGAAAGGAGAAAGGAAAGCATTGCACACATCAGTGTTATCCCTCCACTTCTCTATTGCTTTTCTGCAGAAAGTAGGCAGTTCTTCACAAAGAGCTCACACAACTTTTCCTGAGTTACTCTGGAAGATTACTTCAGCCATTTCTAGAGTGAATAAGAAACAAAAGTGGCATTGAGTAACTTACTTTCTGTTTTCTAAGCTGGACTAAAATGCTTATGAACATACCTTACATGCTTGATACAAGGTGACTTTGTAATGAAGAATCACTTGAAAACTCTGAGAATTCAAAGTAAAAGAAAGTTTTCTAATCATTTCTCTTGTCCTGAAAGCTTGTTTTCCTTTCTCCAGGAAAGAAAAACTTTTGATTACCTTTATTACATTTCTGACAAAAGCTCAATTGTAGGTTGACTCAGCTAGTCAGTAATTCAGTGACAGTTTTTGCCTCCATCCAACTGATTAATTTCAATGGTAAAAATACCCAATTACAGCTGGCTATTATGGGCAATGGTAAAGAGCTAAGATAAATCAAGGGTGGCTTTAGAAAAAGCACTTAGATGATTGCAGCCCTCCATTCACACTGACTTAGCAAAAGTTATCCTCCAGGTCACGTGCCTTGGTGAGCAGCCTTCGCTCCTCCCTGGAGTGAATGTACAAGTGTACATTCCCATTTGTAGAACCTGAGGCAATAGTTAGGAAAAGAGTCTGCACCTGATCTCTGGTGGTCCAACTTAATACTTGCAGGTGAAATTTCACCTGAGACAATCCATTATTCAATCATCTGCAAGGAAAGAAAAGGTTCCTGGACAGATTTCAGTAATCATTCATAAGGAGTACCTTGTGGCCACACCTCCAACTTCAGCTACGTCTTGACCTTTCTGACAGCTCAGCTAATGGCAGGGGAGTAGATAAGTGTATCCCTGATAAATAATCTCTTGTTCAGGTGTCCAGTACAACACTCTCTTTCCATCATGTTTACAAAACAAGCTCACGACTCTTGATTGTGTCTGTAGCCTGTTTAGTTCTGTGTTTAATGTTTCTCCATTTCCTACTCTAAAAGGGATTTACTTCCTCTTTAGTCCTTGTAGCTGAATTAACTTAATTAATGCATATATAGTAGACAATTTTACCAAAGATGTGTAATGACTCATTCATTCTTTATTTGCAGAGCTTCTTTTGTAAATGTACTTGGAGACGCATGAGGTTTTTCCTAAAGTCAAAAACACTGCCAGTTCTCACAGGCATTCCTCATTGGAAGCTGTAGCCATAACAGAAATATTTGTCTTATTCCATGGATGGTGAAGATGACACATTGAGATTATCATGGATGAGTATATTGGCCAAATGGAAAAAGACTCCAAAAACTTAACTTATTCCTGTTGAACCAAATGACCTTAGATACAATCTTCACATTTTGATAATTTTCATCACTACAGGGAGAACTAGAAGGTGAGGTATTACTAGCCAATACTAGACTCTAACATCATATGTGAAAATCATCTCATCATAGTGCAAGATTTGTCATGTCATCCTGCAGAAGGCTAAATAATGTCTGGATTTCATGTGTTAATGTGTGCTGGCAAAAGTAATCTATAGGATACTATCAATGGCAACATCATCCTTTATATTCTAAAAACATACGAAGAGAAAAAGTATAAAGGGGAGAAAAGATTAAAATTCTAATATTTTACTGAACAGAAAGTTGGTCATTTTGTAATCCTACAAAGTGAAATCCTATTTATAGCAACAGTGTAATCAAATAATATGCGATCACTTGAAGGTTTGCAACATTTGACAAATTGTAATTTTGTTCTTCACAAACTCCTAAACACTTCCTGCTAAGTGACAACAAGAATCAGCAAGTTTCAACAAACCTTCTGCAGTTTCTTTATCTCACTATAAAGAACAGATGCCGTTTTGGGGCTGCTGTGAACTCTTCTGTTCTTTGTGTAATGTGCACATGTATATGCAAGTGCACATCACATGAAAATGTGATAGCCAAGGCCCATCTCAGATGCTTTTTCCATGGTGCACAGTAAGCAAACAGCTGGTTCCAGGCAAGAATCTTCTGTCAATCATGGCAAAAATGTGAGCCACATAAAATTTCATAGCAAAAGTGACAGAATTCTCAGCATTAATAATGAAATTTGGGTTGTTAAAATATACAAAGATGGTTCCACAGTGTTTTCCAGTATGTCTGTGAAAATTATTATCTATTTCTGCCCTTCACCAGTAGCATGTGGGAAGTATCAAAAGTACGTGAGTTAAATAGAGCTGATGTTGTCAGAAAGCAGTTACTTTCAGACTATCAGAATGATTTTAAGTCTTTCTGCAAAGAACTTCACAAAACAAGGAGGCCAATGAACTGCAGATTTCAAGGTTGTAGGAATTCCACTTCATGAAGTCAAAAAAAATGCCCCCTACACACTCTAACATTGTTGAACAAAATTATGAGTGTCTCAGCCTTCACAGGTACATCTTTTTGTTTGTTTTCCTTTCTGGGCTCTTTTATGACTAGGAGTAAAAAGACAAACATCAGAAGTCTCACTAATTACATATTAAAAATGAGATTCCTTGTAAAAATAAGGTACTTGTGTTTGAAAGGCAGTAACATTCCTGATGGAGAAGAAAAGCAAGGAAACAGGCAGCTAATGAGGGCATAACATCAAAGACAATGCAGGAAATGAAACTGAGCAGTAAAAATGGATTACTTCATAGAGGGGAAAGAAAATCACCAAAGTCAGAGAAAAAAAAAAACTAAAAAAGAAGCGCATCAAGAAATACCTCTTGAGTACTATTTTATTTATATATATTATTTCCATACAAGTATGGACAGGGTAGAAAACACAAAGGATAGAAGAATATGAGGTCTCCTCTGTAGTTGCCTTATGATGATGTTGTTCTGAATAGTCTTTCAGTTTGATGTGTCCTGAATAGTCTTCCAGTTTAATGTGTCCAAGTTTTCCATTTCTAACCTTTCATTGGAGATATGGCAATTAGTTCACACCAAAACGTAGGAGAGAACATGTGTTGCAGCAAGCACAGACTTCTTGTTCTAGGAAGACTATATTATAAATATCATAATAACCATAACCACAGCAAAAGGGGCATCTCCTGCAGGGAGAAGACCCATGTTCAGGCTCTGTTCCCCTGGAGTAAGAACAAAGATTTCATCTTCAGCCTTTTCCCAGTAAGCCCTCAAGGCTATCCATTACTCTTGATGGAACATTTTCAATCTCAACTATTAGAGCAGCTCTATTTTGTATAAATTGTATTAAGTATTCATTGAATTTTGGGTTTCAACACCAGGGGTTAGTGCCCTAATCACCTGGCTATTCTAGGAAGACATGAGGCGGGGCAGAACATGGTAGGAATCATATAATAAGACTAAACAGCTTTTTTATAAATTTCCTATATGAAGCTCTACGCTTCATCATTGCTAACCTCAGTAAGGGGAGTCCTGACACTTCTCCAAACCTCCTTTACCAGTGAGGCTCTGATTATGTCATTGATGGAATTGGTTGAACTGCCTCTTTTCCCCTAAGAGGATGGTAAGGAGCTTGGATGCAATGAGAAAAGTCATAGGACGGTCTAGAAATAGCAAAACATTTCTGAAAAAAACCCTTAATTACTTCCTGGCAAAGTGTAATTCTAAGGATATACTAAAATAATCAATTTTTTGCTCTTCTTAAGAAAAAATCAAAATAAAACAAAACAAAACATACATAATAAAACGGTAAAAGAACCCAAAAAGAAATTGCTGAATACATGGGTTGTCTGTGGATTTACCTCTATACATAGTTTCTTTTCTGAAGAAGAGATATAATTCCAAAGTAACAGTAAAGGAAAGTCAGTGAAAAGTTGGGATATGCTTTGTTTTGATTAAGCAAAATTTAATTGTAAATTACTCACATCTGAAGTTTAAAATACATGGAAAAGCTTCACTTTGAAACAACATGAATAGTTTTTGCTGTTGCAAGATTTCTCTAGAAATGGCTTTGTTAACATCACAATAAAGTTTTAATATCACATATGCTGTTACAGTACATTAAATATTTTAGTTAACCAGGGCAATAGACAAAGGAGAAATATGAGAGTACAGCACTGTAGGGCACAGACATTCATGCTTACTGACTTCCATGGACTTTTTCTATAAGGTTTGTTCACTTTCACATAGTTTGTATAAGCCAGACTCTTGACAGCTCATTGATTCATTCATGAATGCCCTATAGGTGTAGCACTCCCTGATGAGACACCAGGTCAAACTCTTAAACACAGAGCTGGACTTGACCAGAGGAAGGCTTCTGCAGATTTAAGACAACCTATATTCTACCTGAAGATTTTGCCATACATGCCAAGCAGGGGAGAGCAAAAGTGTTCCGAAGAGGAGCCACCAATTGAGTAGGAAATAGTAAAATTAAAAAGAAAGGATGATTGCTGCCTTTTTTCATCTTTTCCTTGTCCCCATAGGAGCAGTAGCATGAAGTACACACTACAAAGCTCATGACCAGGGGTTGATTATGCCACACTATGGAGTCCTAATCTACATGGTAGCTGGAAGAGGGAGTGGACTTGAAATTCCATGTCATTGTAACAAGCCTTGAGGTACGCAACAATTCATAGAAGAAATGTCCCATCTATGGAATTCTGGATCTCCCCAGTATCTTCAGACTTATCAGGAGCAAGGAAGATGCTGGTTCTGCAGAGGGATGTCTCAGTAATCTTTGTTTTATAAATTCCTAAAATCATAGAAAAGTTACAACTGAATAGTCCTTTTCTAGGTCATTTATTCCATCCAACCTCCCTTGCAATAAGCTGTGACACATTCCACTAGATCATGTTGCTCAGAGTTCCATCCAACTCAACCTTGAATATTTCCAGGAGTGGGGCATCTACCACCTTTGTGACAGTGTTTTACCATCCTCATTGTAAAATGTCTCTCCCTATCTAGTCTAAACCAACCCTCCTTCAGTTCAAAACCATTACATCTTATACTGTCATAACAGACCCTGGTAAAAGGTTTATCTCCATCTTACAAGCTTTAGAGATATTTGTAGATAATCCTGGAATATATATTATGTCTTGTCAACACTGCAACAAATGCTAAAATTTATCTATCATTTTATAATCAATTTCTAGTTCATATTCTCCTTTCCAATACTCAGAAGGCCCTCACCTCATTCAAGATAGAAAAAAATGTTGGTTGTCTTTCTTAGTAATTTTTTTTCTCTAGATGCTTGTTTTGTGCTTTCATATTTTCAAAAGAGCATTTTTTTATCCAAATCAATTCTACTTCTCATATGAAATTCATGACAAACCATAAATAAATATATTACAGTTTCCTAATATTATATAACATGGGGGATATTTCCAAAACCCCTGTTTAAGAAAAGACTTTTGAATTTAGTGGACAGAACACACAAGGTAAACAAAATGAACACTAAGCTTTACTATAAAATCTTCCCTCTGCCACAAGTAGGTCAACAATTTCTGTCATTATTGATAATTATTTTGTCATTCTTTCTTCATGCAACTAATTCTAACACAGACATCACATTGGAAAATTGAGATCATAATTTTTTATTTTCTTATGGAACATACAAGATGTCTAAAATTATACAAACCAAAAATACAGTATTGTCTGTCTCTCTTCTTAAATAATTCTCTGATCTGTCTTGATTATCCATAAAATCCTAAAAATAAGAAGAAGTTTGAAAATCAAAAAAAAAAAAAGAAAAATTCTCCTATTACTCAACAAATCTCTTTCAATTTTTTATGCTCTGAAGACACTTGGTACATATGACAAACAATGACAACATAGTTTCAGTGAATTAAACATATCTCTGACATCCATGTGTCATCTCAGTAGAGATTCTTATAAGAATTGTCCAAGAGTTTTGAAGTTCTTGTACTTCTAGGTGAGTGGTGTCCTAATATTTTTTTTTCCTTTGAATTTCAAAATTTGTGAAAATAGTTAAAAGAAGAAATGACAAGAGAGAAAATGAACTGAGAATGAGTGGTACTGTGATTTCAGGTTTGAATTGCCAACAAAACATGCTGGCTTATACCACTATTAATGAAGAGCAAAAAACGGCATTTACATCAGAAAATAGAGCATGACAGTCATCACCTATGAAAAGCAAAAAACATTTTTTAATCTTTAGAACAAAGAGCATTTTTCCTGCTATATATTTTCTTGAATAGACACATTACTAGATATCATGCAAGTTGCAAATTTCAATTTAGTTCACCTGAAAAATATCCCAGATCAAGAATGTTCTTTTTCTCTCCTAATCATTTTGCTTAGTCCCCAAATTAAATGTGATTCAAACTTCTCTATCAATATGCATTCAAAATCAAATTTTTCCCCTTAGAGTTAGCTGCAGTTTTCCATTTCAGTTATCTGCAATTATATGCCAATCGATAAATGAACATGAATGAATTTCTACAGATCATGAGAGAAAAGGAAAATTATACCATAACAGCTTCTTGTTAGGGACTAATTTCATCATCTTTACCCCCAAGTGTTTTCTTAGGATTTCTTTCTAGCTTTCTTTTGGACACATATTGCATGATCCTGGACATCTTACTCTCAAGGAAAGCTCTTTTGTGTGTGTGCATAACTGGAAGGAATACCAAGAAGAGCTTGTAATTGTCTGTGATCCATATGTGAAATTCTTATGACAATGTTATATATAAAAGGGCTAATAAAACAAGCATTGACAATCTCTGAGAAATGCTAGCACATATTGAGGTTCTCAAAAAAGGACATGATAACCCTTTCATGATCTGATAATTTCACAGATCTTGCTAAAGTTCAGGGCAACATTAAGAAACTTGTTACTTAGCTCTGCTGCTTTGAGGGTAAAACAAAATAGTATTTATCACCATTATAAAGTGACTGATTACCATAATTTCAGATCTGAAATTTTAAAATTAAAAGACTATTACAGGTCTGGAAGTTGTTGGATCTGTGTTCTCTAGCTCTAGCTCTGTTCAGATTGCAGAGGATATTTCTTTATTTCTCTTTCTATTCCCATTCTGGTGCTGTTCTGTTTTACACTCATTCTCACTTCTTTGTGAGGGACCATCACAATCTGCCCCAGGTTGTTTACACTCACAACTGTCACCTAATACTGTTCCCCAACATCATTCTATTATTTCCCCTGAGGAAAAGCAGGAAACTCCAACTCTCATCCTCCGCACAAGAGAAGAAAGGAGTGAATAGATACATGTTCTCTTCTAGGAGAAACACAATTCTGAAATGGTCTGAAAAAAAATCAGCATTTATCTCATATGTGCTGACTATAAAATATTTGCATCTGACTTGTTTCCTGGCAACAATATATCCTGGCAAGCAATGAAGCAATGATTAATTCTTTTCTTTTCATGATTCAATACAAGCTTTTAGTACCTCAAATGAAGCCACTCATTCTTCATAATAAAATATAGAGAAGAGTAATAATAAAATAGAGCAAGATTTATAGAAAGGAAAGATAATTAATTTTGCCCAGTTTACAAATAAACCCACCATAGGGTGTGTTAAAATTTGATGTGAATATAATTTCTCCTAAAAATTTATTACTCCATACTTCCTGTTGCTCCCAACACAATGCATTTGAACATAAGAGTATTAGCTACAAAACTGTCTGATGAAATTGTATTCTAAATTGCAAATATCTGAACACCTAAAGCCTAGGCTTCAGGACAAACTGGCTCTAGGCACAGCTTACAGCTTTAGAAATATGCTTAAATTTATACCTGTGAATGTGCAATGAAAAGACCCCCCAGTCATTTCAAAATCCACTTCCAAGCAAACAGTTCCAAGCCTGATTCCTAGCAGAGGAAAGAGGATCCTAAAGACCTGTACCCAAACTTTGTGTTTCCGGTAGTCAGATCAACAAATCACAGATGAGATTTCTCTTGTGTGACAGAGTAATTGATTGGAAAGAAAAGTTGTAATCAGGCTTCCACTCCAGGAAAGAAGTGAACAAGAAAGACAAAGGGACAGAGACAGAGGCATGAGGAGAGGAAAGGGAGTGGGAAAGGGAGAGAAGGTGATAGGGCATAACAGCAAGCAGAGATAAGGCTAATACAGGCAAAGCCACCTACTCTGTTTTTAGTGTTTACAACCCCAGGAAAGCCAATTCTAGGATCATGTTGTTCAAGCCAGGGGTTGATCAGCATGTTCATGGCTGCGAACAGGCCAGCTTGTGGTGGAGAGGAGGCTGGTGAGAGAACAAAAATGAGATTTGGAGCAGTAAGGAACCGGGAGGGAGGCCAGCCAGGCATACTCTGCGCCATCAGCCTGCCATGTGTCCATGACTGCTTAAAGAGTAAAAGTGCGGAGGAAGAGAAGTTAAGTAAGGCCATGCCAGAAGAGTTAGCTCAGCTGAGATCTGTCACCAGGAAGAAAAACAATTTTGAGGCAGAAGACAGAGTGTCTGGATTGGAGCTGCCATAGTGGTGGAGAGGAGATGTACTTGAAAAACTGTCTAAACACCACAGAAAAAACAGATAGTAAGCATCTCAGTCTGATCCCCACCCCCACCCCCCCAAAAAAAAAAGAGCAGCTCTGGTTTTGATCTCTCAGTTCTTTGAAAAGTTAATTAGGATTTTTTTTTTTTAGTATTTCTCAGCCTGAATTGTATTCTGTAATAGTCATAGTACAAAGCTTAAACATGTTAACTTCACTTAAAGGTGTTAAAATTTAGCAGCTATCTCCCTCTCTGTTTAGAGAATAGTTTAGGCCCTTGTCCTTTTGAATAAAACTTTTGTATTGAAGAAAGTAACAAGATGGATGTACAAGGTAGAAATAACTGCACATTTAGACTCCTAGACCTAGACCATTAAGCCACAGCTTAACAGGTGAACTTACAAGGAAGAAATTTGCTTCCTGCTAAAACTTGTATCAATAAGTTTTGTGGCATTTTAGAACTCAATCATAAGAATACATAAGATTATAAGATTACTTTGCATTTACCCAAATAAATCTTTTATTGTCCAGAGCTGCTTTATACATCAAAGTAAATACTGCAGATTAGTAGTCGTGTAGCACAACCATTGCCTTAGAGGATCTGATGCACTTATTGTATGGATTTCCTGTTAGCTGACTTTGAACACGCTGAAATTTTTGGCCACTGCCAACTCAAAATGGAGATTTTGGGTAGTGGATAGAAGATCACATATCACTGTCTAGCTGAAGCAGAAAAAGGTGTTTTATCTGGGGCTCTGTTTTTTTTAAGGTAGAGGATATGAGTCTTCCAGACTACCACTTCTCACAGTAACAGTGAATTATTTAAACATTTATTAAATCACTTCACAACAAATTCATCAAGTGCTCTCTTGCCTTGTACCAGTCTTACTCCAAGAGGGAAATAACTGGCCAAAAGAATTTCTAAGTATTGAAAGTATCAATTTAGCTAATACCTAAAATATAAATTTCTTCAGGGTTTCATAAGAAGTTTCCTTACTTTGTACAAACATCAGAAAACAATATATCTGCATATAAATATTTAAAGTAATAAAGATTAGTTGTTGGTTGATGAACTACTTTAGTTTCATAAGTGAAGCTGTATGGAGAACCTCTAGTCTGCTGGGCACTCAGGAAAAAACAAAAGATATTAGTAATGTGTTCTGTTGAATTCATGGACGGCTCAGATTTAACATACTGCATATTAGTTTATGCCTTGAATATGACTGAAATAGGTCCATTCACCATATTTTGCAAAAAGAACAAAAAGAAGGAAAAATAAGTCCTTACAGCCATTTTCACTTTTCACATTCTTGCAGAATTCAAACAGCTATTTCTCAGGCTGTTTTCGTTCCATTTTCTTCACTTTGCTAAAAGCTTTGACAAGACAATTTCCCCCCCCCCCCC
>CM031878.1:55392781-55541021 GCA_018697195.1 Certhia americana
AACAATTTCTGTTCATTATTGATATTATTTTGCATTCTTTCTTCATGCAACTAATTAACACAGACATCACTTGGCAAATTGAGATCATATTTTTTATTTCTCTTATGAACATACAATAATGTCTAAACTTAAGACAACCAAAAATACATTATATGTCCTGTCTCTCTTCGTTAAACATAATATCTCCTCATGATACTGTCTTTATATATCCCATAAAATCCTAAAAATAAGAAGAAAGTTTGCAAATCAAAACAAAAAAAAAGAAAAATGAGGTCTTCCTATTACTCAACAAATCTCTTCAATTTTTATGCTCTGAAGACACTTGGGTAAAATATGACACACACACAATTGCACCATCTGGTATATGGTCAGTGAATTAAACATATCTCATGACATCCATTTGTCATCTCAGTAGAGATTCTTATAAAGATTGTCCAAGAGTTTTGAAGTTCTATGTCATCTTCTATGTAGTGGCGTTTACCTAATATTTTTTTTTTACCTTTGATTTCAAATTTGGAAAATATTTTAAAGAAGAAAGTCGACCAAGAGAGAAAATGAACTTGATGAATGATGGTACTGTGATTTCAGGTTGTGAATTGCCACCAAACTATGCGGGCTTTACCACTATTAATTAAGAGCAAAAAAAAAATCGGCATTTACGCAGAAAATAGAGCATGACAGTATCAACCTATGAAAAGCAAAAAAAACGATTTTTTTAATCTTTAGAACCACAGAGCATTTTTCACTGCTATATATTGCTTGAATAGACACATTACTAGATATCAACCACATGCAAGTTGCAAATTTGCAATGTTATTCACCTGAAAAATTCCCAGATCAAGAATGTTCTTTTCTCCCTAATTTTTGCTTAGTCCAACAACTTAATGTGATTCACACTTCTCTATTCAATATGCAGTCAAAATCAAATTTTTCCCCGTGAGAGTTAGCTGGCAGTTTTCCATTTCAGTTAGCCTTGCAATTATATGCCAATCGATAATGAATCGATGACATGAATTTCTATCAATCATGAGAGAAAAGGAAAATTATGACCATAACAGCTTCTTTGTTAGGGACTAATTCATCATCTTTAACCCCAAGTGTTTTCTTAGGATTTCTTTCTAGCTTTCTTTTGACCAGTATTGCATGATCCTGGACATTCTTACTCTCAGGAAAGCTTCTTTTGTGGTTGTGTGCATAACTGGAAGGAATACCAAGGGAAGAGCTTGTAATTGTCCGTTGATCCAATATGTGGAAATTCTTATTGGACAATGTTTATATAAAAGGCTAATAAAAACAGCATCTGACTGAATCTCTGAGAAATGCTAGCACAATTGAGGTTCATCAAAAGATCTAACATGAGTAACCCTTTCATGATCTGATAATTTCACAGACATCTTGCTAAAGTTCAGGGCAAACAGTGTAGAACTTGTTACTTAGCTCTGCTGCTTTGAACGTAAAACAAAATCTAGTATTTATCACCATTAATAAGTTGACTGATTACCGATACAATTTCAGATCTGCAATTTTAAACCTTTAAAAGACTATTTACAACAGGATCGTGGAAGTTGTTGGACTGTGTTCTCTAGCTCTTAGCTCTGTTCAGAATTGCGAGGATATTTCTTTATTTCTCTTCTATTCCCATTCTGTGTGCGTTCTTTTTTAACAACTCCATTCTCACTTCTTTGTGGGGACCATCACAATCTGCCCCAGGTTAGTTTACACTCACAACTGTCACCTAATACTGTTTCCCCAGACCTCATTCTATTATTCCCCTGAGGAAAAGCAGGAAACTAGTCCAACTCTCATCCTCCGCACAAAGAGAATGAAAGGAGTGA
Source organism: Certhia americana (assembly GCA_018697195.1). NCBI lineage: Eukaryota > Metazoa > Chordata > Aves > Passeriformes > Certhiidae > Certhia > Certhia americana. Next base: position 55,394,617 of record CM031878.1, read on the forward strand.
ATAGATTACATGTTCTCTGTCTAGGGGAGAAACACAATTCTGAAATGGTCCTGAAAAAAAATCAGCATTTATCGCATGGTGCTGATATAGAAATAATATTGCATCCTGACCGTTGTTTCCTGGCAACATATATCCTGGCAAGCCATCGAAGCAATGATTAATTTCTTTTCTTTTCATGGATTCATACAGCTTTTTAGTACCTCAAATGGGACGAGCCCTCATTCTTGCATAATAAAATATAGAGAAGAGTAATAATAAAACATAGAGCGAAGATTTATAGAAAGGAAAGATAAATTAATTTGCCCAGTTTAGAAACAAATAAACCCACCAGTAGGGTGTGTGTAAAAATCTTGAATGTGAATATAATTTCTCCTAAAAATTTATTACTCCATACTTACTTGTTGCTCACCAACACATGTCATTTTGAACATACGAGTATTAGCTACACACTGTACTGAATGGAATTGATGATATTCTAAATTGCAAATAATCTGAACCCCTAAAAGCCTAGGCATTTCAGGCAAACTGGCTCTAGGCACAGCTTGACAGCTTTATAAATATGCTTAAGTATACCGTGAAAATGTGCAATGAAAAGACGCAACACCAGGTAATTTCCATAATCACACTTCGCAAGCAAACAGAGTTCCAAGCCTTGATGCGCTAGCAGAGGAAAGAGGATCCTAAAGATCTCCTTTAGCCCAAACTATTGGTGTTTCCCGGTACGGCGAGCTCAAGCAAATTACACAGGAAAATTTGGATAATTTCTTCTGTGTGACAGTAGTAATTGGTATGTAAGGAAAATTTTAATCAGGCTTCCACTCCATGCAGAGAAGTGAACAAAGAAACAGACAATAGGGATCAGAGACGTCAAGGCTAATGAAGGAAGCTGGAAAAAGGGAGTGGGAAAGGACGAAGAAGGTGTAGGGCGCGTTCACCGCAAGCAGAGGAATAAAGGCGGGTAATACAGGCAGGAAGCCACCTGCCATTCGTTTTTTAGTGTTTAACAACCCCAGGGGAAAGCACAATATAGGCTATGAGTGCATGTTGTTCAAAGCCCAGAGTGTTGATTCAGCATGTTCAGAGCGCTGCGAACAGGCCAGCTTGTTGTGGAAGAGTGAGAGGGCGTGGTGAGGAGATAACAAAAATCGGAGATTGTTAGGAGGCAGTAAAAGAGAACCGGAGACGAGGCCAGCCATGCATCTCTGCGTGCCATCAGCCTGGCCTGTGTCCATGACCTGAGCTTAAAGAGTAAAAGTGCGGACAGGAAGCGAAGTTAAAGTAGTCCATGCGCAGAAGAGTTAGCTCAGCTGGAGATCGTCACTATGAAGAAACACAATTTTGAGAGTCAAGAAGACAGAGTGTCGAATGGGCTGCCATAGGAGTGTGTGGAATGAGATGTACTTGAAAACTGTCTAAACAATCACAGAAAAAACAGATAGATAAGCATCTCAGTCTGATCCCCACCCCCACCCCTGCCCAAAAAAAACAGAGCAGCTCTGGTTTTGAATCTCTCAGTTTCTTTGAAAGTTAATAGATTATTTTTTTGTTTAGTATTTATCTTCAGCCAGAATTGTATTTCTGGTAATAGTCATAGTACAAAAGCTTACAAAACACATGTTAACTTCACTTAAAGGTGTTAAAATTTAGCATCTATCGGTCTCCTCTCTTTTTAGGGGGGGATAATAAGTTTAGCGCCCCTTGTGCCTTGGTTGTCGATAAAACTTTTGTATTGAAGAAAGTACAAGATGGGATTTCCAAGGTAGAAATAACTGCACATTAGACATCCTAACCTAACATGGTAATGCCCACAGCATTACCATGAAGGTGAACTTACAAGGGTAAGAACTAATTATGCTTCCACAGCTAAAACTTGTATCAATAATTTGTGGACATTTAGAAGCCAATCATAAGAATACATGAAGATTATTAAGATTACTTTGCATTTACCCAGAATAAACGGTCTTTAATTGTCCAGAACAGAGTCGATAGCTTTATACAGCGAGTGAAATACTTGCAGATTTAAGTAGGTGCGTGATAGCACAAACCTTGCCTTAGAGGTGATCTGATTGGGGCCCTTATTGGATGGATTTCCCTGTTAGCTGACAACCCCCCTGTTTGTTATTGTGTTTTTGTGTTGAAAACAACGCTGCAATTTTGGTTGGCCACTGCCAACTCAAAATGGAGATTTTGGGTAAGGATGATAGAAGATCAATATCATGTCTAGCGTGAAGCAGAAACACGGTGTGTTTATCTGGGAGCCCTCTGTTTTTTTAAGGGTCGAGTATATTATTACTGTCCAGACTAACCACGGTTCTTGAATCTCACAGTAACATGAAGTTATTTAAACATTTATTAAAAATCAACTTCACAACAAATGTCATCAATGCTCTCACCTCTTGCCTTGTAACCATCTTACTCCAAGTAGGGAAATAACTGGCCAAAAGAAGTTCTGAGTATTGAAAGTATCATGGTAAGCTAATACCTAAATTATAAATTTCTTCAGGGTTTCATAAGTAAGTTTATCCTTACTTTGTACAAACATCAGAAAACAATATATCTGCATATAAATATTTTCAAAGTAATAAAGATTAGTTGTTGTTGATGAACTACTTAGTTTCATCAAGCATGAAGCTGTATTGAGAACCGCTAGTCTGTCCTGGGAGGCAATTCAGGAAAAAACAAAAGATATTATTAATCGTTTCTGTTGAATCACGGACGGCGTCAGATTTAACATACTGGCATATTATTTATATGCCTTGAATATGACTGAAATAGTGGTTCCCATTCCTCAGATTATTGCAAAATAAGAACAAAGAGAAGAAAAAATAAGTCCGTACAATGCCATTTTTTCAACTTTCACATTCTTGGGCAGTAGCATTCAAAGACAGCTATTTCTCAGCTGTTTGTCGTTCCATTTTCTTCACTTTGCTAACGCTTGACAAGACAATTTCCCCCCCCCCGTCTCCCTAGATAAATGCTTTTACTTCTTACTCTCAGCCAACTCCCCACCTACGGTGAAAAAAACTACTCTAAAAAAAGCTGGATGAGGGTATGAGCAGGGGGAGTATTGTTTCATATATATTTTAGTATAATCATGATTTATTTACGTAAAAAAAAAAAAAGAAAAAAATTATAGAGTTGTTATCAATTCCTATTTGCGTTAAAATATTTATTTTGTGCGCCTGGAGTTTATTCCCATTTGCCTTTGTTCCAAAATCATGAATAGTCCCTTCCCTTCCTCTTCCTTCCCTTCCGTTCCCTTCCCTTCCCTTCCCTCCCTTCCCTTCCCTTCCCTTTCCCTTCCCTTCCCTTCCCCTTCCCTTTCCCTTCCCTTCCCTTCCCGTCCCTCCTTCCCTTCCCTTCCCTTCCGTTCCTTCCCTTCCCTGTCCCTTTCCCTTCCCTTCCCTTACCCTTCCCTTCCCTTCCCTTCCCTTCCCTTCCTTCCCCGGTTCCCTTCCCTTCCCTCCCTTCCGTTCCCTTCCCTTCCCCTCCCTTCCCTTCCTTCTCTTCCCCTTCCCTTTCCCTTCCCTTCCCTTCCCTTCGCCTTCCCTTCTCCCCCTTCCCTCCCTTGCCTTACCCTTCCCTTCCCTTCCCTTTCCCTTCCACTTAAAGCCTTCCCTGTCCCTGTCACCTTCCCTTAGCTTCCCTCTCCTTGCCCTTCCCTTCCTTCCCTTCCCTTCCCTTCCCTACCCTTTCCCTTCCCTTCCCTCCCTTCCCTTCCCTTCCCTTGGCCCTTCCCTGCCCTTCCTTCCCTTCGCCTTCCCTTCCCGATGCCCTTCTCCTCCCTTCCCTTCCCTTCCCTTCCCTTCCCTTCGGCCTTTCCCTTCCCTTCCCTTCCCTTCCTTCCCTTCCCGTCCCTTCCCTTTCCATTCCCGTCCCTTCCCTTCCCCTTCCCTTCCCTTCCCTTCCTTCCCTTACCTTCCCTTCCCTTCCCTTCCCTTCCCTTCCCTTCCTTCCCTTCCCTTCCCTTCCCTTCCCTTCCCTTCCCTTCCCTTCCGCTTCCCTTCCCTTCCTAAGCTTCCCTTCTTCCCTTACCCTTCCCTTCCCTTCCCTTCCATTCAACTCCCTTCCCTTTCCCTTCCCTTGCCTTCCCTTCCCTTCCTTCCCTTCCTTCCTTCCCTCCCCTCAACTTTCCCTCATACTTCCCTCAACTTCCCTGCCTCAACTTCCCTTCCCTCCACTTTCCCTTTCCCTCACACTTCCCTTGCCTTCCCGAACTGGGTCCCTCACTCCTCAACTTCGCCTCACTATCCCTCAACGTTCCCTCAACTTCCCGTCAACTTTACCCTCAACTTCCCTTCCCTGAAACTTCCCTCACTTCACCTCAACGTCCATCAACTTCCCTCTTGGGGGCAACTTCCGGTCCACTTCCTCAACTTCCCTTCCCGAACTTCCCTTAACTTCCCTATACCCTGACTCACCTGAACTGCCCTGAACTTCCCTGAACGTCCCTGAACTTCCCTGCCTCCGATTGGCAAACTTCCCTGAACCTTCCACTGAACTCCCTTCCCCGTGAAACTTCCCTTCCCTGAACTTCCCTTCCCCTGGAACTTCCCTGAACTTTCCCTTCCCTTTCCCCTGAACTCCCTTCCCCTGAACTTCCATCAACTTCCCTGAACTTCCCACTGAACTTCCTGAACTTTCCCTTCCCTGAACTTCCTGAACTTCTCTTCCTTCCCTGAACTTCCTGAACTTCCCTGAACTTCCTTCCTGAACTTCCCTTCCCGAACTTCCCTTTCCCTGAACGTCCCTGTACATTCCCCTGAACTCCCTTGAACTTCCCTGAACTGACAACTGCCCTGAACTGAACTTGCTCTTCCTTCCCTGGAACTTCCTCCCTTCCCTGAGCTTCTTCCCGGAGCTTCCCTCCCTGAACTTCCCTGAATTTCCCGTTCCTTCTTTTTTATGGAACAAATATTGTAAATAAATTCAAATAAGCTCCTCCGATGCCATGGCAACTGCTTGTAGAACAATCGGTTGTATGGTGTAAGCTGGTTCCCCTACCCTTGCTGTATATATAACAGAAAGGCAGAACTATTTCCAAATTTGGACTAATCCACCCCACTGAAGTTGTGTTTTGCTACCAATATCCGACTAAGAAAGGTGAGTTCGACGGCACAACAGAGAATAAGGGCAAGGGCTGCTCAACTCAGGAAAGATGGCATTTTTTGGACCAAAGAAACATAATGTACATCAACGGTAGAGAGAGCTGCAAAACTGTTCGAGAATTAGGACAAGAGCATGGGAGCAAGAGATTAGACGAGTAACCATGAGGTCAATGAGAGGAGAAACCAGTGAAGTGCCTGAGGTACTCAAAAGAAGTTCTGGGCCCCCGCTTCCTCAAGCATATGAAATACCTGTGGACAAATGCATGTAAATTTTACCATATTTCTTTCATACAAAGCAAACAAATTTTAATTCATTTATTAGTGGGATATTCACTGTGATTCAGTGGTATATCCCAAAGGACTTTCGCAGCACTATCACTAGTTGGAAAAGCCATGTAATAGAATGAGTCATCATTGTGAATAAGTATTATGAATAGCAATGGTTATAAGGATTGTTAGTCAATACCATTTGGTATCTTTTCCAAATGCTTGAATTTTATCATCTTAACATCCACCTTCATTTATTGCAAACATTGAAAGATAAAATCTTATATGCAATATAAGACAGAAAAAGAAAAAGCACCAATGTCACAAAGGCTTTTGACAAGTATAGACAAAAAGACACAAGAAAAGACAAAAGATATCTTCACCAGTCTAGGCAGTAGATTTTCTTTTAGAGCCTTACTTTGAGTTACTTATTCCAACCTAGTGTTAAAGTGAGGAGTAAACTACTGTCCATGTTTTTCTTTCCTGTAGGTAGAGTTTGTTGTTTCCCTTAGCTCATTCTCTTTCCTTATTTGGCGTCTTTTCTAATCTTCTTCTTTTTTGTTTTCAATCTTTCTTTTTCTCTTTTTTCTTCTTTTATGTTTGTTTTTACTTTTTTTATTCTTCTTTTTTCTTTTCTCAATTTATTTTTGGTCGTTCTTTTCTTTCTTTTTTTCTTTCTCTTTTTCTTTCATTTTTCTTCTGTCTTTTTCCTTTTTTCTTTGTTGTTACATTCGGTTCTTTAATTTTTCTTTTTTTTCTCTTTTCTTTTTTCTTCCTTTTCTTTTTTTCTTCCTTCTTCCTTTTCTTTTTTCTCCTTCTTTCTTTTCTTTTTTCTTTTTTCTTTTTTTTTCTTTTTTTCCCCTTTTTAATTTTTTCATATTTTTCTGGGTTTTCTTTTTTTTTCTTTTTTCTTTTTCCTCTTCCTTGCTCATTTTCCTTTTTCTTTTAACATAGCTAACATTTTCCCAGTATTAGCAAGTATGCTTGAATACCATTTCACTATTGAATACTCTCAAACTGCATACTCACTGTGCACAGAGACAAAGAAGTTACTAAACAAATTTCAATAACAAATCTGAAGAACCTGTGATCAGGTTAAAATTCTGCATATATAATTCAGTGTGAAAGATTTATTTATATTTTCTGGGAAAGGTACTTATGGGATAGCACAAAAAGAAAATAAGAAGGAGAGGAGAAAGTACAATTTTGAGAAGTACTCAGAAAAGACAACATTTGGGGCTACATATGCAATTCAACAGAATTTCTGTGCTTTGTTTAGCAGAATACTGTTGCACAGATGTTAAATAGTTATTCTGGTTTGGGGCTGAGAGCCTAAGACTCTGTTCTTCCAACTAATTACTTTAATTTTACAATTAGAGAACAATGCTCTCTTTTCCCTCCTCCAAACAGTCCATCTCCCCCCTCACTTTTCCCATAAGTAAATCCTACACGCTCAGCTTGATCAGCCTCTTATCCCCTAACTCACTTGCATGCTCCCTTTTCTTCTATCAGAAAATAATTTTCTCTGATTTTACAGAGAGAACATGCTTGAAGGAGAGAAGCACTTAATCTCATTTTGTCCCCCAACAGAGTTCTGATGACTGTGAATTGAGCTTACCAAGGCAAGCATTTCTTCATTTTGTGGGGAAGAACAGAAGATTTTAAGAAGAGGGAATGAAAAATAAAGACGAAGTTAATTTTTTTACCATTATAGAGCACACAGCACAGCAACCTAACCAGACTTTCTAGGAACCTAACAAGATTGTACAGGAAGAGACAAAAATAGATAAAAAAATACAGGTCAGTATCCCTCTACAAAGTAACATAATTTTATGATAAGGCATCAGTCATTCATCAGTCATTCAAAAATGTTGTTTCTTATCAAAAATAGCATAGCTGTCGTATGGTCAGCTTTTCAAAAGGTGATTTTTGTAAAAAAACAGTGGAATTTTTGATATGAAGCAAACAGATCCCCAGAAATCTCCTAAGAATAGAGTGCAGACAGGGTAATAAATGTATATTAAAGATAAAACCAAACCATTTTTGTCAATGGGTTCTCCTTGTGCCTGACCAGAGGCTTTTAATTATGGATATTGACAGCTCATTTCTAAAAGTTCCTCTACGACTTTGACAACTAGAGTTTCCACTCTGTTGATATGAAGCTGACTTTTTTGAAGGTAATATAGGTACTGTGTAATGCATTAAGATAGATTTGACTCTTTAATATTTATAAGATTAGCATTTATATTAGACCATAATGAGCTCCAATTAGTATCATTCCAATCTAACCTAAGGTCTATAACCCACTTCTCTTACATTTCAGACATCTTCAAAGTTAAGATGGAAAAGAATTGATTGATTCATGACAACATTTTTTAGGGTCTACTGGGAAGAAGTATTTCTTGAATGATTGATCAGCATTTTTTCACCTGTCACTTGAGGTATCTTTAATGAGAAATACTTAATAAAGCTGTGAATTCAGTGCTAATAGCAAATATTTTATTTATTTTTTTACTTGTTTAAAAAAAAGTTTTAAAAAAGTCTTTCTTGTCAAAAAAAAATCTTTAACTAAATTGATTTCCCTGTTGCATCTTCTTCACAGGTAAATTGTTAAATCATTTGAACCCTGAAGGTGTTGCCAGATTGGTATCTAAATAAATTTATCCTCCTGATGACACCCTGTGCTCTGCTATAATCAGCAATGCTGTGACTGATCAGAAAGTTATTTTTGTGAGGTTTTCAACTTGTATATCCAGCAAGCCACCATATTTTGGTTAAGCCTTCTGCACACATTGAGATATGCAAAGTGAAGCCTGTAGAGAAGCTGATGGACACACAGAGCTGGTGCTTTATGTGAAAAAGACGTGGTGAATGCCTGCTAGAGACAGGGAGATAACAGATAAAAAGCATAAGAGAGATATTAAATCCACAAGGATGCCAGAAGGATGGGACCTGCCTAACTTGAGAAATCAGTAAGCACGTGAAGATAAACATGTGAACATAATTATAAACTGTGGGCTTCATCAGGTTTTAAGTTTACATAAGAGTAACTTTCCCTTTATGTACTGCAGTCCAAGTAAGGCTAACTTTTTTGGAAGTTTTTCAGCAGAAGAGAGTTGTAAATCAGATACAGCATGGAAACTGTCAGAAGAATAAAAACATGAGAGGTACCAGAAATTTATGCATCTGAACAGTAATGAAGCAGTAGGATAACGCTGAGTAAAGATGGAGCTACAAGAGGCCAGTGTTTGTGTGTAAAAGCCTCCAACTTCATCATCTGTTCTCTGCAACATCTCCTTCCTGTAAACAAGCCCAAAAACATATTCTGTTTCTTCTGAAGAACTACACCGAAACCATTATTTCAATATCAAAAGAAATTTGATTTCATATATCAATATCAAAAGATATTTTTCCTAATGTTCAGCCTATAAATCACAAGTGATATACCTACTCGCATCGGTATCACAGATTTCAGTGCACATAAAATCCAATTTACATACATACGTCTTCAAGCAAGATTTGCTCATCTTTTTTTAAGCACTTTACCTTTACCCAGTGCAGTTCCCTGGTGGTATACATCAATCCAATAACAATTCTATGCCTTTGTACATGCTCCCTGTTTTAGAGTTTAATATATAGAAAACTTCATATGCATGAATAAAATAATGATAAAATCTTTTCATGGGAGTTACATTAACAGATGCTGTTTGCCCATACGAAAGGTACAATAGATGCCAACAGTCAACGAAAGTAAAGGTTGAACTAATATTCAAAATTCACCCTTACTCTACCTTCTAGTAATTTCCATCTTCAGTTCAGTCCATGATATCAAATACCCCTAAAAAAGTTCTCAAGTCAGCTCACAGCCACTATGTACTGTGCAATTAGTAATGATGGAACATTTTTTTATGTTTCTGTTCTCAGTATCTGCAGAAAACATTAAATGAACATGTCTTGAAAACAATAACCCTTCATTGTTGTGTTTAAGGAAGCAACCTCAGTGACTTCCACCCTCTTGCAGCTTTTTCCCTTCCCAGAAAAGCAAGCACTCTCCATTTCAGCTAGCAGTCCATCTTTTTTGCAACTTCAATTTTATATTTTTCTCTGTGCTCAGAAATTGTAAATTCAATTGACTCAACATGCCATGGAGTAAAGGAAGATTATGCAGAAATAGAAATGAAGGTCCTGAAATTGAGACAGGTTACATAATTTAATAATAATATTTCTGTAAGCGTTGCCCACTAAAGCTTCATTCACATTTTCATCCATTAAAATCTTTCCTTGTTTGGCCGACTAGCTTTCAGAAAATTGAGCTATTTCAAATGGGTTACACAAGTTCCTGCAACTGAAAATCAACACTGAAATGAGAAAAGATGTTGCTGATAACGTATTGAAAAATGAAAAAAGAAAACTACAATAACAATAATATAAGCCAAAACCCAACACTTAGAAGTTAAAAAATAAAATATGTCAAGACTGAAAATTACCTATCCAAAGCAGAAATAGAGCGAAGCCTTTAATGTCCACGGGAATCATGGTTAAACACAGGATACTTAAAATCAGGGTGTCACAGCATTCAGATACTAGATTTGTTCAGAAAACAATAATTTACAGTTGTCAAAATATTTGGGATATAAGTTGTTCCTTCAATGGAATTCTTCCCTCCATATCCTAAACTGATAGAGGCACTCTGATCTGGCAGTTTTCAGCTGACATTACAATGAGAAAAAAAACCAAAAAAAAAAAAAGGCTAAAGACTGAAATAAAAGGCATCTGTATTCTTCCAAATCTAAGGGAGGATCCAGTGGAGGGCTGTGAAGATGATGAGGGAACAAAAACACCTTTTCTATGCAGGTAGAGCTGGGCCTGTTTAGCCTGAAGAAGAGATAGCTGAGAGGGGATCTCAGCAATGCATACAAATGTCTTAAGGGCAGGTACCAAGAGATAGGGACAGACCTTTTTCAGTGGTGCCCAGTGGCAAGACAAGGGCAATGGGCACAAACTCAAAAGTTCTGTCTGAATAAGAGGAAAAGTATCTTCAGTTTGACAGTGATAGAGCATTGGAACAGGCTGCTCAGAGAGATTGGGGAGTCTCCTCTGGAGATAATCAAAGCTGATTCTGTGACTCTTGCTCAGGGTGAGCCTGCCTGAGCAGAGGATTTTGAACTAGATTCTCTTGAGAAGTCCTTTCAACCCCAGCTATTCTGTGATTACCAGCACATTTAATGCCATGATGTCTAGGGGCTCTCTCAGAGCTACTCCTGCTTTCCCAAGGGATGTAGCAACAGTCAAAAATGTTTGATCCATCTGCACACAGCAGTAAGTTTGTGACCACTATTCTCTAAGGCAGAGCTCAAATTAAAGTAAGAATTTCTGACCAGGAGGTTCAGTCTAGTCTCAGGGCTTTACAGGAAGTGCTCTCAGAGAGCTCTGATAAGACTCAGAGCTGAACGTACTTATCAGTGATGTAAGTAGATTTGATAACAGAGGACAACAAAAACGTAATTTCTCTCTGTCTAAAGTACTTAAAGAAGGATTGAGAGTAGGATCTAATAACAGCTATTCTCCATGACAATATTTAATGAAGTTTAGCTGTTTCAGTTGGAAAGTGTTTTGCTTTTGAAATATTTTTTCTTTTCCCTAAGATTTCTAGAATTTTTTTTCTAAAAATGTAAAAGCTGAAATGCATATATGTTATTGAAATACAAAAAACAGATTTTTTTTTTGTCGAGAAAACTTCCTTACACTAGAAAAGTGGCTTGCCTTGCTAAGCAAAATATGTTTTAAAAAGCTAAGTTCATTTTCCCACTTGAAGAAAAATGCATACTGCTAAGCTATTATCTGTGAGATAACATATTTTCCTAAATGAGTACATCTAAATTAAGATAGGTCTTTGGGATCTGCTTTGAAAGCTATTACACGACAAGTAACATAACTTGCATATCTCTTTGGATCACAAAATCTGCTTAAAAGTACAGCAGTGATTTAATGAAGGATTTGGTTAAAATATAAAATATTTTCTAGAGTTACAATCGTTTATTGGTATTTTAGATAAATGGGAAGTCTTCTCTATTTCCTAAAGCCCTCTTGGAGTATTTTGTCCAGCGACGCATTTCCCAGAGGCTTTTTTCATGTCTAGAAAAGGGGCTTATTCACAGAGTATTATTTTTGATTTGTCTTCAAGGTATATTCTATTTTATTAGACAATGTTTTCTGTGGAAAACCAAATTGTTCAAGACAGAATCTTATGAACTTCAAAACCATCTAAATTTCTCCTTGCCACATGACAAATAAGTCAGTCTCATGTCTTTTATGCAACTATTTAAAATATTCAGCAGGGATCACTGAACTACTTCAGCAAACTCTGTCTACTGGTAACTGTGACACTACACACAATACTTTTGCACAATTTTCCAATAAAACCAGGAAATCCTTAATGTCAGGCACCTGCCTGCCCTAACAGAATCAAATCGCAATGAGATCTGACATGACTTCAGCAGTAGATGGAAAGCTGTTGACCATGTTTTACAACCACCTCAGGACTTCACTCTACCTTCTACTGGGTAATTAATCAGTGTGAATCAGTAGATACCTTACTGAAAGCCAAGATTTTATCATTTGTTTTATCATATATTCCACTTCATGTCCAAAGCCCTGAAATCTCTCCTTTTGTTACTTCAAAGATGAAACAACTCAATCAGAAGAAAATCAGTTACTTTGTTTATCTTAAATTCCAAGAACACATCATCAGGAACTTCCCACTTTTTTCTGAAATGATCTCCTGGATATTTTTTTTCCTCAAGGACATTTAACTAAAAGGATATGCAGCTAATGAGCTGTTTCAGAATTTGAAGAATAGCAGAAGTCTACAAAAGGAAAACTATATTGCAGCAGGTGGGAAGAGATAGAAGAAAATGGAGACACTGGGGAAGATCAACTGTAGTTCTGAATTTCTTGCAGGTGTACAGATCACTCCTATCATTCTGTTCTGAAGAGTAAAAAGGCACTCACTGAAGTATGTGTTACAGGCCAGACTGTTCAATGTAATTCTCACTATGAAAGGAAAGAGAAATTTGCCCACCATTTTAACATATCTGGTTTTATTTCACTGAAACCGTAACTGGAAATAACATGTCCATCCAGATGACTTGCATGTGTCGGTGGCAGTCTAATCACTGTCTTATTTAGGTTGACAGGTTATTGAGAAAAACAATTTAATCAACTCAAATCCTTTTTGTGGCTCAGGAGCTGTATTTGAGTTGCGCAAAAATTGAGGATATTAGCGTTATGTAATGACTGTGCATAAGGCATTCAGTCACCAAGCTGCATGTACAACTGACTCAGTGCCTTTTAATACCTAATTTAATGTAAAGTTCTGTATCAGCAGATTAAAACAAACAAACAAACAAAAAAACCCCACCAAAAAACAGCATAAAAACTTACTTTATAGCAGTAAGACTAAAGGGCTTTTCAATTTTGTATTTTTCAAAATTCAAAGATGGAGTGATCGCTTTTCAGTTTTCTTCACTAAAAGGCCCCTAAAGCTCATTAGCTCAGTTGTGTTTGGTTCCTATAATTTTGTTCTTGATAAATAAGCACAGATTTCAGGAGCAAATGATCTTAAATAATGAATTTAAGACAAGTTCTTCTTTATATGATGTTGTTTTCCAGCTTAATATTCCAAATATAAGCAAAGGTAGAAATCATCCAAAAGCGATACCACTTTCTTGCAATATTGATTCATGTCTCTATGATCCCCTTTTGCCTATGAACATGGGAAGAGGAAACAAGGAAAAAAGGATCATTGAAACTAGAGGTTAAAAGATTGGAGAGCTTTAACAGATTTTCCAAATAGGAATGTTCACTGCTGTATCAGTTGCGCTGTTTCATTCTTGGCTATTGTGAGTCTTGTCCAAATATGTGGATAATTTTTAGCTTTTTTAATGCTATGATTCCAATCTGACTTTCACTGTGAAGGGCACAGTGTAAGAATGGTGAAATCAGCTTGCTAAGGTAAAATTGGTATTAAAGAGGAAAGGCTTTCACACAAGAACTGACAAAATAATGTAACAAATTAAGCATTTATTATGAGAAGTCATGAGAATTATTTTGTCAATTGTCAGCAAAACATTTAGTATTTTCATGTTAACTTGGAAATAGCAGTTCCCACTAAGAGATCCCAGCAGCTGAAATCCTGCTATTCACAAATAAATAATAAGAAAAAAATCCTTACTAAACAATATCACTTTGTATTATCTACCAAACCCTATGCATGAGCTCTTCTCTTGAATATCACCACTTTGTTTCACACTGATGTATTTAATGGACTCATTTGTGTATTAGTTCACTTTTCATTATATTTTGTCATTTAGCATTCTCCACGATTGTGTCGCATTGAACAGATGCACTACAGTTTCTCTGCAGCAAATTCTATGATCCTTAATTAGATGTCAATATGTTTTCTTGTAATGCTATTGTGAATTGAACACATTTTTAGTTACATGGACATTAATTAAAATCATATGCTGAATTGTTGCATCTTTTCAAGCCAGTTGGAGAAAATACTTCTGGTTTACTTGACTGCTGTAAAACATTCAAGTTTATTTCTTCATTAGTTACTGTACTGAAGATTCTACCCCATGCTACCCCAAATGATGCAGTATCAATGTGCATAAAAAGATGCCCTGCCCTGCATGCACGGATCTAAGTGCTAAAGAATGCCTTCACTTATGTTCCCTCAAATGGGAGATGATAGCTTCTCTCTCCAGGAAATTAGATGTGCAGTTATTAAACATGACAGAGGGAAGGCAAGACCTAGAATGTACCTTCATCTCAGGAGTCATTGCTTATACAGGGGGCATACTGGAGAATAAATGTTACTTTAAATCACAGCCTATACAGAGGCATATTGGAAAATAAGTGACTTTAAATCAAGGAAGAACCAGGTCTGTAGTCCCAAACTAAGTGCTACAAGAAAATTTTAGAAACTTGACTGTTGTTGACAGATAGGAGGAACAGAGAGAACAAGAGTAGTACCAAGATCTTGCATAATCATTGACATGATTTATATACTAAAATGATGTAATTTTTTTTCCCTGTAGGGAAATCAGTTTTGATGGGCAGGAGCTAAGAATTTTTTTTTCAAAAATCCATAGCAGTAAGTTTTCGAGGAGATTTCAAGCAGGTCTCAACAGAATGAATGGCATAAGGCTGGCATAAGATGTGTGAAATAACTGTAAACAGCTAGTGGGATGTGAGCTAGTGAGGAAAAGAGCAAAGAACAGCTTAAAATATTAAGGCAAACCAGTGAGAACCAATATTCTTCCTTATTATTGTAGGTGGCATGTCCTTCCAAAAACACCCTTTTGGTTAGTATAACATTTATTTATGCATCCTACTCAGTGAGAGCAAGTTTTGCCTCTACTTTGTAGTTGCCAAAGTTTCCAAGACAGAAATTATGAGATTCAAAAGGGAAGTTGAGGTTCATTCTCAACATACTTTTTTTTTGGTGGAGGTTCACCCATGGAAAATATTGCTGCAGACTGCAGAGGGGCAGACACCAGCAGTAGAGTTACGCAACAAAAAACCAACCAAACAAAAACCCAAAAAACAACCAAACCCCCCAAAAAACCCAAAACAACCAACCAACCAACAAACAAAATAAACCCCAAACCAAAAACTACTAAACAATAAAAAAAACTCCATCAGAACAGAACAACAAAACAAAAGAACTCCATAGATCCCTTATTTAAAACCCCCATGTAAGGCAAAATTAGTCTGAACTGTTCAATGAGAGGGTTCTTCACTGCTCCTTTTTATTCTTCTGTTGTGACAATCCCTTTTTACCCAGTTCCTCTCCAGGGAGTTTAGTTAGTTAGGTGTAAGGTTGCTCCAGGAACAATTAATGACCTAAAGGAGAGGTAAATTCTACTTTTTTATATGATTATATCACACATACTGCAGTATTTAAGAAACTTTAAACAGAGGCACCAAAGATTTGATTAGGAAAGTATGGTTGAACATAAAGAGCAAAAAGAGATTACTCTAAGGCTCTAAACAAACGCACCAAGCCCACAGGTGTTTTGCTGCAGTGGGAAGATGCTGCTAATTTGAGTGCAAAACCAGTATTTTTGCAGATTTTGCTCTCTGTCCTCCCTTACACCTCTCCATACGCAGCTTTATAAGGAAGATTACAACTACAGCTTGCAGGGATGTTCCTTCAGCATTTTCCAGAACATTCTAATTTATTAAAATTTTAATGTTTATAAGATGGGTATTTGCAAAGTAAGACATTCAGAAAAAGA
The DNA here is from genome assembly GCA_018697195.1 of Certhia americana. Lineage (NCBI taxonomy): Eukaryota > Metazoa > Chordata > Aves > Passeriformes > Certhiidae > Certhia > Certhia americana. The sequence continues at coordinate 55,410,296 of CM031878.1, forward strand.
AATGGAAAAAAATTTCTTTATCCAATTTCATTGTTATTTTAGTGAAAAGTTCACATTTGTAGCTTTCAGAAAATACAGGGAGACATGTGAAAACAAAAAAAAAAAAATATAGATGACAGTCTTTTTCCAAGTTTCAGCTTGTAAAACTTACAGAGACTGCAATTTCTCCTCCTGACTTAGCTCTATTTTCAGTGAGAGCACATGCGGTTCTAATGAGTGCCATTAGGTCCATGACAAATTTTCTGTGTATCAAACCAGCTTATGGTAAAACACAGACTTCACAAAATTAAAAATAGAGTACTGAGTTCTTAGGAGATTGAAAGGCAAACATTCTGAACTGTGAATAAGTCATTTTTATAAAACCTGTAAGAAATCTCAAATTTAGAGAGGAGCTCAATTTGCATGCAAGATTTACTGTAAATTTTGAACACAAATGTCATCAAAATGTTCACAGAATTAGGTTACACAAAAGACAAATTCTGACTGAAGACTCTATTATTTGCAAGTATCACATAGACAGATAGCTAAAGCAGTTATGAGTATGAGTTTAAAGTCTGTGGATCAAGGCTTGGATTCTCTGAACACATCAAAAAGTCTCATAGCAGCTCCCAAGGTTCTGCTGATTAACCCAGTAGGATATTAATTAAGGAAACATCTGCCATCCATACTCAGCATTCTCTTTCACCAATTAGGAGAGATCTGGGTAATTCAGACTTCTGAAGCACATCTTTTTTCCTTTTTTTTTCCCCCTTCTTTTTCCACTGAGAATTAAGTCTGTACAGCATTGACTGAAATAAGCCAGTTTACTACTAAAACACATTGCATTACCTACTGGAAGTAGGAGAACTGAAGGAAAAAGGAGATTATCATTTTAAAAATAGTTCAAGCTACCTGACCCAGTTTTGTGTAGCTGCTGGGTTCTCAAGCTGGCATCTTCCTGTTCCTGTACTGGAAAAACAGGCAGTTGGCTTGCCCCTTCCCAGAGAAAGAGCTCTGAAGCAAAGCAAAGCAACCTAACAATTCAGAGGAGCTCCACCAAAAAAGAGACTAGTTAAGGAGAAGAGGATTAATATTTTTTTAATACAAATTTAGAAATATGGTAGTCACTTTCCTTGTAATATACTTGCCTTCACATCATCTTGTGTTGCTATAAAACACTGAAGGTGATGGTTGTATGACTACAGTCAAAGCACAGTGATGCTTCTGTGACATCTGCTTTGCAGTGTTTTATATATTTCAATTAAATATAAACAAGAGCTCAGAAGATTAACAGCAGAAATTTTTCATCCTTCTTGACAGCGGATAGCCTACCAGTTTTGTCCCCTTCCATCTTGGCTTCCCTAGCCAAAGCCAGGCAAACACTGAAGCCAATTATGCCTACTTAAAGCTTGCAGAGACCTGTCACTCTCCCAAAGCTACCATGTCATCTTTCTTGCAGTCCTTTTAGTTCCCCCTTCTCTAACCTGCTGCAATCTCCAGCATGTGCTCACACACTGCCACAGTTATCTCTCTTTGGACTCTACTGAGATGCCAAAACCACCAACTGACCAGTGGCAGACACTTCCCTTGTGCTTTCACACTCACTTTCTGTGAGAATATGGGGATGGAAAATAACCATTTAATTTTCATGTTTCAAAACTAACCTTAAAAATTCTCCTCTGCCATGATGCTTGAAAAAAATTGTCCATGGTTAAGCAGCTGGTGTGCCAAGACCACTTCATACTGTGCCAGTCAATTTCCTCTTATTTTTAACGCTCCCCTTGCAAGACCAGCCATCTGTTTCTTGTTTTATCCCTTGATTGCAATCTTTTGGGGATGGGTTTATTTCTGTACATTTAGCACCAGCCAGACTGGGGTCAATGAACCCAGGCAGCCCCATTCAGTAGTTTATAAATACATCATATAGCCCTTCCTACTATAGTGGTGGGGATTTGGTATATTTTCCTTTGCTATTGCAATGGGAAGCAATCCAGCATTTTCCCCTCAGTTCATTTTATTTTTTTTTTAATTAGAGTCCAATAAATGCAGAAAAATTAATAAAAATAGAAAATTGTTTAAGTATTAGAGATCATGAAGTAATGTAAATTAATATAATTTAATAAAGTAATATAATATTAGGAATATAATTGATTGCTGAATACCAAATAACTGCAGTGAACCTTTCTCCCCCACACAAAAAACCTGAACACCCAAAGCAATCTATGACACATTAAGTTTGTTTCTTAATTCTTAATTACCACTGAGAGAGATTACATGTTGATCTGTGATTATCTTTTCAAAAAAAGAGAAGTGAAAATAGAGAAGAATTGGAATAAAATAATAAAAAATTGGAAGCCTTGAAAAACATATGTATAAAAGGGCTTAATTTCAGTGGTTGCAGTAAGACCTGCTTTGGATCAGTGGAAGATGTACAAACCAGAATTACAGAACTCATGTAGATTGTGCCCTCTGGGTGGTGCCATCCAATTTATTGCTAAATTGCAGGATGCATCAAACAGATGCCAAGCTTTTCCATACTAGCTGTCATTGCTGCCACCAAAGAGATGACTCTTTTTTTTCCCTGCTTGTTTCACAGAGCCTTTGTCCTTCTGCTTTGCAAAGTATGGACGTGGCATGTGGCAGATCATTTTGTGAATAGACGCTCTTATTACAACACAAAAAAGTGAGACAGGCAATTTCATATGTACCTTTTGCCTTAGAAAGCTTGAATGTAGTTTTGCATTTGAGCTCTTTAACTGTCCAGAAACAGGTAAGCCGATGCTGAAGCTATATAACTGCTCCCCCTGAAAATTTTGTATTCCTTTAGGTGATAGTAAGTAGCTTTACTACAAACTCTGCTCCTTTTTGGAGTAGAATTATGTGTGTTGTGCACCAGCTCATATACTTTCCTGCCATTTGTTCCTAGCCCAGTGTATTTTCGCAGATATAAAGTGTTGGAATACTTACTTTATAAAGGCCAGAGGGAATTAAACTTGTTGGTGAGTATTTCTCAGAAATGAAAAGTCTTACTTATTACCAGCCATGCCGAGATGAAATTTCTTATGAAATTTCTCTTCCAAAAAAGCAGGCTGGAATGGATTTAAGTTTCAGAAGTTACATGCTGAAGAGATTGATTTAATCATTGGAATTTTGGCCTAAGGTGAAGAATGGTGATTAATCACCTAATCACATAATTTTCAGTAGCTACTTATGCATACAATACTGTCCAATTTCTAAAATGTTCCTGTAGGAAAAATGGCAGTGTGGTACAGCTGTTATAGAGAAAAAAAAAAAGATAATGAAGTTTAAAAAAAACAAAAAGAAAAAAAGGAGAGAAAGATTGAGACAGAGAGAGGGAAGTCCAAGTTAGTACAGAAGAGAGAAGAGAGATGGAAGAAAAAAGGGAAACAGCAGTTAGCCTGTCATTTTGTCTTGCTGTCATTCTTGATTTATGAAATCCAAGAAAAAAACAGTATTTAAATTAAAAAAATCTATCCCTTAGATGTTTGCTGGGATTTCAGGTCACACTACAAAAGTTACCTTATTTTAAGAATTTTCAGAGGATTATTTCTCCCATATCTCTGGGATCTCCAGGCTATCTGTTTTGAATCTGACGTTCATAAAAAGGAGAGGATAATAAAATTAATCAGATCCACCCTTGTAGAAAATTGTGCAATCTGTCACACATCCAAACACAAACAAAAAACCCCTCAAAACATAGGCGCACAGTCCTGCAGGGTTTTCCTCAATGAAATCTTATTTCCCTAAAGACAACCCCAGAGTACAGCTCATGTTATTTCACAAAAGCAATATGTACAATCTTTCACATCTGGAGTACTCTGGAGCAGAAACTCAAAAGTGCCAAGTTACGTGGTGCTTGCTGCAGTAACAAATGTCAGCCAGGGATTTATAGGGGAAAATTTAGCTTTGGCAAGACTGATATGAATGTACTAATGTACTAATACTTATCCACCTCCAACATTCACCTTTCTGTGGGTATATAGGGACCAACAAACATGACCAATAAACTTGTCCATTTCTGATCTAAACCAAAGAATGAAGCCTGAGGTGAAACCCACTGTACCAATGAAATTTTTTCCTGTCCTGGATTCACAGGTTGCAGAGTAAAGGAATTAAAGCTACCATTCATTTTGGTTTGTTCCTAGTGTTCTCTATAAAAGCAGTGGCTGATAAGCAGCTGCATCATCCTAGTTCAAACACAAGGAATTTGACCCAAAATAAATTCAGATCATTTCAGTTATTAAGAGGAAATATAAACAGTCAGTAGAAGAGATGATTGTTCTACCATATTTTCCTATCTTCTTAAATGCCTTGCTTTTGTTTGATTTTTCCCCAGGAAGTGCCAGAAAGCTGGCTGTCAACAACATTCAGGTTTCTTTTACAAAGCTCTAGATTTTCCAAGACTGTGCACCAAACCAGAATTTGTGATGATTGACACCTACTCATGCTGTACGTGCAGATGGAAATCTAAACAATGAAATAAGGTCCACATATATCCCCCCTTTCTGACCTGTCCTGTGGTGCTTTATGCAGACCACCCAACAGCAGGAGTTGTTTTCTATTGAGTATTCTCTAAAAAAATTACAAAATTACTGCTCACCTCAAAATAAACAAACAAAACTCACCAAAACCAAACCCCCCCCCCCCCAAAAAGCAAAAAAACCTAGTTCCTGACAGTAATCGGACCAAGAATATTCCTATCCATTTTCTGAAGACTAAGGTGTTTTCCCATGTGCTTCACTGACACAGTTTCATTTCTGAACTGTGAGACTTGTGTGAGGTTTGGGCAATGGAGAAATCCTATTCTATTTCCTTTTTGCCCAGATTACATATCAATATAGTCCTTTCTACCTATGGTCCACTGTAAATTCCCCTGTTCCTCCACCCCCCCCCCCACCAGCTGCCAGCTCAGATTTAGGGGGAGTATTGGAAGAGGGGAACTACAGAATAGGGTAGAGAGAGTTACAAAAGAGGCCCCCTTACCCCAGGATGTATTCCAAGGCCTTTATTCCTTGAAGGGGATCCAGAGGCGAGAGGGGGATCACATGGGGGGAGAGGGGATTTTATCACCTTTGGGGTCGGGGTCAAGTTACCTGGCTGATGGCCATAGGTCAGGAGGCAAGGGGGCAGGTAACCCAGGCCAGGTTACAGTATCTGGGGGAGGGGCTTTGGGGGGGGGGAAACATTCCCAAAAGGGATACAACAGTCCACAGTGATGCAAAAAAGTGAAGAAGATAGTCTACCTCTGCCTACATGCGCCATATTTGATCACCTGAAGAGAGGAGAAGCAGACCTAAAATTTTCCCTTCAGTAACCTCTTGGCTGCGGTTTTCATCAATTATCAATCAATTGATACTCAAAAGGACCCATGTTGTTAGGCTTTTCCTTCAAATGATGAATGAGTGCTGATAAAGAAGTTAAACTGTATGTTCACATAGGTAAGCCACCAAATCTAGCTATAAATCTAAGTAGATGAGAGCTTCTTAGCCAGCTAAATGGAGTAGTTCAGCACACAACTCACATAAAAGACTCAAACTTGCCCTCAGAATTTAATGGGGATGTTACTGGATTTCTTGAAAAGAACCAAGAACTTCTTGTGTTTTCTATGTTTCATCCTTTCCAGGTGTCTTTTACCACTCCATCACCAGTTTTGGCAATATCACCATCAATACCAATATCAATTTCTTCACTCAGAATGGTACATCAAAGCATCTAATTTTAGATAAAACTTCTGTGTAACACAATAAACAGAAGGATACGTTTCATATATACGCCTGATATGATATACAAGAACTAGAACTCATAGCACTGTTTGACGTTTTTTGGTGAACATAAATAATGTGCAACATTATTATTATATTACTAAGAAATAGTGAAACAAAAAAAATCAGGTTAATTATTTGAATTCCTGTCAATGATTTGACTAAAACTTAAGTTCTTCTTTGTTGTGGGAATGGAGAGGAGGTTAAAATCATAATGTAATCATCTATTACCAGAATTATTGTGATGAGTTCAGTATAATATATTAAAAGCTATCATTATAACTAAAGTGAGCCAAACTTGTAATTCTGACCAAAAGTGATGTGTAGCTCTGTGTGATTCCAATTGTAAAGAACTCACTTTCAGACTTTGTGGTATTCAACAAAAAAGGTTACAGTTCCTGTATTTTCCTTCTATCTTCAAACTTTAAATATAAACTTTCAAATTGTATAATCAGCAATCTCTTTTCATTAAGGCATGCATGATGTTAGCCTATTCCTGCCTCTAGTGCCTTGCATGATGCACACCCAGCATATACACCAAGTTCAAAGTTTGTCTGTTACAGAGGTTAACAGACAGGTGTTCACCATCCCTTTCAGATTGTCACAGGATTGATAGATCTCAGGGCCAGCACTGCCAATGCTGACAACCACAACATACAATTAAGCTAGAAAAAGGCCAGATCCTGAAAATCTTCATATTCATGTTTACACTTTTGATCATTATTGTATCAGATAGGCTATAAATCGATGCTCTTTTTCTGCCCCTGGTCAAGAGTGGAAACTTTAATATTCAAAGAGAAATGACCAAGCCTAACTGTTTCCCTATCTTAAATGTATTTCATGCTTCTGTAAGCTGGTAGGATTATAAAAAAAATAGAAATATTTGAGCCATAGAGTACCTTGAACTGCTAGGAGGTGCACCAACTTATTTGACAACACCAAAGCATCACTTTCTTTGAAATGTGATGGCCTAACTATATAGCCCGTATAGAAGTAAAGTCTCTCAGATGTTTCTGGCTAAAATTCCTCCCTCTCCTTTTCTTTGCTTTCATTTGTGCTTCCAAACACCCACTCAATACTGGAGAAATTTGTCCATGTGAGGAACTGTGCCAGGAAGATTCAGTCTCTGCAGCTATGCTGCAAGAGGCACCACAGACCCACTGCACCTCCTGTGCTAGGGAGGGGTGAGAATCTAGACAAAACACCTTCCCTTTCAAACAGACTGCTATTCACTTTTTTCATTATTTTTATTTTTGCAGCTCTGCTCAGTCCATCATAATGCTGTAAAATAACATATAGCAATTTTAAGCCATGTTATTGTTTTTGTGTATGCTCAAGTACTTGTGACTCTGAATGCTTCCTTTAATAACCAGTACTGTTGGATTTTTTTCCATAGCTATTTCTTTGTGTTAATCACATATGTAACAGTATTCTGAACTGAAATAAATTTATTCAGTTTAAAAAACTGTTATGCTCCCCTCCCTTGTTCCTGTGTCTGTTACCACAAGTAATTTTCACAGGTTGGTTTTTGAAGGGTTGTTTGGTGGTGGTTGGGGTTGGTTGGTTGTTTTTTTTGTCTAAACACATCCTTCCAAAGCTGTTGTTATAAAACAGAAAGGTGTTTTCACCATGTTTTCATTATTTGCTGACATTATCTACTTGAATTGAAAAGAACTTACAGAACCAGAAATTAGTATATAAATGCATATAGAAATAATACACATAGAATTTTACAGGTAATGCCTCTTAATGGATCCATGAAAGAAGTCTGTCAATTTTGTGAATTTAGGCCTTGAGGACCTAATTTAACCAAAAAATCAATATTACTCTAATTTATAAACTATAGATTCCTTAAAAGTGTCAATACTTCCATACATATCAGTTTGCCCAAAACAAGCAAGCCCCAAAGATTCCAAAATCTTGCTTCTTGTTGAAGGTCTTTGCTGCAAACTGTTAACTTAAATGCATGGTGGAGAACTAATGCAGAAGTCCCACCACTCCCAACCATATGTAAGTTGCAAGGACAATTTTTAAGTTTCACATTTGGGGGGTATTTTTGTATGTAATAATGGATGAGAAGGTAATGGCAGCAACCTAATTTCATTTCACAAGAACCCTGTTTATTAAAAGTCAAATTTTCCAATATTAGTTACATATATAGAAGATGTAACCTTTTACTAGCTGTATTGAAATACACAGAAGAATTTCCTACACCCCTCTGCTACTCTTAGAAAAGGAGATGGGAGCAAGCAGACATCAGCAGGCAGCAAACAGACATCAACTGTCTGGACTAAAATAGGTCAGCAAGACAGGTTTATTGATCAGTGGAACATTAGGATAGTTAATGGAGAAATTTTTCAGTTATCTTTATCCTTTCTTTCTTTAGAGTGTTGAGCACAAGCAACATGAGGCTAAAATGCACATGATGAGAGTAGCAAGGTACGCTTCATGAGGATTTTGCATGGAACATTTTCATTCAGTCATAAACCTATGCTTTGTGAAGCTCCCGGTGGATATCCAAAAGGTTCATTTAAAAAAAAAAAAAAAAAAAAAAAAAAAAAAAAAAAAAAAAAAAAAAGAAAAGAAAAGAAAAGAAAAGAAAAAATACTTGCCTCAGTTTCTTTTTTTTCCAGAATGATGTAGAGGTATTATTGATTAAATTTGTCTTTTTTGGTACATGTGTTAGATTTCAGTAGAAGATTCCTGTAACTTGAAAATTGGTGATAGGTCTAATTTGGCTTCTGAAAACCTGCAATAAAATACACATTGCACAATGTGAAAAGCAACCACACTGAAGGAAAAGCAGGGGAGGGCAATATGTTTACCACCAAAGGAATACAAAGAACAAATTAAACACTGAAATTTTGTGAGGCTGATCATCATTTCCTCAGGCTTACAATAATGAAAAGTTGCACTTAATTCAACAAAAGTGCTGAGGGGAACCAGAGAAGGTTGTATATATCTTGTATGGTAGCACCCGCACATCCTTAACCGCACATTCTCACAAAAGCTGCCTCTTTTAAAGATATGACTTCCAGTACAAAGTCTAAGCAAAGCAGCACACAAGTAGTGCAATGGTATGAAAGCATATTTTTTCTAGAAAGGACCTGTTTCATTGCAATTTATGGTTTACAGCAGAGTAATGCTCAATAGTAATTGTATTACTACTTTTAGTGATTAAAGAATGGTCTTATATTTGAGGAGATGGTTTCCCACAAGCCCTTGGCAGAGAGCTTTCTTTCATCAGACATCATCTTTCTGAAACGCACTGATTTATTTCCCCTAGTACCTTTACAGAGTGGAGTACTAGTACTTACATTTAGCTCCTAGGACTCTAAATTTCTATAAAGAAAAAGCTTGACTGATTTGCTTTTCTAGTGCTCTATTATGAAACATCACCATGTTTTCAGAAACAGTAAAAACACTCCATATTTCAAACCAGAAAGCTCAAATCTAACGTCTTCCTTAAAAATAACTTGAGAACCACATCTGTAAATTATCTTTTGTTATATAAAAGCCATACATAATTGAAAATTCTGACCATTCCCAGTCTTAAAAATTACTTGAAATGTCAATAGCAGAGGTGTTATCCCATTTATTGTGCTAAATACAACATAGGTAGGTGGAACAGAGTTACTTCCTTCTTTAGTTTAATTGAATGGTTTAATTGAAGTGTTTTCATTTCCTGCACTAAAATGGTGTGCAACATCCCAGCTCAGACTTATCCACCTCCTTTCAATCAGCAGTGTGTTTCTGTGGAAATGTAGACCATTCCATTATGAGTATAAAATAATTTGTGATCTCAGGTGCTATAAGACACTGATTAAAAACATTGTTTAGCCCCAATTTAATACAGTGTGCAGGATCATCGTCTGGGCTTTATGGCTTGCCAATACTCGCAGTGAATGAGACTCAAGAGTTATGAAGAACCGTTCAGCCTTTCACTTACTTAACATTCAAATAAATCAACCAGATACAAAAAATATTGAAAAGGTTTGTGCAGACAAGCAAGAGATCCTGAATTATTCTTGCCAGCCTTTGCCTACCAAACACATTAAGAAGTTTCTGTACATCTAATATTAGAGAGCAGAATTGGACCTCTAGCTACTGTCTCCAGAAAGTCACTCAGCAGGAATGAATGTGGCTCCACATGAGATGACACAAGAATACATATGTTGTGCCAGGCTATCACTAAGCTTCAGATGGGTTATCAGAGATGATGCCAGAGGACGGATGCTGCCGAGAGCAATGAATTTTGCCTGTAGAAGGAGGGAGGTTACTCCAATCAAGCATACCCTACAACGCTACCGCAGTTTTGAAAAGACCCCTTCAGTGTTGTAAGGGCTTTGGAGATGATGGGCCAGGGGCAGAGACAATAGCTCATTAACTATTTCTCTCCAGTGTATACCAAAAAATAATTTCTAATTGAAAATTATCCCAACTACTAAGAAAATGATCTGAAAATAACTCTTACTTCTTTAACTCCCCCCCCTCCCCCCCATTTCTTCAAATTTCTTGGCTTTAAGACTTTCCACACTCCTCTCTCTGCTTCCCCCTCTCCCACCTCTCACCTCCTCCCTCTCCAATCTGTCTTCCCCGCCTCCCTTGGCAGGCTCTTTAGCTTTAATTCAATAGTTAAAAGGCTGAATCAAAACTTGTATAATCGGCTTGAACCAACTTTTATTCCATGTCAGAAATGGAGAACAGTCTAAGAACAGCCCAGATTTGATTTTGCGTCCATGGGAGTGAGCACAGAGACCTGCCAATATTTCCCCGTTCACATGGATATAGTATTTGCCAGGTGTTAAATGTTACCTGCATAGTCAAAAGCAGCAGTAGGGGACTCTGGAGCACCACAGGGCTGTTCTTTAGGCCCTCTCATCTGAGACATTTCATTAATGATGTCACATCTGAGACCTAAAACCTAGAAACTGCTTCAGAGGAAAGCAAATTTAAGAGAGAAAAAAACAGAGCAAGGTAAGGAAATTAGATAAATAGAAGTATGAAAAAGTGGGGAAAGACCACCCAGTTTTATTCTTTGTATCCAAAGCAGTTCAATTTCAGCTTAAATAAGTGCAGAACATGCAGATAGGCACTATGAGAAGTCTGCCATGCAGGGGAAAGCAGAAAATGCCTTGATTAGCCCAATAAAAATGCTGATATATGCTATGCTGAATCTAATTGTAAAGAATGAGCACAATTCAGGGAGAAAATCCACCAGTGCTAGTAGACAGTATTAACACAAAATCAAGTATAAACACGCTGCTGGCCAGCTTCAACGCCCTGAATAATTCACATTATGCTGAGACTAGTAGCAGAGTCTTTATCACCTGGCAGCCCCAATGCCTGATCCAACAGCTGACTTGTCATAGTAGGATAGCAATCTGATTTTGATCAGGACTAAAATAGTTGGATGTAATGACATTCAGGTATCAGGATAATGCAAACAGGAATCAGCAAATAGTGAGAAAGCAATGTCTGAAACAGCTGGAAATGTTTTAGATAACACTGTGGTTGATTTTAATTTTGTCCTTGCTATAAACCAAGGAAATGGTGAAAATGAGGAAGAAATTCCTTATTCTGCTGGTGGCTGTGCACTGGAACAGATTGCCCAGAGAGGTTGTGGGGTCTCCCTCAGTGAAGATATTTAAGAACTGTCATGACATAATTCAGTGACATGTGCTCTATGAAGACTCTTCTTGTGGCAGGCGAGTTGGATCAGATTCCAACCTGAACCATTCTGTGATTCTGTGATTTAGAGGATTTTGGATAGAGGAAGGAAGAAGCAAGTTTTATTTGTGTCAGAGAATTGCAATGGCTTTAACTCAAAAATTAAAAAAAGGAAATAAATCATGCTTCTTTATACAGCTAATGAAAGGAACAAAACCCCTATACAGGTTTTTTCACCATGCCATGGAGAGAAGATTCAGGCTGATTTTCTCTCAAAGTCAACATTGCACCATTTGAGTTTCATGTAACATAAAAAAAATATTATATATGTTGTAGCCTAGGTACTTGTTCTCTTTAGACTGTTTCCTTCCAGGTAAATGGCAAAATTAGAAACACAGACTATATGAATTTGTTCTAGCTGTTCTTGGTTTTGTTGGGGTTTTTTTCCCCAGCAGTTTAAGAGTTTAAAAATAAATCAGGCATACTGTGTTGCATGAGAAAAAACTTAGATATAACTTCTAAAGAGAAATTTAAATTTTTTAATTAATCCTAGGATTTTAAAATCTGCAAAGCATGGGGGGGGGGGGGGCACACATATCTTCACATGCACTGAAGCCTGACACTTGTACAAGGGCTAAATTTTAGCTGTAGGTGAGACTATGAGGACACACAGCACAGTAGCAGTGCCATACACCTCTCAGATCCTCACCACACACAACCACATGTGCATACAATATATTCAAATTACATACACTTTACATAGCAGATTAAAGTTTTTACCAAGGTACAACAGTGTCACAACTATTGTATATTTAGACTTTATGTTTGTATTTTTCTGTCAATTCATCCTTGTTGTGTGTAGGGACAACACACAAAACAAATATATTATTTCTCTATGATCTAGGGGAAAATAAAACAACTACAGTAACCAGAAAACACATTAGTTGCCATCACCCAAAGAACAATACTAATTTTTTTTGAGACCAATATTTAGGATACCATTTCCAACCACTTGTCACTTATTTCTTCTTAAAACAGGAAAAAAACCAAAAGCTTTCTGTCAATTTTTTAATTACTTATTGACAACTTAATTAAAAAAAGAAAAAAGAAACAAAGGAAAGCAAATACTTTGACTACATCCCGCTAGTTACAAGTGGGATTTTTTTATTGCTAAGAAAAAGCCAGAAGTTGCATTCATTTCGTCTCCTTCTCCCATGTTTTCACCTCCCCTTGTGCATACACATCCACCCTACACACAGTGAGTGCATATGGGACATTGGAATTAGTATTAGCTCAGTGTGGAAGCTTTGATGTGTGATACTTTGCAGAGCTGCCAGCAGAGTGACAGGCTACTTACTGTAACACAAAGACTATTCTTCATCTATTAAGCTCACTTCCAATAGTCTTATATCAGTGTCACAAAGAAGATTGTGCCTCCCAAAAGAAGGACTTGCACCCCTTAGGGCTAGTTCTTTCTCCCAGAAGACTGAATGTCAGTTCTAAAGATTTTTAGAATTTTTATCAGATGAAAGTAAGGGCTAAAAGCAATCAAATGAAGGGAAGTGAAAACAAACAGGACAAAATATAATGAGTAGATAAACTAAAATTCATGTTCCTACTATATTGTTTCCAGAGGAGAGAACTTGGGTTTTGTAGCATGGCATTTTTTTGTAACAGTGAAGTTGGGGACTTCCTCTTTGAACATATAAAGAATATTGCACTTTGAATACAAATGTACAGTTTGCAGCAGTTAAACATTAACTGCTTTCTCCTGGAAAATTCATTGCAATGTCCTTTTATATGAGATAGATTTGTTGCATTTAAAACTATAAATGGTGCTACATATGGACACCAGAACACCATGAGAAATATCTCAGAAGCTAACACATCCCTGAGAACCTGTCTCTCCATTCTGGTACCAGCACTCACGGCAAGCAAAACTTTCCTTTGAGTGGGTTTGTGGATCCAAGGAGAGAAGGTGCCACATAATTTGCCCAGTGTATTCTTGCTGAGGTTTCAGGACCACAATTCTAGGAGCTATAGAAAAAAAAAAAAAAGCCATCTGGAAGATTTACAGCAGAGAGACCAAATAGGATGGATAAGTAACTTCCTATACAGAAACAGTAACTTATAGAAATAGTGATATAGAAATATAGTGGTTGAGACAAGAACAAAGCAAAAGGTCCTCAGTCCTAGTCTAGCAGTTCCCTCCTCCCCACTCCATTCCCACCATGGTATTAACTGTACTTTCAAGGACTAATTTTTAAGGCTGTATTACCTGTAAGTGTGGGAACATTTTGTGTGGAGGAGTGCTGCTAAAAGGCTATTTAAAAGAACAAAAATACCATATGCTTCCTGGATTAATTTTGAAGCCTCATTAAGGTCAACATAAAAGACTCAGATACACCAGTGATTTGGCGCGTACTTTCACTTGATCAGAGAGGGGTGGTATTTTTGTAAACAAAGTTGCTAATTTAACCCAGTCCTGAATAAACTTGTGTGTAAATATTCTGAGCAGCAATATTGCTGTACCTTGGGAGAAGAAATGCCAAGTAGATGCTGAGTTTACTAATCCTAAATAATGATGGCACTTCATTTATAAACACAACAGAGAGTGAAGAAAATCCATATTATCTAGCAACTCCTAAGCAGTATCCTACCAAACTAGCAGCCAGTAATTCAAAACTGACACATAGGTTATGTCAGAAAGGGTGTGTAATACTGTACCTGCAAGTTATATTTTAAATAAGGTTATCACATTCAAATACTGTAATTTCATTCTTACTACTAGTTATAAAATACATGAGAAGCAAGGTCTGAGAATCTAACCTGAAATATTCCATTGATACCAAGTTTAGTTCCAAAATCCATGAATATTAAAAAAAAAAAAAAAAGTAATATAGTAACTACATCCATATAAAATCTAAATGCATGATTCTACCCCAGTATTGATTCTGGAAATAAAATAGTATTGTTGTTAGTGAACAGATACTATTTTTTTTCAGACTGGAAAATATTTGCTTTCACATTGTCAGCCAAAGATCTACAGTTCCATTCTGAAAGCTCTGACAATTATTTTCATGTTAACAAAGTTTGGGGTTTTTTTTAGTTTTAGTGACCAATCAATGGACAAAAAGTAAGAAAAATCATAATTTCTAATCTGACAGAGTGAACTGTTTTGCACAACCTTAAGTTGCAACTAATACATTCACTATTTGAAGAACATCATTGGCAGAAATTTCATTTAATCCTACAGATCACAGAATCTTATTTGATGAAAAGACTGAAGTAAGGACTGGTACCTTTGATCAAACCAAATGTACTTGCTTCTCTTTAACTCTGTTCACTGAAAACTTGTACACGTTTTGATTTTTAATAGGTAATTGAATTCAACCAATCTTAATTTTAAATCACCTTTAAAATGTACATTTTCAAGGTAATAATTACAATACTGAAGTGCAAAGGCTGGCAGGTTAAATGATTACACGTGATATATAGGGGAAGAGCAGATGGACAAAACAGTAAATACAGCTGTTCAACTTTTCCAACTTTCAAGTTTACACCTCTCTTTATAATTTTTTTATGAACACTTTTCCTTTAAAAAAAAATTAGAAAAAAAAATTAACAAAAATCTATGCAAGTCCAGTTTTCAGTCCAAAAACAGACCTTTCTTCCAGTCTAAAGAATGTTGAGTGATAAAAATCCTTAACTTAAAAGTGGTCAAACAATAACAAATGTGAAACTTTCCCAAGGGACATCTTGATTCATTACATTGTTTATAAGAACACTCTCTTTGCTACTAAAATTTTCTGTATTTTTTACCTCCATTTAATTACTTCAACTGATGTCAATTTGGGATGTGTCCATTTTCCACCAGAATGTGTACCCACATGTTAAAGCTGTGCTACTTTACTCACAGAAGAATAACTATGCCCCCGTAAGATGTTCAGGTGAAAACCATTGTGAATTTCACTTAAACTCAAGAACATCTGAGTATTGACAGGCCCTCAGGAAAATACTTCAACAGACCTACCCCATTGACTATGTGCCCTAATCTGTTGCATCCCTCTAAAATCTCCTAAAATACAATTCAGAGTGTATTAAGACACCTGCTTTGGAGGAATTCGCAGCCACTAGGGAAAATATAACTACATTCATAAGGCTGAGTTTAAAACATCTGAATATAGCAACCTAAAGTCAGTTAGTGTCAGCTACATAATTTGCTATTAGAAATGTACTATCAGTAAGATCTGTGGCAGGTCAATTGTTCCATGACAACAAAAGCGCAATTCTCCCTCATCACACCTGGCACTTGCATCAAATTTCACACCTAAAGGTCTTTTTTGAAAGATCCTACCTGGAAAGACCACAATATCTTTTCCAGTATTTCCTTTTTTCCGCTATCCCTGTCCTAATAAACAGTTTCAATCTTTCGCAGTTTAAATGCTCACTTTTTCATCTGCTCTCTGGGCACAGGGAAATTTTGTCAATCTTCTCAGTGCAAAACTGGTGTTTTATTAAACCCTTTGCTACAATAATATCATTCAAAGCCCAAACCACTCATTTCTTCCTAGCAGATCCTGTTTTCTGGATCTCCAGTCACTGTCTTACAAAGCCATAACAAAAGCCATGAAGCCAGACTTTCATGAAAAAGTCAGAAAAGCAAAAATAATTGGACTTTTCTTCAACTATGATATCATCAGACATAATGGAATGTTTGCTTCCTCTCTTATAGGCAAGTTTTGTTTCAGTATGGATTTGCATTTTCAGCCCTTTTTTTCTTTTTTTTTTCCTTTGGTTTTTTTAACACAATAATGCAGGTAACTCATTCCAGCTGCAAATGACCCCACAACATTGTATCAACCAGACAGAAGGCATGTGAAGATATTTAGCCTCACACAAATATAGGTGTTTATATTTGATCTTGTTACAATACATCAGCAGTAGACTTGGCATCATCAAGACTCTTTTTGTTTCTGAATTCCAGCCTGCAGGACTTCTTCCACCTCTCATGCAATGCATAAAGCTAAAAAGACAACAATGCATGGTCACCTAGGATTTCAGAATTTCCATTATTGACAGAACAAGGGTGATCCTTACAGAAAACTTGTTTTGACAGAAATCATTTGAAACAGCTTTAAGTGTCATTTTGCAAATAGATTTTTGCTTTTTGTCTTATGTTTTAATTTAGATCGATTGCAAGGACCTGTCAAAAGCCTTACTGTGTTAATGATATACATCTATTATTGTGTATCTATCTATACTATCTATATCTATATTATTATGTATCTATCTATACTCTAAGTGCCATTTCTCTAAACAAATAATTGGATACCTTATTAAGGAACAGCAAATCAGGGAGCAAAATACCTGATTTAAAACAATTTTTTAAATTAATAATCTGAATTTATTTTTTTTTAAACTGAAGAGAAACAAATTTTAAGAAGAAAAAAAAATGCTTCCACCATTTTTACACTCTTTTTGTACTAAGTATTACTGTGTTCTCTGCAATTTTGAGGAACCAGAAAACTGCTGATGACATCACCACAAGAAGGGATATGCAAAAGAAACTCAAAATGTACAGAACAGATTTTAAAAGAGCATGAAGGTTTCTAATTGAGCATGTTCCAACAAATGTAGGACAAGCTCATGGTAATGGGAGGTTGACAGGAGGGAAAAGAGAGGTGAGCAAATAATTTAAAGGCTGTACATCAAAGAAAAGCAGAACACTACCACAGCATGCATAAGCAAAGCCTCACAGGAATGCTTATTTTTCCATATGTACCTAAGACAAAGAATATGTGCATGGAGAATACAACAATAATCATCTCAATGTTAAAATATATATATATATATATATAAAAGAGCAAAAGCACAACAGAACTTGTAACAGTCTGAGGAGCTGATCAATCAGTACAGCAGCAAAAGAAAAATAAATTCATATGCAAAAATTTGCTAAAAGTGCAAACAAAAAGAATTATATTTAAAACACAATTAACACATTTGGGTATTGCTTTCAGATTTCTTTTTTGATGAAAAGTAAGCGAACATGAGGCAAGGCAACTAATTACTTGCTCTTTTTAGACAAATCCCAAAGCCATTATCAGGTCTTCTTGAACTTATTCCTCATCAGCCTTTGAAAGAGTGGGTGAGAATATTTTGTTTCCCATCCACATACCTGCCCAGCAGAAATCACTGGGCACAGTTTACCATTATGTACATACAGAATCTCCTATAGTAAGAGTTGGGGTCTGTTCAGGAGGCTCTCTGAATAAGGAGCAGGCACAGTCTTGATTACATTTTGACTGCAACAGCAGAGCTTCATTGGTGAACCAAGAGCAAGAGTCCCATCAACTTTTTTCCAGGAGCCAACAGTTTTCCCCTTCTATCCTCTGTTCAAAGTAAACCATACTACTTTAATTCCAGTGTAATACTCCTTACTACTCCTTTGGACATTGACCTGTAATTTTTGCAAGAAACTCTTTGCAATTCTCTGGAGCGATATAAATAACTTACAGCAATTAACTACTGCTTCACCTGCCCAAAAAACAAAGACAAGTGATTGTTGTCGCTCGCTGCTTACATGGGACACTAATTGAATTGATGGTGGACTCCTGACTGACACAAGCCTCAGTTCCTTACCTAAAAACTTTCATACCTTTCCCCTGATTGACAGTGGGCTGAAGAGGCTGACACCAAAGATGGTGGCAAGCATCAGCAAGTTATTAAAACCTTCTGCCTTTTCTCTGTTGCAATCCCTCGAGCAGCACCCGACAACACTGACTCCCTCTCACAGCACGACCTGCTAGCTCCAGCAACAGTATCTCTATCTTCCTAATTCTTATCCCTTTTCTTTCACATGCATAACTCCAGTGTGCCTTTTTACTCTTTTGTTATTTGTCAATACATATCAGCATTCCGCAATTCTTCTCCTTCAAAGCTGCCCACCTGTATTATATGGCTGCTGCCCATCAGGGATGAGGCTCGGCTGCAGCCCCATTCCCGGTCTTCCACAATCTGTTCTCCCCCAGGGTGATCTATCACCAGAAGTGGAAAATTAATTGTAGTTATTTATAGTGGAAAATTAATTTCAGCCAAGCTCTCCAAAAGGATGTTGCTGTGTTCTTTTCTGTTATGATTTTTTTGTTTTGTTTTGTGAAATATGTATATTAAATGGTACTTTCTGCAGCAAAAATATTTCATTAGTTTTCAGAGATTTTCAGAGCAGCAGCAGACAGGATGTCAATTCCTGCTTTTAACAATCAGCACAGTTAAGAGTTTGGAATGATATTTCTTTACTCAGGTCGTAGGTTGGGCTTGATGACCTCTAAGGTCTTTTCCAACCTAGTTCATTCTGTGATTCTGTTTTTTTTTGTGGTTCTGTGATTCTTATTTTACTTCTGACAAGTGCCAAGTCTAAAGACACCACAGCATCTCATTCATTTGCACAACCCTGTTCTAGACATGAGCATTTTTTAAATAGGTAACCAAGTGTAACCTCTTCTTACCAGCAAGAACTTTTCTTCTATATATGCATAGTCTAATGCAAGGAGATGTTATCTATAATTTTCTCTTGCCACAACATGATGCAAGTCAACAGCTGAGTTGTAATTAGGAAAAAAAAATCCAACACTCTGTGCTGAAAGAATTAACCACCATCTATAGGTGGTCAAAATTCCAATTCCCAGGCTCTCTTGCCTTTCTTGTCAACTCCTGACCAGACAGATCCTGTAAGCACAGGTATGGCTGGCATGCCTATCAGAGCAACTGAAGCTTGAGATTGAAGTTCCAAGTTTTCTTAGTAATTTAGACCAAAAAAAATGTGTATTCTCATAATAAATACAACAAAAGAAAAATATGACACTCTCCTGAACTATTTCCTGTATGTTAATTTTGAGAAATGCTTGCAATCCTGCAGTACTAAAGACTAACAAAAGATAGATACAAAGTTATTTTAATTGCTAGGAATGAAGAAAAAAGCCCTTTGATATCTTTGAGGGTTGGGTGGTGTTTTTTCTTTTTTTTTCCTTAAGCAAAATTTCTGCGTTGGTGTAAGGCAGATTTTCCAGGCTTCAACAAACCAGATGGCCATCCAAAAATGCGATATGAAATTTTTATAGGAAGCTAAGAGCTGAACCCATCTAAGGGAGAGATTTTTCAGAGATTCCAAACTTTTAAAAATAAATATTACTGCAAGATCTTATGTATCTACATTTGAACTGCAAAGAGTCAATAAATAACCACAGTGATAATTACCTAAATTCTATATTTAGAAGGAACAGAACACATGCAATAAACAATAGCACATTGTGATATTAATGAAACACTTGCTTCCTCTAAATGTAGAAATTCAGCAATTATCACCAGAATTGGCATGTATAAAGGTGCCGGTGACAATTTTAAAAAGGCATATTGCTTATATGATAGACCAGAATGCATGCTTTGGACCCAGTGCATTCTGTTATGAAGGATTCAGTGACACAGTCCCACACTGAGCCAAGCTTATGCTCAGCACAGCATCGGCTCTGGTGGAGAGGAAGAGGTGATTGCAAGCCTTCCTTCTGCTTGCCCCAACTATGAGTTGGCCAGAGGCCAACTCAGCCATCAGCACAAATTAGAACTGCTATAAAGATGTTCTACTTTACACCAGCAGGTTTGGACCCCTGAGGAGTGCTCCACTCAGGCATCAGAGCAAGTATTGAACTACAGACCTTTCCCATCAAACCTCTGTCAGACTACTTCCCTGCTAAAAGGTATCTCCGTGATGCTCTCAGGCATTTCCCACACACATTTAAACCCTGTCAGAAAAGCTGGCAGTGCTGGGCACATCAAGCTGAAATGTCTCTCAGACACAGGACTTGCCCACTTGAGCTTTAGGGTTACTCTTAGCAATTCTCCTTTGTGGCCAAAGATTTGCCTGAAGACTTGCTGTCAAAGAAATACTTCCAGGCAGCTTGCTTTTTCAGACCTGCATCCCTGGCCTCATGTGCACACAGAGGCAAGCTGCTCTGTTGGTTGTACACCACACCGTGCCTCTCCAGCCTGCCTTTATGTCCTCAACTCTATCCATCTTTTTTTCCTGGGTGAAAAATATCCTGCTTATGTTTTTCCTTAAACTTCGTCATGAAGTCTGGTTTCTGACAGCCGTATTGTATTTCCCTCACAGAAAGAAAATAAAGTTCACAGACCATAGGAAATTGATCATTTTCCACCTGGCTAACAGCAGGTTTGAGTTTTGGCTTTCCACCCTATTACATGCCAAGAAAGGTGAGCCACAGAGCAGAGATCTCAATGGTCTCTAATTCTCTGAGCAATGAAGGCTTCATACTCATGCTTCTTCTTCACAGTATACTTGCTGTGCAGAAAGCACTGCTGAACTGCTAGGAAAAATTTCTTTACAGAGTACTACCTGGCCAAGGAATCTGCAGCACAGCCTGCAGTGATCAGAAGGCTCTCCTTGTATTTGGGAACTTGGCATATGTTATAAAAAAAAATTAATTACTGAAAGGGAAGGGTAGTCATGTTCTCATATGACAGAATTCAGTTGTTTTGTTCTTTCACCAGCATTCTGAATATGTATATTCTGCAATACAGGTGTAAGTGGTTACTGTGACTCTGCTCCTCTCAGTGCATCCTGAAAGATGAATTGTCCCAGCACTCCTGCTGGAGCTCTGCACACCCCCTGCACTCACACAGATGTGTGAAATGACTGCACATGGTCCTGATGGAGAGCATGAGAATTCAGCCGTGCCCCTTCAGAATCCATCTCTGCCTCAGGAAGTATCACCAGAAGTTGACTCCCATTGTTTCAGGGACATATTTGCAGGCAGATGCTCCCAGTCTCAGGGAGATGACAACCATCACACATTGCCAGGACGGGAAGACAACTGCAATATTTTGGAGCATTATGGCACTGAACATACACGAGATCACATGGAGAAGATAACACACTAGGAAGAACTCATACACCAGCCATGTCAAAAAAGGAGATGAATAAAAGGACTGCAGCTAATGCTTTTGTTTTCTAAGATGTAATGCTTCCTGATGACACGGGGTGCAGAAAGCTCTCCATAGGAATCTCCAGAGTGTCATGGTTTAACCACAGCCAGCAACCAAGTCCCACACAACTGTTTGTTCACTGTTTCACCAGCGGGATCAGGGATAAAAACCAGAAGGGTAAAAGCCAGAAAACTCCTGGGCTGAGATGAAGACTGCTTAATAGGGAAAACAAAACTCACACACACAATGTAAAACCAGGAATTAATTCTCTGCTTCCCAGGGGAAGGCAGGTGTTCAGCCATCTCCAGGAGACCATGGCCCCATTACACGTAATGGTTACTCGGGAAGACGAAGATCATCACTCCAAATGTCCCCCACAGTGCTTTCTTCCTTACCTCACCTTATATATTGAGCACAATCTTACATGGTTAGGAATATCTCTTTAGTCAGCTGGTCTCACCTGTCCCAGACATGTCTCATCCCAGCCTCCCAGGCACTTCCAACTTCCTCACCAGCATGGCAAGTGTATGAGAAGCACAAAAGATCTTAGTTTTGTGGAAGCCCTGAACAGCAATAACAAAAACATCTCTGTATTATCAACCCTGTGTTCAACACAAATCCAAAACATAGCCCCCATACCAGCCACTGTGAAGAAAATTAACCCTACTCCAGCTGAAACTAGTACAAGAGACAGCCTAACTAGATTTTTAAGAGGAATAATTGCACTTCTTCTGCAGAAACTTGCAGAGATGATAGCATCCATGATTACATTCACATCACTGAGACACTAGACATACTACTCTAAATGTCTGTTAACATAAACTGCTTACAACTGATCCCACAGAATTAGAGTTCAGAAGCCTGCAAGGTCAGTAACCTGATTCATTCAGCAGTTGTGCTGACTCCTACATCTCTACTACCACCATGTAATATCCTTCTCCACAAAGAGCCAAAGACACGAAAGTGAAAAAAATTGCCACAAGAATCATAGAATCATCAAGATTGCAAAAGAGTTCCAAAGTCATCAAGTCCAACCTTTGACCAGATAGTACCAAGCCCACTGAACCATATCATAAATTGCCACATCTCTTCACCAGGGGTAGTATTCACCTGGGGACCCTATTCCAATGCTGACCACACTTTCAATGAAGAAATTTTTCCCGCTATTCAACTTTATCCTCTCCTGTTGGAACTTGTCCTATCACTAGTTGTCTAGGAAAAAACACTGTACCTTGCTACAACCTCCTTCAAGGTAGTTGCAGAGGGCAATAGGGTCTCCTCTGAGCCTTCACTTCTCCAGGATAAAAAACCCTGTCCGCAAGGACAGGAGAGACAATACCTTTCAGTCACCTAACCCCTGGATGTCTTCCTGACTTGGAAAAAGTAGTTGAAGTTCACAAATACTGAGCTAGGAGCTCTTACCACAGCAACCAGAAGGGGACTGCTCCTCTCATGCTAGGATGAGTCTCTCCATGTTTCCAAATAAAACCTGAATTCTTTCTTTCTTCCCATCAGTTATGTGAACTCTTGAAAGTCATGTACTGTGTGGCATCTAAGTCAAATAATCTAATAAAAACAGGAATTGCTGTGTCTAAGTAAACATATATTTCCCCTGTGCCTGTCTGTGCTGGGCTGTAATGACAAGATACCTGCTGCAGGAGCATGCTGCAACTATGAGCATTTTTGGGATATACTGAATATGCATACAGTTTGCTAAGCAAGTGCGCAATCCAACTGCCCCACTCTGCTCTTCTCAAGATGCTCTTTGTTCACACAAGCTCTTGTTGTGTTTTCCACTTAGCAGTACGATGACTTTCTACAAAAACATGTAGTTATAAATGAAAATGCTAACTGGTTCTCAGCATGGAACAGAACAATTGGGTGGTGGAATACACTGGGAAATTCCCCGTTCTGCACCTTTTGTTCCACGGCTGCTAATGTATTTTCCATGAGAATTTCTTCTGCAGTGAAAAGAAATATGTTAGGCAAACAAATTACATATTATTAGAATAAGAGGTAGAAAGGGGCATTTACCAGAGCTTTAAACACAGACTTATTCTGTAGGAAAAATATTTCAAAATGCTGAAATATATTTCAACAGTAGCCATATTTGACAAGAACTGACACTTCAAGGCTTCACAGTCAAAATCTTCTGAACTGCATTCAGATTAGCTGAACCACAGTCTGCAGCATTGTTATGTGCATACAAAGTTGCAGAATCAAGTCTCTATTATTGGCTATGCGACTAAACCACCATAAGGATTTTTTTCACTATCGAACTCACTGTCCCTATGAAGATAGAGCCATACACCTAGATGGAGCTAAAATCAAAATGGACATTACACTTTCTAAAATGCTAGGCTACATTTAGTGTACAAAATCTGCCGTGGGCTTGTTGATGTTGCACTTCTGAGGTCATCTAGTTGATGAATGGGCACAAAGATGAGGTACCTATCTCTGGAGAAAAGACCTGCAGCAGCCCTCCAAGAATTGTCTAACTGATGTCCAGCATGCTACCTATGAAAATGAAGTGCAGACTGCAAAGAGAAAAAACATAGGAGAGTTGGTGAAATAAAAGAAGTAATTATGCATCTGAAATGAATTAGAGGAGGAGGCTGGAATGGAGATGAACACTCACATAAAAGGAGAAGTGCTCAGAACTAATTCTGGAGTTAAAATACTGCCATTCCATGTGTTTTTCAAAACAGCTCTCTTGTAACAGATAATCCATGACATTTGTCTCTTAATCCTCTCAGCATGCCTAAGCAGCACTGCAGTCTATTGACTGAATTGCTGCAACATTGACCATTATTACAATATCAACATCCTGCCACCTACAGCAGCCATAGCCTTTGCAAAATAAAGTCCACACACAAAATAACATGCACAGGAGAATTACATTTTAAATAGCAACAGTTCTGTAAACATGCTATGTGTTTACACATAGCTTTTAAACATATCTTGTCTGCAAGGAGTGCATAACTGAGGGCTACAAAACATCTTTTAGCCTTTTCTCAGTATTTGTGATGTAGTTTTTTCCTCTGGCTATTTTCCTAAGGCACAATCTGTTTTAGGCTATGCAAACAACAACTTTTTTTGTGTTTTCATTCAGGGGAAGTAAGGCTTATAATGGCTGGAAAGGCACCTGAAGTGAACATCTTTGGGCCCACCTCTTTTTCAGTGGCACTGTGGTTTTGTTACAGGGACAGCCAAATGAAATAATTGTGTAAATAAATACAGTTCTATGCAATGTTCATTCTGAACACATGACTCAGGAGTGAAAATAAAATGAATGTACACTGCCCATAATTGATGTTCTTGTTCTCACTCTGCTGTGCCCCAGCCACTTATCCTTCTGCAACAATCTTGTGTCTTGTTCACCATGCAGATGCAGCAAACATATACATAGCTGAACTCTTATGCAAAACTTGATTTCCAGTCACCAAATTAAGTTTTAATGAAAAATTTCCCAAAATAACAAGTGTGTTTTGACTTTCCAAGAGCAGAAAAAAAAAAAAAAAAACCAAAAAAACAACACAACCTTACTCCTTTAGAATGTCACAAATACTATGTTTTCCTCCAAATTTGGACATTAAAGCTTATAGCATCAACTTGCACTAGTGTATGAAAAAAGCTACCTGTATCTTTAGCACAGCTACATCCTTACAAAAATCTCTTCATCTTTCCAGCCACAGATTAGGCAGGCAGATTTTAAGGGTGAAAGGATAAGAGAGGTACAATTAAGGAGTCAATGGCTAATATCTCAAACTGCTGTCTTGCAAGGTGAGTAACCTGCCAAGAGCTGGAGAAGCTAGTTACTTGCCATTGCCTAAGGTCACACAGCATTTGAAATTTTGATTAAATAAAGTAGCAAACGCTGAACAGCAACTCTTTTCTGCTGTGTTGCAATGTTCATGGTCACACAGCCATGGATAGCACATTGAGGTCCAATCAGGGTCCTGCTTTCTTGACAGTAGGTGGGCTTAAGACATAGCTTTTCCCCAAAGAGTCAAAATACAGATGAACATTAAAGTTAGTCAAAGCTAGCTTATCCATAGCAAAACTCCCTTCTTTTCCTTCTGATCATATTTCTTACATAGAGTATGACTACTTTTTTTGGGTTGTGCAGATAGGGTGAAGAGGGGTATAGGAAAAAACCCTAACAGTAATTCCACAGATTCCTTAAAATTCAGGTTGTTTATATCATCTTCCAAGCAGCACAGTTCAGTCTGTTCTGAAAAACAAGGATCTTCTCAGACCCTCTCTGCTCTTCCCCATTATCTGCCTCTGTTTTTTCTGACCTGAGCCTTTATCTAAGCAAATCCAGCTCACAAAAGTTGCAGAAAGTTATTATTCTGCGTTTTTCCAGCCTGATGAATCCATCAGGTCCTTCGGTTGAGATGACTGTGGGAAGGGTGTTAACATAAAGCTCCAGAATAGGGCATGTGGAGATTTCATTCAACAGCAATATTCAAGCTGAGCACCATCTCTCATTGTCACACCCCCATCGATCCCCCAAAAAATTATTTTAAGATTTCTCTTTCTGTCAGTAATATTTGCACAGGTGGACAGAAACTATCCACAGGACTGTGTCCTCACCCACAAAAAGATTCCACAGACGACTTTGAAGAAAGGGAGGGAACTGAACCTATCCAAGCCATCCAGGTCCTTTCACTAACAACTTTTGTTAAAACTTGGAGTCCCTTGGCTGATATCTGAAGCCCCAAGAGTTAATTGACTATCAGGCACATTGTGCTGGGTAAGATAAGGGAGCATCTATATCACAGGTCCTCACCACATAACCACTGTGTGGATGTCAGCAAAACACGGCAAACACCTTGGATCAGAAAACAGAATCCTCTTCATCTGCTAAAACAGACTCAGATGTCAGGCTAAGGAAGTGCATGGTAAACTCAGCTCCTGGAAGAGGAAGTCTAGCTTCTCTAATAGCTTTCTTGCAGCCCTATGCTGGATTATCCATTGCCCTTCATTCAACAAGGACTAAATTACTCCCTAATTGGACAAATCCCTGGTCATTACATGTGCACCTTCAAACAGCAAGCAAAAAAACCCAAACCCAGAAGTCAGAAAGGGGCCAGGGAGAGATCCTTGGAAATAATACGACTATTTTTCTCTTACTAAGTAGGGTTATAGGTGCAACAGAGATAAAAAACAGCAAAAGACTTAGCAATAATTATGACATATTGGACGTGACTAGGTTTCATTCAGGAAAAAATGCAACAACTTTGGGTTGCAAAGCATAGAAACAAGTTTGCACAGAATTCAAATTATGTTCAATATGAATGATAAAGGAGTTAATGGGAGAAAAACCTAAATTTTCCAGCTGTATTTGAAGCATAAATTAGTTTTTAAAATATATTTTAAAGAAAAATTAATTATAGAAGATCTACAGAATTTTGAAACAGCCGTTTTAGTGGAGAATCTAACAACCAGGAATTGCAGACCATCATTGTATCAAAGGGAATTATCAAAGGAGATATTCCTTTGGAGAATAGGATGCTTCTCATACATGCTATCTTTTCGCATCCATTCTAAGGGATGACACATAGTCATCTACAAGTTTTTCTTCAAAGGCAAGAATGACATACAAAAGTAGAAAAGCAGAGGGAAAAATTATTCCATTGGGATACTTTTTTTCCAGAACTGTCAGGATGACCCTGCCTGAAAGAAACCAGGATTAAAGACAGGAGCAACCTAAAACTCCCTTCTATCTCAATCCCTGTCTCTTTTATTTTTCATGCTTCTTCTTACCTATGGACTTGAATTTCTCACCTTTTTCTTTTTTCTGTAATTTGTTTGCTTGCTTGTTCTGTTAAACTCGTGTGCTGATATTATGGAATTTAAAATAGATACTGGAGTGCTTTTTGAATACCTGGTCTCTTTTCTGGCGTACAGAAGTTTTGCATTTGTTTGATGTGCTGGTAGCTAGACTTCCTGTTTTAAAACAAATCACAAATGTTTAATAAACACTACAGTTCAAAATTGTTTAGCACAGCAAAGTGTTTGTAAATAAATTTTAGTAATATTAGCTTAGATAGAAACAAACATTTGTGGGTGTTTTTCTTCATTGTGTAATGCCTGTTTTGTAATTGCAGACAGGTTTTACCACTGATGTCCTCCCCCCTTCTGGGGGACAGAAAAGAAATGTTTAATTTTCTTAGACCTAGGCAAAGACAGCAAAGATTCCCCCAGCCTGGCAGGGATTAAAGCACTGCACTCTTTTCTTTACAAGCCCTTAACAAGTGCTTGTATGTACTGCAAGCTAGGATATACCAGATTGGTTCTGAACTATTGCCTGAAGCAGTTACCCAGGTTTCTTGATCTCTAAAGCTACTTCTGCCTTCAAGTCCATTAGTTCAGCAAATTTTGAGGAGCCCCATCCAAGTCATGCTCACACAGAGTGAAGTGAAGGTCCAAGACAACCTTAATCAGCCAGTGCTGTTCCATTCTCCAATTAAACTGTTAAACTGGAATTAGGACAAATGGTGGGCATCACCAGGCTGTAAATAAAACCAAGAAACAAACAAAAAACCCCAAAAAGCTAAACCAACCAATCAACCAAACACAAAATCCACCAAAACAAAACAACAAAACCCCCCAAAACATCAAAACCCTTTTGGAAAGTATTACCATATGAACCCGCTTTAAATATTTCAGATTCTTGACCCAATACTAAAACAGGTGGGGAAAAAAAGGGGATTGATGAAAGGTCGATACCCTACTTTTCATCAGCGCCATGAAGAATAAACCAAAAAAATTTA
Source organism: Certhia americana (assembly GCA_018697195.1). Taxonomy (NCBI): domain Eukaryota; kingdom Metazoa; phylum Chordata; class Aves; order Passeriformes; family Certhiidae; genus Certhia; species Certhia americana. The sequence continues at coordinate 55,438,509 of CM031878.1, forward strand.
CTCAGTATGTCTTAGTTTAATTTAATGTATTTTTTGTCTTTTTAAAGTAGTTTCAAACCAGGACTCTATCCATTCTTTTAACTATTGTCTCTATGGGTAAGGATTAATTATAGCATGCAGATTAAACTTCACAAGTAGCATAAAATGCCTTTCTACACATAAGCCTTCATTAAAATAGGAAGTTACACCAGCATTTAGACTGTCTCTTCTGTGCTTTTGAGTCAGCTCTTTTGCTGAAGGCCTTATTCTAGTTTTATTCAGGAAAGCCAGAAAGTTGCATGTAGAATAAGTGGTGATTGCAACACCCAGAAACCCAGGTGCTGTTTACTTTCAAAGATACTCTCAAATGTACCATGCTGGAACTGCTTTTGAAAGTAGAAAAGTGTCATTCAGATCCTGACTCTCAGATGTATTTAATAAAATATACATGTTTAAATACCTTGGCTGTCAGTGCCTCTGAGTCTCTCTCCAGTGCTACAATGTACATCCAGCTCATCACACTAAAACTGCCACAGGGTTACTGAGAAAATCACATACGGGAAAAACACTTGAGGGGCTGAGATCCTAACCTTCTCCTGTGATTTGCCTGTTTTTTTACAAGGAAGCATGTGTTATTCTGGACATGTCTTCTATATTTTTGTTGTACAAAAGTGAAAAACTATTCCACATTAAGAGGAAAAAATTTAAAAAAAAAAAAAAAACCTGACACATTTGAATTACAGACACAGTGAGATGAAAATATCTTTCTGGTGCTAGTGATTACCCGCTTGTCCTTCATGCAGTCCCTCTCTCCTATTTTGTCTCTTTCTCTTTTCATTATAAAATAGTAATAATAGCAGTCCATCACCTAAAATGACAAGACTGAGATGGTTTACCTTCCTTCCCTTAGGAAGCTGCTTTCCCACGGGCTGTCCTTCTGCTGGGGTGACAACAGAAATGAAGCACCCAAAAGGTTTATCTGTCTGCCCCAGTTAGACCCATGCAGCTCCCTAGGACAGCGTAATTAACTCTGTCCCATTAAAGCATTGTGGCAGCCTGGCAGCCCTGGTACTTGATAGATCTGTCCTAGTTACTCAAAGCACTGCCCATTGTGTTTTGAGGCACAATTACTGTAAAGCCTGGAAATAATATCATTGAAATCAATGACTATTGAAGAGTAAACTGTACATTTTAAATTTAAAGTCAAAATGCCAATGATATTTAAAGGTAGAAGCTGCAACTTTCCAACAAGATGATGATTGTGTATCTCCACAATCTCCATTTTTCTGTGCAATATCATCCAGGAGATAAAGGGGAAGAGGCATATTGTGGAAACAGATTTCTCTTAAAAGTCATTTGACCAAAAGCTCTGACCTATCTCAGTATGTTATACAAAATACTAAAAGCCTGACTGTGCTGCAACATTTTCCAACTAGCAGGCAATGTTATACAAAACACAACTGTGCTAAACCAATTTTAAGGTGAAAACTCCAAGAATTATCCTACTCCCTGACACTTCATTTTACCAATTATATTTTTAAAATTTTGCCATTTCTAAAAGATGTAGAAAAAAACTAAAAACTTGTTTGCATTTGGTTTTGAGCATGAATCGTAACCTGCTTAACAGGCAATCTTTCATTTTTGGGATTCAAGATCTGCACAGATTGCAGTGTCACCTCCCAGCATTCCCCACTGTGAACCTCAAGTTCATGGGAATGACCAATACTAATGATCCCTGAACTGTTTCCCACAGCCAAATGACAGCTGTGATTCTTTAGCCCCAGCTCTCTTCCTCAGAGCTGATTCAGCGGTAAATTTATGGCACTTCCTCTGAAGTGTCCCATGCTGGTTGGGACATTTATCACCCAACCTTAGCATCAGAAGATGCAGTCTCCTCATAACTCATAGTCAAGTGCCTACTTCATAAGACCATGGGTAGTAGGAAATAGCTGGTTTGAGTATATTCTGGGAGATGACCGTTTATCTTATTATCTTATTTGACATTTATCTTATTATCATCTTGTTTCAGGAGAAGAGGAATAATGATGGAACTTCATGAAAAACATGGGGGAACTCTGTATAAATAATAATAGATTCAAAGGAGCTTTCAGCATTTCTAAACCAGGTTGTTCTGCTGAATCTAGTTCAGGTTTGAGACTTCTGTACTACCCACCTAGGAACTCACAAGATACCTATATCAAAGAGTATCTGCTGGCATGGAACCAGTGAAATGTTGTAAAAGCTAAACAGGAATTATTCAGGTGTCATTACCCAAATCTATGGCAGTTAATCAATATGTCTCCAAGTAAATCCATAGCAAATTTAACATTTTCTATTATTTTCCTTATCACTCTATTATAAAGCAATTAACACTAAGAACTTGATCTTTCCATGTGTAAAAATGATCCTTAAAGCCGGGATATATTTCTGAGTTTACTGCTCAATCTATTATAGCCTGTGTGGGGAAAAAAAAAAATCCGCATCACATAAGCAGTAATCCCTCCAGCAAGAAGATTCAACACTTAACGAGTGAAATGGAGCTCCCCTGTTCAGCCATAGCTGAAAGTAAAATCAGTATGAAATTCTGACCAGAAAAGGACTATAGAAAACCCTAATACTGATCTGCTTGTGGTTTCTTCTTGCAAAATAGGGTGATATTTGGCTACTGCAGGTTTTGACTTGGATAGAAAGGTACTATTAGGAGAAACAGATTCCAGATTCAGATGTGGATTTCAAACCCCTTCATTTCCCTCCCCAGACTCAGCTTTTCCAAGCAGTATTTTATTTTTAAATGAGGGCAAAACCCAGTGTCTTTAACTTCATAACTTTTTGCTCAGAAACTCTAGCAGTGTGTGATAGTCTGGTTAAGAACTGTTTATCCTGCAGCCATGCCAGCAAAGCAGTGCACCCTTGATCTTTCCATATGAGCTGTTACACAGAGAGCAGGTTTCACAGCAGGTTCCATGGCACAAAAGACATCATGATGCAGAAATAATGCTCCAAACAGCCAGACACATTCTCACTTCTACAAATGTCTGAGCAAACATCCGCATCTGGTATTCTAATTTTTTTGTTGTTTCAAATAATGTAAAATTATGAGTATTAGCTCTTGTACTGTGTCATTTAGAAGTGATTTCAGTGACTCAAACAAAGAGATCTTCCTTTTAATCTGGCTGGATTTCGGTCACTGTATCAGGAGCACATCTTCAACATGTTCTGTGCAGAACAGATTTGAAATTCAAGGGCTATTTTTTCATCACAATGAAAGCTAAGGATAAGCTATTCAAAGACGGCTATCATAAAAACAGCATGTTTTTCAAAACATGTGTAGCTGTATATTCAAATACCATTTTAATTTACACCAAAATTTCATCCATTTTGAAATATCACTGAAGTTCTCATTCAAAGTGTTGCTGTTCCATCTGGGTAGTCAAAATGAGACAAGTAAATCCTGAGCAAACAAATCAGACTTTTGCACCTCACTCTGTAAAGACAAATATTAAAATTGCAAACAGTAGATAAATAAAAACATTCTAAAATGCAAATTAATTGTTACCAGCAATGTAAGACTAAGACAGTAAAGCGATCTCATTAAGAAGCTTTATGGAGGCCATAGATTTAATTATCAGGGGCAGTTGTACAACTCGTTCTGACCTACTAGCAGCATTTTCGATTTGCACAGATGGGCCATAGTGCTGTCTCTTTCCTTCATCTATCTTTTCTCTTCCCCAGAACAAGCAAATTACTGAAATCTGTAAGTATTCTGCTTAGCAAAGCTCTCACCCTTGCTTGTCAGTCTTGAATGCAGCAAGCTTTCTGCCGGCAATAGAGGTGGAGACAATTTTCAAGTCTGTGAAAATCTTGTAAGTTTCAATCCTTAATAATTATCTTCTGAAGTTGGCAAAGATTAAATGCAGCCTGCTCTCCCTGCTCATTTTCTGCTAGCAGCTGTAAGTGTCCTACATACTTAAACCATTTCTTGTGGACGTAGAGGGTGGAGGACAAAGACAAAGCTTACACATTTGGCTTAATGAATAAGGAGTTTCACCTTATTTAGCCAAGAGGGTTTTTTTCACTCATTTTACTCACCATGAAATAATCTAGTTTGGGTGCTGGTATAGGACATATACTGTACTTGAAGTTTGTTGTACAAAGAAGGGCAAGGAGGAGACTGGATTTGTTTCCTTGGGAGGAAAAATGAAACTATCCACAGAATACACATGCACAAAAAACAAAACAAACACACAAAACAACCAAAGAAACAGAAAGCATCAAATAAACCAACCAACAAAACAAAAAAAAAACCCCAAACACATACAAACTGAAAAACAAACAAACAATAAAAAACACCAAGAAAACCCCAACAACAGAGTGTTGCAAATTCCACAAAGTCAGGCCCTGAACATTTCTTCTATATAATTGTTCTTCACAAAAAACAATTAATCCTGTTTGGTGGAAGAATTTCATCTGTGCCCTCACTCAGGAGTCCCTGCTCCTATCATTCTGGTTATTCCTCTGAGTAATCAGTTTTCTGTAACCTGTATTTCTGTTCTCTCACCAAGTAAATGCATTGCAAGCATGTGCTGGCATTCAAGCCTTGTAATAGTTGCCTTTCAAGTTTTGGGCATATCATCACGGCCAGAAAACATTTTCCATTCTATGCCCCTCAGGAAAAAAAAAACAAAAAAAAAAAAAACAGAGAGAGAAGAGAGAGAGAAAGTATCCTAAGTGTTGTGTCAAAGTGTTGTGTTTTCTTCAGAACTTTATTCTTGGAGCAAAAGTCTTGGATCATCAACACATAACTGAAGAATGAAAACTTCTGCATAAAGTTCCTTATTGCTCATAAAGAACAAGAAGAGTAGAAAGCACTACTTTCTTCTGCAACACTATGTAAGTGGATAATCTAATATCTGACCTGACATTTCTAATGTATCAAAACATTTCTGAATGCCTGTAAATATACTGCCAGACAATAAATATACAGGATTCCTCAAATCTCAGTTTTATATTTTTTATGTCAAGTGGACCTGTCTTGCATTTGACAAGACACCTTCCTTCATCTTTTCTGATCCATTTCTCGGCAAAGTTTAAAAGAAAGAGCTTCTGCCTGGGCTCATGTCTTCTGACCTGCACCACTCAGAAAGTTAGTGTCATTTAAGGTAATAATTTTCCCACAGAACCCAGTTTTGAACACTAGACGTGCTTTTAACGAACTTAACTTTTAAAAACAATTTTCTTGACATTGATATATCCATGTACTTAAGCTACTGTGAAAATATTTCCTTGTTTCCCAGCACTGATTTTTAATTTCTCTTTGAGACATCCTAACTGCATTTTACTTTTCCTGATGCTGGGTGCCAGCCCTATATTGCCTAGGTTTCCCACAGTGTGGTTGCATCCACTGTTTTAATCTTGAATTACATACATATTTTTGTCACTCTGTGTGTTTCTAATTGGTTTCCCAAGCACCCGCAGTAATACAGTTGCTCTATTTGGCAACTGCCTGTGCCCACAAACTCCTGTGTCTTCCTCTTTGGCACTGTTTTAGGTATTGTCTTCTGGCACTGAAGTGAAAACAGATATAATTAGATGTAAAGTACAAAAAAACCCCAAAACATTTACATATAAGGTATCTTCATAAAAGCAATCACAAGCAAAATAATCACCACCAGAGAATGATTGACCAAGATGTGATTTGTGGTGGAGCAGACAAAGGCAATGGCAGGGCTGACCACAGCACCCCTGGCTGAAAGCTCATCACACCTGCATCCAGGGCTGTCTGGCTTGGCTTAGGAGGTTGAGCTCTCTTCCCAAATCCTTCTGTGCATTTCCTGACTGGATAATGGCCCACTAGAGATTGTTGCTTTACTGTGGAAAATGTAAATATTCTAAACGACTCAGGTTCTTGCATAAAAAGCCAAAGAGTATGCTTTTTAAGAGTTATATTCTATGAATAGCAAGGGCAAAAGCACAGCAAGGTACTTAAACTGCCTGCAAACAAGGACCAGTGAAATGCAGAGTGGGAACCAGTTAGGGGCAGGGCTGTGTTATTTCTACTGCACATGCAGAGCAGATGGGTCTTCACTTTGGTGTCTCTGATCCCATCTTGAGAAAGCATGAAAATGAAAAGCACAGTGCTTGTTTTACCTCTCACACAAGAATGAACAGCACAGACAAACCCAGTGCTGTCTGAACCTCTGGTTTGAGGAGGTCGAGGTGTTTTAAAACCAGTCCCCAAACACCTAAGATATCCTGAGTGCAGAAGTCTTCAGTTCATAGGTGCACTGGGCTGTGAGCACCAGTCTAGATTCAGGCTGGAAATCAAACTGCACCAAACAAGGTAGCTAAACAGTGCTGTTCCTGTGTCTCCAACACCAGTCTTGATTTACTGGGCTGTATAATCTAGTAGGCCTATGTAATATGAGTTTCTGGTAGAAAGTGAATTGCTATTTACAAGCAGGAAGGTACAGAAAAAAAGTAATGAGTGAGTTTTAATATCATGTTCAGTTTTCATAGGAGATCCTGCAAAACAGGTTAAAAAACAGTCATGTAGGACAGAAAAATCTTAGTGCAATAAGACAAGGGTACACAATCCATACATGCAATCTTTGCAATACTTCTACTGAGTCGAGCTTTATATGAGGGTAAAGAAGAACTTCTACAAAAATATGCTGTAGCAATAATTATAAGTTTTCTATTTGACAACTTAATTAAGAGAAGGAGAGTTAGTGTAGGGCATGCAGAATTCATGATGAATCACACATATTCGTAGAGCCTTCATTTTAGTGTTTCAATTATACACTTTCCTAACAGATGAACAGCAACATAGAATTTTCTGGTAATAAATATGATATCTGTAGGAATGGATAACATTAGTTCAGTAATTACTGAGCCATTACAGTCAGGCATCAGGAAAAAGAAGAAGTGGAAGGATGTCCTTGCTATTAAAGTTTAGTATCAGCACTGAAGAAAAAAGTGTGAGGGATTTTTACCTACGGGTACAATACTTAGCACAAGTCAATGACAAAAGGTGCATATGGATCCAATTAGGAGACAAGGGGGAGAGGAGTGATAGCTTAATCACTGGAGAACCAGACTGAGGGTTGGGAGATCTGTGTTTGATTCTCATGTCTGTCAGATTTCCTCTGTGGTTTAATTCAAGTTATTTCTCTTTATGCCTCAACTCCCTATCTGAAATAACAATAATGTCATATGCAATACACTCCTCGCCCACACTTTTGTTGAGCTTACCTCTTTCACTTACAGAGTTGTCTTCCAATATTATGGAGAAGTATCGCATATGCTACCATAATATGAATAATTGCAAATCTGATTGTCTTTTAAATAAAACATTGCAAGAGATGAAAACACATGGAGATGCCAGGGGTCTTACATTATGGCAGGTTTCTTTCCTTTTACAATAACAGCAGCTTCTAATCAAGTATAGATGTTTATTTTTTCCATTAACCTATCCAAACTTACTTATACTATCATAAATACATACACATAAAATAGGCTTCTGCTATAATTGCCTTTGAGTGTATCATAATTACCAGGATTACTAATCCTCACCTGAGAGAACTGGGAATGGCTCCTTGTGCAGCTTTTTAAGGAACAATGTCTACTTTACTTCCTCTTTGTCAGAGATCAATAATGCACAAAGCACCTGACTCCTATTTCCCAAAAAAATATCTTTTAGAAACTCAAGTTGTCTTGATGAGAGGTTCTGTTTTCATCAAGTAAAGCACTAAGACACTAAGTGTATGGAGCATCTCTAGACAGCCATTTTGGACATTATAGCAGCAACAAAAAATACATGCTTTGACACTTCAATGCACAAAACAATACCATGCAAGGGATGAAGAGGAAGATAACAAAGCCTTTACCTTTAACCTACAAGTTTGCACCATTTTTTTAAATCCTCGTAGGAGACATGGAAACAAAGGCCATAAAGAAGCAAAAGATTATTTCCTGAAAAAGGATTTAGGAAGAGAAAACAGATAAGCATCACCACAAAGTTTGAGCAAACTCTACCTGATATGGTAGACCATCATGCTCAGCCTAGTGCTGTCATGAAGCCCACTGCTAAAGCTGTTCTCCAGTTTATCCCACATTTGATTGTTACTAGAAATTACTCCAACTGTTTCAACTGAATTTTTTTGTTTTTCTTTTTCCCTCTGGAAAATGATAACTTGTCAAAATGTAGGTGATCCATGGAAACAGCTGATTTTAATAAAGTACTTGTTGACGCCAAGGAAATTGAAGCTGTGCCATTTTTGAAAACCTTACTTAGGAAGGTTTCTAAAATTATCCCATGTGGCTTTCTGCCTGTTCACCTGATACACTGCTAAACAGACCAAGCTCCCTCAAGTCCCAGGCCATGGACTAGCCAGACCTGGAAACACAGATACTCAAAATGTCACCTCTGCAGTTTGCCAAGTCTTGGGATAGTTCAGGAAGAAACATTTTGAAATTACTGATAAAAAATAGAATTTTTATTTTTATTGAGCAGAGCTGTGGACGTATTTAAGAAGACATTTTGAAAGTTTGTTTTTCACTTGATTTTTTTTACTCTAATTTTTCCACTGAGTCCCTGACAGCAAAACGTATTTCTTTGGCTTGTAGTTCCCATTGTATTAAAAAAAAAAAAAAAAAATTTACACCAGTCCTGGTGACTTTCTCCTCAGACAAGATGGAGAAAGTTCTTCACACAAGAATTTCTTGCTCTGTGAAAGAACTGACCTGTGGAGATGCCTTTGTCTGTGGAAAGACCTGCATGGTTAACTGAAACTAGACTCATATAGAACTTCAAGATGGGTATAATTCAGAAAGTCCTATTCATAAATATTTAAAATCCTCTGAATTTCGAAGAGAATGATGATACCTACTCTAACTGGAAGACATAATCTACTAATTATATCTCTTCATTGTCTTCATTGTCTCTTCGTTGTCTAGTTTGACACTTTGTATTCAGAATATTACAGAGCAGAACTGGTAAACGTGAGAGTTTGTGAATTTAGTTTTTTCCTAGTGTCTGAAGCTATTATTACATTTTCTTGGCTTTTTGGTGTACCAAAATGGTAGTTGTTTTCAAGTTATCTAGGTATAGTTGCCACCTTTACCAAATGTCTATTTAACACTGCTTCCTACCTTCCTGTTTATTGTCTCACCCTTGTCCTGAAGCTCTTTACAAACTTTTCCCCCCTATTCCTATTGTAGCAAATTACCCTGCAGTTTTCCCTTTGCTGTTTCCACCTTGAAGAAGAGATTAAACTGGGACAAACTTAGGGTTTACAAGTTTTCATTTTGAGCTGTGCTGGTTTTAGTCACTATTTCCTAATCAATTACTACTCAAGGTGTCAAAACCCATTTTTGTGGGTCACTTCACCTCTTCCAAGGCTAGATCTTTTCAGTTTTGGCAATTGTAACACCAGCTTTGTGCCAGCAGCTGCTCATTTTGTTCCTGAATAGTGGCTGTCAGAGGTTTAAAATTCTTCATTGTTTTCACATCCCCTTTCTATGATGCTCATTGCACACATCCTCTAAAGTTTTTCTCCCCTTTTCCAAATGATTTGTAGGGTGCCGTAAGCTACTAGAGAAAAAAATTGGAATTCTGCTTTCATTCTGCCACTTCTGCTTTACTTGGAATATTTGTAAAAAAGAAAATTTGTTTCCAGACTTAGGGAGTCTTGCAGGCCTTTAGGTGTCTGAAAGGATTGCATACTCAAACTTCTTCTATTTTGATAATTCATGTTCCAGCTACCTTAGCCTCATCGGACAGATCTCTTTCTTTGGGCACAGGAAACGTTCTTCTTAGCTGCTCTTTAAAATGTGAAACAAGATTTTGCTTCTATGACAAAAACCACTACATTCATCAGTTTACAGTGGTGTAAATTGTTTATCAGAACACAATGCCAGCAAGACAATTTTGTTTAACAACAATCCTAACAGCAAGGATCCCTGGGGTAGAAATAAATAATCAAACAAAAACAGGGATGAAACTTTTGAGAAACCACCTCTTTCCTATGCCTCTGCAGCACAATGAGACCATGCACAAAGCACTGGGAAAGGAAACTGGCTTTTCTTTCTGTGATACTGAGAACAGCATTTATGACACAAAAGTAGTCATATTCCTTAATATGAGAAACGAAGGACAGGAGAGTCTTTATCCAAATATGCCTACCTCTAACCCTGTCATCCCCAAATTTGCCAGTTTCATTGGCAATTACAATGAGATTGAAACCAAATCAGTTTTGGAAATCACATCTTCAGAGTACAAAACCTACACAAATATTCACTTTAGAAATAGCAGAATCAACTCATTCCAATTTTAGTGCCTTGGTATGGAATTAATCTTGTGCCTGTGCCCATAGAGGAGTATTTCCATAATCCAAAGCATGATTTTCCCTCACCAGCTACTGCATGGATGAAACAAAATTTATTGAACAAAAGCTGCTCTTTTTTCCTACTAATTTGCCTTGCTTCTGTCCTCAGATCATCACTGACCCCATAACATTATCATGATCAGGCAGCACACCAAAATGAAATGACTGAAATGCAACTCTCAGCAGAACTGGAACAGCCCCTTCATTTTTTATTTTTTGCTTTCATGTGTGTGAGACAGGGAGAGAGATCAAGAGAGGTCTATTGAACTTTAAACTTCCCGATAAGCTGTATTGTGGGAAAGTGCCATTTTTAGGTTTACATGAAGGACCTACCTCTGAGAATGGCCTTTTAGCCTGTGAAAAAACTAGAAACATCCCAGGAAGTCTCCAAAACATTGCAGCTCTGTGAGAATTTGTATAAAAATAAACACTGGATTATTTCAGTACTACTCCCTTGAGAAAATGAGACCAAATTACTCAGAGCTACTAGCGTAATCTTGACAGAGAAAGGGAAATTAGCAACTGATGCCAGGGCTTTTTTTGTTTTGTTTGGGGTTTCTTTCCTGTCTTTCTAGTGTAAAGTAATACTTGGAAGAGGCAGCAAAAGCAGGTTAAGGCTTGATTTGAAACAGGCTCTAAGCTGAAACCAAACCCTGAAGGACAGCAAACCAAGCAAGAAGGACCACTTTTAGAAGGTGTAAACTAGAATTCACAGAAACATGAGAGTTTGAAAAGCATCTACTGACAGACACAATCCAAAAGCAGAAAAAAAACTGGTCTCTGGAGTTCAGGGGATTTTTTTATGCTTTTTGTCAAACATTTTTCTCAGGAGAAATTAAGATGTGGAAGACACAAGAAATAATATAGGGTCCCATGCCACTGTAAAAGGACTTTCTAAGCCTGTTCAGAAAAGTCCTTCATCTCATGGAAAAGTTATTATTCTCTATTTTCATCAGGAAGGGCTTAGAATCCCACACTGTAAAAAACTCCACACTTAATTCAGCACTGGTCCTAGAATTGGTAAATGATGGTAAGAAAACACAAGATGTGATTTCAGTTAGCTGCTGGTGATCTCTGAAAATCAAAAGCAAGATGTGTGATGTTGTATCCCTTTTACGAATGCTCTCCCCACAAAACCCCTCCCCCAGAAACTGTAACCTGGCCTGATTTACCTGCCCCTTTGAGTCTGACCTATGGCCATCGGCCAGGTAACCTGACCCCGACCCCAAAGGTGATAAAAACCCCTCTCCCTCCATGCTCACCCTCCTTTGCCTCCGGATCCCCTTCATTGAAATAAAGCTTTGGAATTCTTCCTGAGGTAAGGGCCTCTTTTGATACTCTTCACCCTATCTTGAAGATTCCCCTCTCTCAAAATCCCCCTAAATCTGAGCTAGCAGCTTGTGGGGGGGTGGAGGAGACAGGGGTATCATTCAGTGTGAAGCATGGAGCAGGAAGTCTGAAGCAGGATTATCAGAAGCCATGATACCAAAAATTTATGTAAAAGAAATGAAGTAGAATGAAGGCATCTTCTCCACAGTTATGAACTGTTCCACAATACTGAGCAAAGTTGAGCAATTTTTTGATGGAAAATGTGCATCAAAACCCTCCCGAGAAGGTTTGCATTGACTCAGAGGAGTGAACAAACTGGCAATGTCCCCAATTCAGAGCAATGCTCCAAAGCAGAGACTTCATTAATGGTCTGACACATGAGATATGAGTTTCTGGCTTTAACTTACTTTAAATCTCCCTATCTTGCATGGCACCAGAAGATCAGGAAGAGAATATAATACAGTAAGAAAAAAAAAAAAGACAAACAAACAGGGAGAAGATACTATGCCTGCTGTCTTGGCTGACTCTGGATTCAACAGCCAGAAAGTTTCTTCAATCTGAGCTGGAAAGCCAGGATTTTTATCTGGACATGAAACAAACTCATATTTCCCTGGGATGAAACACAGATAGAAACTCTCAGCAAGAATTGAAAAAGCACCGCAAAAGTAGACATCGTTACATCCTTTTAGCAAAACTCCTTTCAGGCAACCAAGAGTAAAAGTAAACAGAGTTTTGATCCTTTTGTTATTCATACTGGACAACAAAAGAAGATGAAGGCAAGAATCTCCTACATGAACTACCAGAAAGCAAAGAAATTGCTTCACAACAGGGAGAAAATCAACACCTTCAGAAGGAGAAGGAAAAAATTATACGTTTTTAGCTTCACTGTCCAATCAGGTTAATAAACCCCTTTAAAAATCACCATACAATTCTCTATCTACAGTGAAAATTCAATATCTACTGCCATTAACAACATCATTAATAACAAATGTCACTTTAATTACTCTTGCTAAGATTAAAAAGGCCATTATTCTTGCAACATATATACATACATATATACAAGAAATTTATTAGCTGAAAAGTCTGTTTAATGACAAACGAACCACCCTTAAAGGCACAGGGTTTATTATTTGAAGGTACTTTTGACATTCAAGCATTTATGCTGCTTGAAGGAGTACTACCCAGCTGGGCTGAAGTTCATGCTGTGACAATGAGGAAGTGCTGTTACATTTCAGAAGATTAGATGAAGCTACAGAACATTTTGAGAACAGTGACTTTCATTTAGAACTCTTTAAAATGCACAAGGAGAGAATAGGGTTCTCAGACGTAACTAAATCACTTACCACCCTTCATCTGAATGAAGAAAAAAAAATCTTCTGAAAGATGGGTATATCCCCCAGCAAATTTTGGAAATGCTGCCCCATAATCATCAGCTTTTTCTTGTCTATGTGCACCAATACTATAAACCTTAATGCTGTGGATTATGCAATGTGCACCTTCTGTAACCAAATCCTCAGGACATATAAACACCAAATACACCTGTTTGCCTTGTTATTCAAGAGAGGAAAACATAGCTAATGCCACAGTACCTGTATCTTTGTATCAGTCTGTCTGATATCCACCTTTTTATTGTAGTATTAATATGCATTCCATCTTTAGAACTGAATGTGGTTGTACAAACAGAATAAACGATCCCGTCCTTCTGCAGCTGAAGAAGCAATTACATCCTTCTAAAGCCCTTCTTCTCCTGGATTCCAGGACAAGCAGGAGATCTGATCTGTGGCAGATGGAAATGTAAATGCATTTCCTACCTCTATATTCTACATCTATGGATGGTTATCACCACCTATGGTGCTGGAAGGTTATAGAGAAAAATTATTGCAGTTCACAGCAATAGCAAAAAGGGATGTGTTTAGCAGGATAATTCACTCTGAGACCAGGAGTAGCCCTCAATTTTTATGTGCTACTCCAACTGGCCCACCTCCACATCATGCATGCTCTGAAATCATAGTAACAAGGAGGGAGACAAACCAGGACAGCAGTAAGTGTAGCTGTCAGAAAAGATACTCAAGTGATCCATATCTTAAGAACAATGTTAAAAAAACCTCCCTGTTCAGCCTGTTTCACTAACCAGGGGCTACACACTGATATCTGTTAAATATCTTCTGTATTTTAAAACAGTTGAATTAATTCTCCATTGAAATACATTTTTAAGGCTGGGTTGAGGGATGTTAGAAAATATAAAGGAGCATTATAAAAGTCAAGATTTGTTGAATATTATATTTGTCTTTGAGGCAAGGGCAGTCAGTGACTTAGCCTCTTTCCCTCATTTCCTTAGAAAATACCAGCAGTCACAGATGCAATTGTCATTGATGTGATGCTAACAGGAAACCATGAGGAGCTTTTCAGCTACTTGATGCAATACCAGGACAACAAATTGAGAATGAGTATCACATTATTAAAACATCAGATGTATATCAGATCTTAAGAATACTTCAGAGCCACCAGACCTACTTCTTGGGTATATTTGCTCTATTATTCTGCTTCTGGCAGGGACATTTACTAATACTAGAAATTCATTCTCTGTGTTGTTTTTCATGTTATTTTAATCTTTGAGCCTTTTGCCTTGTGTTATATCACCCCCAATTCATGTCTATTTGGAGGTGATTCCATTTTTCCCATCATGCTGCCTATGGACTTCTACTAGAGTGGGAGGTAGATAGTCCCCTCAAAAAAAAAAGCTTGTAGTGATAACACATCATTGATTAGCAGTACAGCCCAGGGACAGAACTTCCATGTGACACACTGGATGCTTTCACATAGTGAAAGCAGACTGAGTTAATGTTATGAGGAAGTAGATGTGAGAGAACCTAAACAGTAATTGGAAAACCAAAAATCTGGCTCCTAAATAGAAATCTATCTTCCTTGCCCTACTTGCAGAAGTTCAAAATCCTTATTTTGCAGTGACTCTCCAGCAACATATAAAATCACCTCCTTTACACTGGGTACCAACATATGACTACCTACCGCAAAGTCACAAACACAAGCTAAAAGAGCTTTCTATAAGCACTTCTGTCCCATTTCTAGGTCATCCAAGAAGTTACACTAATTCAGTGTCAAAAGTAGTAGTATTGTGGGTCAATAAGTATGTTAATACAAATAATGACATGTACTTTTATTAGAAAAGTTTTTTCAAATTTAATTTTGCAGTCAAGCAACCGGTTAGTTCTGTTTAGTTTTGAATATGGATAGATTAAAACAACAACAGTAAGTTTGGTAAGAAGGGAGTTGTGGGTTCAAGAAGGATGGGTTTACATGCAAGAGCAATGCAGTAAACAAAATCGCTACAGATTAACTACAGTGATTAACTGCTTTATGAGATAGGTAAGGAACTCACCATAAGCCTGGGTCTATCACTGAGCAGAGTTGTCAGGAATGCTGGTGTATTTCTTAGTCTCAAGTGAATGGGTAGGCTGTCTAGGCTTCCAGTTTAATTTTTACAGCTTAAATCTGAATATGATTAGTAGATATAAAATCTAACCACATTCCTGTTAACATCATCAGTCAACTAACAGCTTGATATATATGTAGGCATAATGTACAAGAGATAATGACAGAAATGAAAAAGGATTGTATGTGTATACGATTGCTACATTCTTTTCCTTAAGAGTGGTATGATTACCATACACCTCCAGCTATCATAGGTTAAATTAAGCCAAACACAACCAGTTCAAATGCTATCACCCAGGAGTCACTTTGGCCCATCACATGCAAATTACATCCCTGAAAATTAATACTTTTCTTTTTAAAGGTAAATAGTCTTTTCTAAAATTAGATTTATGAAAAATGGGGAATGTTTGTTTTTTCAAGAAAATTACATATTTGCAGAGTTCCTGGACTTCTTATGCCATTACAAGTTACATCTGTTTTTCTCCACTGGTACTGCCCAAGCCAGATTTAAAGGTAAAGCTAATCCATAACAAGCCAAAGATCTGACTAAATCCTATAAGCTAAGAAACACCCAAGCCACAGAAAATATTTGGGCGTGAGGCTCCTGCCCACGGCCTGGCACAGCAATTCCCAGGAATGCACTGCAGTTGCTCTACAACCTACAGCTGGATCCTGGCTGCAGCCTCCGTGGCTGAAGCATGGGGTTCTCCCCATTCTTGCCCAGGACCACCCCAAGGCACAAGTTCCTGCTGGATTTGGGTGCTTCCCCTTTCCCCCTTCATCTCACAGTGGATGTTTATCACCATCCAGCAGACTTAGGAAGGAGGATGGGAAAACTTCCTGCTGTTAGAGGTTCTGCAAACACACACTCTTCCTTCCTTGCAAAAATAACTCAGGTCCACAAGTGTCTCTCCTTGCAAAGTCCAGACCAGGCAGCTTGATTTTGGTTGCTTGTTTGTTTATTATTAAGTGAAAGAGTGAGGTGTGTATCTTCAAATTGTAAAAGCTGGGCTGGCAGAAGGGGTCTATCTGTGTATGAAGTGTCTAACCATACCTTTGGCTCATTTCTTTATTATATTTTTTGTCTGTCCTTGCCCTTTGTGATTTCATCGTCTACAATGAAATTCTAAAAGTGAATCTGAGCTTGCTAAGCAAAAATCTGACCCCAAAGAGTTTTGCAGCTGATTTCATGAGCACAAAGTACAGATATTTATCCCTTACAAAAAGCCATATTAACTATAGATATCTTAATAAAACCACTGTGTTTATTTGCAGAGAAAGGGCATGAAAACCACCAGTGTTGTCATAGCTGCAGAGCAGTATTTGCAGTAAAATATTACTTTGCCCCATGATAAGAATCCTTGGCTAAGGGGAATTGAACATGCATCATGAAAAATGGCCACATAACTGAAAGAAAGATTCTTACTTCCGTCTTTCCTTTCTACAGCTGTAGCATTTAAACATATATGCTTCTTACACCTTCTCTGCGAAAAGCAGATCAAATGCAGGCAAAGCTGAGAAAAAAAAAAAGAAATCTTTTACCAGGAAAGCGTCCAAACTGAAGTAGAGGGAATAATCAAGTTATTAAATACTTGTGCTTATGGCTCCCAGTCTCAGCCACCCACTCAAGTTACTTGTGTATGTGTACGGATACAGATATGAGTCTCTAGGCATATCCAGACATAATGTGTGTTGTATTCCACTCTCCCACGGAAAGTTTTAACATCCCACCATGATGCAATCCCTTTTGGCATTCCATTTCTATTTTGTTCTCTAATACCTTCCCTAGTCTCCTGAAAACATAGCTCTACTGTCTTTCTAGAGCTGAAAGGCTCATGATATTAGCTCAGACAGCCAGACATGGTGATGACCCCTGGTGCTCTCACTCATGCAGACACCATGCACTGCTCAAGAGCTCTCCTCTTCTACCTGTGTGTCTCCTCTCACATCACTCTTAGGGAGGCTATTCCCATCCTCTTCCCTTTGCTTTCTCAGTGTTTCATTGACTGAGTCCTTTTATCATTGTTGCCCAAAAGAAAAAAAATAGCATTTCTTACTGTAGTGGGCTTATTCAGATGGGCTCTGCTGGGACATGTACCAGCAAGGAGAAACCTCTCTACGGCTGAAAGTAAAAGTAGGAAAGACTTAACCCTTCTGCAAATTTTATGTCTTGGAGACATGCACCTCCTAGAAAATTTCCCTATAGTGACCACACACTTGTTGTATCCTTGAGTTCGGTGAGGGTGTTCTCCTCTTCTGATCCCTGCGCCTCCCCTTCAGGAACCCTTTCCTTTTTCACCTTCTTCAAATGCCTTAGCAGGGCTCTTGTGTCATAGCCTGTTTCCAAAAATGAACTGTCAGAATCTAGAATTATTTGTATTAACATTTCAGCAGATTTTCTGTCTGACATTTTCTACCCATCTAAAAGGAAGATTACAGGGCTAGGATGGATAATAATTTTTTACTTTTTTTATTTTTATAATAAATTGCCAATCAGGATTACAGAGCCAAAATAACAATTGCAAAATCCTACCATTCGCATATGTTTTTTATCATATTTTCACTGATTTGCTCACCTGGCATATGTAGAGTTTAGCTTTGTACTAGTAGCCTTCTTGGTGTTAACAATTTCATTAATTTACAAATGAAAATTATGTTCTTTGATTCTCCTTTGTAATTTAGGCAAATTGAAAACCAGCTATTCCTAAAGAGGACCATCTTTCATTTGAGAAAGGAAGAACCAATGGATTTTGCCTTAAAATGTTGGATCCTTGTTTTGTTAAGACAGATGTGTCCTATTAATTAGGAAAAAAAATAATAGCAAATCTGAAGGCCATGAAGAGTAAACATATTTTTTTCATGCCATTTGGGGAAATCCCTGGGGAAAGAGAGATGAAGGAAAACCAATTCAAATTCTAGGTGCATTTTAAAAATGTGTATCCCTTTTTAACACATTAGTTTTTCCATGTTCCAAATAGCTAGCATACATTTCAATAATCTTCTTTCAACTAGTTGTTCTTAACCTTTTTAAAAAATAGTTTAAATAGTATCAATAGTTTCAAGTTAAGCCTAAATTTATATGAAACATCTTCTGTGCCCATGGCATTCCAAGTTGGTGGTTTGGTGGTTTTGATTTTTTTTTTTGTTTGTTTGTTTGGTTTTTTTTGTTTTTTTTAAATTAAGGAGGTTCTAGCAGTCATTTTTGACTGGTGTGGCATCACTGCAAGTCCTTTCTTCAGCTCTGATACACTGAGTTCATTCATGCTACACTTTATGTCATTCAAATCTTTGCTCTTTAAATATTCTCATATTCATATCTTTAAGTTTAATCTGAAACTTCAGTAACAAGCAGGACATAGAATAAATAGGTAGAAAGGAACAGAGATAAAAATTAAAGTACTGTTCTATCATTGCCCACATAAACTGTTAGGGATACTAACAGGATAGTATATTAACTTTGTCCCATTTTGAGTTGCCTTCTCTACCCAACTTCACTCTTTTATCTTCAGCTTGTTACCAAAGTTTCTGATTAAGCACAGGAACAGGGTACCATACAGAACATGCTCCAGACATCTTTAAAAAGCAAGAGAAGCAGTGACACCAGTTAAGAATCAAAGTGCCTCAACCCAGGAGAAAGGATCTTTTCTTTCATTAATTAGGCACCAAGTGACCCCCACAGAAGAACACTCATAGTCCAAGTCATGATGAAAACTAGTGTCATTTAACCCTGGCTCTCCACCTGTCTATGATTTACAGTTATATTATGTGACCAATTGCTTTTCCCACAATTCACACTATGATGTTCATGCAAAATCTATCTGCAGGCCTCTCACCAAGCCTCCCTAAAGCAAACAGTTAGCAGTACTTTCACCCCAAAACTAAGAATCTGAATTTTGTTGGATTTTTTTAACATGTAGGTATGACTGTTTTCTCTTCTCCTCATTTAAGGGAGAAGAAAACAAGTCTTTTTTCAGATTTCTTATTTATTGAGTATCTAGGTAACAAACTACTTAAAATCAAGCAAGCACAACCTGATAATTAGTCCCCATCCTCATCTGAGCTTCAGAAGGATGTAAACATGGTAACATGTAGTTTAAAGAAGACCATTTTGTGTATGTTTCAGCTTCTGAAGTCTATCCACTCCTAAGTAGAATTATCACTCTAGAAGCAGTTTGTTCTTTATTTTAAATGATGGTTAAAGCTAATGGTAGAAATAGTCCTGACAACATGTTCTGGTGTGGAGGGAAGAAGAAAAAGTTGAAGGTAATATGGATGCACACACAAAAAGTAAAACAAAACAAAAATAACCCCAAAGTTACTCTCTGATAAGGAACAAACAGGAAGAGACACTGCAAAAAATAGTAACTAAGGGAGAGGTAAACCCAACAGGTTGTCAGAAAGCTTACCTGCCAATGTATTTTCTCTTAAAGAAGTCTGGAACAAAGATAGTCATATCTCAGTCCTAAGGTCCTGCATCACTTTTCTTGCTGTAGGTAATTCAAATTTGCATATATATCAATAAAGAAACATGTCTTTCAAAAGACCCCAGAACAACAGGGTCATTGTTGTGGTTTGACTCTGGCCAAACACCAGGTGCCCACAAAAGCTGCTCACTCACCTTTCCTGCTCTCAGCTGGACAGGCAAGAGGGAAAAGAATTAATAAAGGGTTCTTCATGAGGTGAGGACTGGGAGAAAACACTCTAAGGGGTCCAAACAGGTTCAAATTTAAAGATATAAAGTAAATTTATTATTAATAGAGTCAGAGGAAGATAATGAGAAGTAAAACAAACTTTTAAACCTTTTTTTTTATGCTTCCCACTCCCTCCTTCACACCGATGGCGCAGGTAGACACTGCGTAGGGGTTTTGGTCAGTTTGTCACTTGGGATCTTTTTCTGTTCTCTCAGGGAGAGGAGTTTTTCCTCTGCTGTGCTGTGGGGCCCTCCTCATAAGAGACAGTTCGTGAACTTCTCTAGTGTGGCTCTAATTTCAGGAGCAGCAGTCATGCCAAAACTGCTATAACATCTTTCCCATGGGCAAACAGTCCTCCCAAAACTGCTGTGTGGTAGGTCATTTATCCATGGGGTGCAGTCCTCTAAAGACAGACTACTCCAGTTTGGAAGTAAGGGTCTTTTCTCTCTATCTCTGGAAGCAGGGCCCCTCTCTCTCTTTCTCTCTCTCTCTCTTTATTTGTGTCTTCCACTGGAAATATCTTTCCACAGAAATATCTTGACATGGAACTCTAAGGGAGGAATATGTATTCAGATTTTGAAAGAATTAGGTTTGAATCAGAAGAAAAATAGTCTGAGTCAGAATGAAACATGTTCCTGCATTCTCATATCCTATTAGCTCCTGCAGCACATGACAGGGAAACATTAATGGAGGCAGCTTTGTTATTGACTAGAGTATGTGGCATGGAAAACTAAATTCCAGACTGTATAATGCCATAAAATGTAAAGTATACATGAACATTTTCTTCTCACTGTGAAGTAATCAGTTAGTGTTGTTCACTCATGGCACACACTGCTTCCCCTAGTTAGCACATTCCATGTCTCCTTTTCTTTTCTTTCCTTTTTCTTTTTTTTTTCATCAGATACTACTGTATGTATCCTATGCATCTTTCCTAAAAACAGTGGTTTAAAATCAAAAAGAAATTGATGGAAAGACAATTACAATATTCAAAGGTGACCTATAGTCAAGTATGAGTTTTACATGACTAAAATCAGATTTTAGACCTGCAGGAGCAGATATGCTTGCTAGCAGTTCTCTAACTTCAAGGTGCAACCTAAAATAGACCATCCGATTAGATTATAATTACTGTGCTCCTACCAATCTCACTGCCATCTCTATTGCTGCTACTGTTACTACTGTTACTAATTTTTTTTCAAAGAATAAGCAGGATTTTATTAATCAGCAAATAAATATTTCTTGCTATTTAATTTTATCCTCAGAGAATTTTGCATCTTGCACACTTTGATAGATATATAAGCTCATTAACAGAATATTTTTTAACCAGACCATTATGACTTCATTTTGAATCAAAGCTCATTAAAACAATTATAATCAAATGTTTCATTTTCTTTTTCCCTTGTGAGGAACAGCTGAAAAGGTTATGTTTGTTTTTCTTTATCTGAATCTCTAGGGCTATATAAACAGACTATAGGGACTTGGTTTTGCATCTTTTCTTTTTTCCATTTGAGATTTTGCTCACCAGAGTATGCATGGATGCTTTTATTGGGATCCAAGAAGAGTTGTAGCATGAGTTGCAACCCAGGCCACACTCATATCAAGAGATAATTTTCGGCTTTGTGCCCAACTGTGCTGCTTCACTACCAAAGATCCAAAGACACTCATCCCTGATGTGTCTACCCATCAAATGATGTGGCATCTCTTGATGCCACATCATTTGATGGGTAGACACATCAGGGATGAGTCTGCTTTTCCTTGCCTTGCTTCCCTTGCAGGAACCTACACATTGTGAGGAGGAAGAAAAGGTAAGATGGTGGAACA
The DNA here is from genome assembly GCA_018697195.1 of Certhia americana. Taxonomy (NCBI): domain Eukaryota; kingdom Metazoa; phylum Chordata; class Aves; order Passeriformes; family Certhiidae; genus Certhia; species Certhia americana. The sequence continues at coordinate 55,460,161 of CM031878.1, forward strand.
GGTGAGAAGAAGAAGTGTCTCACTCCTATCTTACATTAAGTAGTTCATCATTCAAGACAAGAATGGCCAATTAAGAGAAAATGTGCCTGAAACCCAGTAAATTAACATAGCAATAAATTTAGAACTAATAAACTTTCATATGGAAAACTGTTTAGGTTTTTTTTCTTTTAAAATAGCTAACAAATATACATCATCTGCAAACCAGATCATCACTTAGCTGTAGTCCAGAACCACTTATTTCACATTAAACAGTAATTTTTTTCAGTAATGAGATTAAAACCGGAAAGCTGATGAAGGGATACTAGCTGAAAGCTCCAAGCTTGCTCAGATGTCCCTGTTTCTGTTAAAAATAACAATTTTTGCTATCCTAATATAGCAGAATTTCTGCTATATTTACCAGCTCAGTGTAACTGCAGTTTCCATGCAACAAAAAACAGGTAATACAAGGCAGATGATATGCAAAGCTCTATAATGACAAGAAATCAGTAACAGAAATATTAAGGATGGTTTTTTTTTTTTAAGCCAGATTTAATGCACAGCTTTTCTATTGCTAATTGACCTAGAAATCTATGTCTAATTTCAAGGTAAGAGATAATACAATATATTGGCCATATCTTAAAGTTAATAATTCCTGAGAACTTTCTAGAAGCAGTTTCTGGAAGTATCTCTGGTAACCATTTACTCAGTGGTTAGAGTTGATCTCTTGGACTTAGGGGTTAAAACCAACAGTTTCTGGAGTGTTGTTAGAGAGAGAGCCTGTTACCATCTCTTCTACCTCAGCACAAGACAAAGAGGCAAGAATCTCAAGGTTTTTTTCAACACCATGAAGGCCTGAGTTGTTCAGCTTGCTCTCCCAGACTTATTGTCCTTTTGTTTTTTCCAGTTTATGGATATTTTCCTAGGTTGAGAGGTTTTTCATGACATCACAAAATGGTATGGACTAGTATATTAGAGAATCATTTAATCTAAGTATGTATATGCATGTTTTTTATCCCTGTTTTAACTTAACTTTTAAATGCTCTATAACCACATTGCTAGCTCAAGCAGGAAGAACACTGTCTTTTTTTTTCCTTATGTCTTTTTCTTCTTTTCTTTCTTCATTTTTCTTTTTTTCTCTCTATTTTTTTTCTTTTTTTTTTTTTTTTTTCTTCCTCCTTTCTCTTCCAGGCTCTAACAAGATAAAAAAATTCCCAAACCACAGATAAAGAATTGATTTGCACATGAAGGTTCAAGGAAATCTCCTTGCACAGTAATGGACATGAGAGTTCTGCTCTTTCTGAGGTGCAACAGTCTGTCTGTTTTTCTACAGAGAGATCTTCCATTGATGACAGGTGTGAGTCAGCTGGACAAGCAACAGTATTTTAAGAATAAAAGAATTAGATAATGTGTCATGTCTAAGAGTCCAGCTAATTCTTTACAATAAACCAGAGTAATAGTAAAATTTATAGAGGGGATAGTTGCAGTTATAGTTAATTTCTAAGATGGTTTCCAAATGCATACCTCCAAACCAATGGACATCAGATTTATTTCAGTTTTATATCAGTTTAACTTTCAGGAAGGACTGTCAACTGTGTTGTCAACCATCCCCTGTCACCTGCCAGGGGTGATGTGCCGAAGAACTCGGGCAAGTTACAGAAGGAAGCAAAGAAAGAAACATATGGCAGTTTCCAGACTTTATTTTGACCCTTCCTAATTAAAAGGTTTTTTCCAAGAGACAAGATAGGGACATTGCGTTGTGTGATGGCATACATGATATTTTTTTTAACTCTGTTTTTAGGAAGGCCAAGAATGACCCATGTGTCAAATCTGTTCTGATTCTGGGGTATTTTGCAGTAGTCCAAAGAAGAGCTCCTTCCCTCAGAACAGTGTTACTCTGTCCATACTTCTCCAGCTCCCATCATGGCTGTAGTCCTTGTACCAGCAGCCAAGTGCATTCAAGACCCTATTGCCTACATGAAGACAGTATTTGCCTCATCATGATGACATTTGCCTGGAGGATCCAATTTTTCTTTGAGCAAGAGGATTTATTTTAAAATTGTTGTTGTTGTTGTTGTTGTTGTTTTTACCTACTTGTTTTAAGGACAGCAGCAGACTGAAAGACCTACTCATGGATGCTGAGATCATTTAAGTGCAGGCAGTATGGCCAAACACAGACATTCCAAAGTCATGAATCTGGCCACATAAATCATGAGATAGCCTCAAAATAACAATTAAAAAAAATTAAAAAAAAAAAAAAAAAAAAAAAAAAAAAAAAAAAGAGTGCTAGTTTCTCTCCACTATCTTCTGGCTTTATAATCTTTTAAGGTACACATTAGAACATTTTTTTCAATTTTTTCTTATCTAACATGATTACTATGTATTTTTTGTTTTAAGGAAAACTGAGGTTTAAATTTTAAATGATGTGCAGACCTTTCATCTTCTAGAAAAAAAAATCAAATATGACCACTCTTGTGAGAATATCCGAAGAGCTAGAAACAAAAGAATAGTGTCTACACATTGCAATAGTCTTTTCCAGTCACTTTTATAAGACTTAAACATTTTATATCCTAGCTGTGCTTTAATTAAAACCAGTTACTTTCTTTTGTTTGAAATAGCTGAAACAATTCAGTGATTAAAAAAAAAGACAGAAAAGAAAATAGAAGAAGCTATCTGGATGGGTTTCTAATAGTGGGTGTAAATCCAGTCATAATCAAGATTTATTTGTACAAATAATTTCAGTGGGAATATACAGCTTCCAAAGTGTGCATTCAATTAAGTGTCATACCAAACCTTTGTTATCTTTCTGTTAGACCTGGCTAGTGTCTATGCACTTTGTAAGTAAAACATAACAATATCATAATCATAGATAATTCCTATTTATCATGAATAGCTCACTCCAGTGTCAGTCATTGGGGGTCTGCAGTTCTGTTGGTACTTGTAAATTCCTGAAGGCAAAAGCAACTTTATTATTACAGATTAAATCACAGTAAAATATTAACTAATGAATCCTCTGAAGAGGACTTCAGAAGTTGGACAGCATTTTTTGCCTCTTATCTGAATTCCTTAATAATGCATTAGAAGACCAAAATTTCAGAAGAATTTGTTTGATATTTCTTCTTTTGCTTCAGTGCAGTTCTCAATGAGCAATGCATCATCCAAACACATTATAGAAATTAGAGTCTACATTCCATTATGCATTCAGACATTTATAGCAGAATGATAAACCTGTCTGTACCTCAGGGAGTTTGCTTTATAAATCAAGACTTCCTGTAAAAAGATTACATTTCTGTTTGAAATTATTTGGATTCTGAATCTTCTTTCCATATCTTGTTATAGAATGCATCAGAAAAAGAAAGGAGAATGGAATTAAAGTGGAGAAAAAGTGAGGTTTTATTAGAGGCAAACTGTGTTACTACTTTGTTTTGATTTTCTAGAAGAAAGCTGAGATTCTGAAGTTTTAGGAATGAATGCTACACTATTAGGGAGGGAAAAAAAAAAATCAAAAAAAGCCCCTCTGATCTCTTAATCTATTTTTGAAACTTATCTGCTTCTGTAGTACCAGAAAACCTCTGAATTCTTTCATGTATTTATCATCACTGAACTCTTATAAGGGAAGAAAATACTGTTATTTTAGAGATCAGATGTTAAAGCACAACTCCTCAGGTCTTGCAGGTGAGCTCTGACACAGCCAGGGACTGAGCCAGTGTATCCCAGCCCAAAGGTCACACAGGAGATGGAGAAATTAGAAATGAAGTCACAGAATCACAGAATATTCTGAGTTCGAAGGAATCTACAAGGACCATTGAGTGAAGGGCCCACAGGTAAGCATCCCTTTTCAGCAAGCAGAACACGGTGGGTAAGGACACACTCTCATTAGCAACAGGAAGGGATTTGGATGGGACATTTTGTGGTGTGAATGTCCTGGAGGCCTTACAGCACAGTGCTCTAGGTGCCATGTCATCTGTCCCACAGGTAAGATGCTTCTGGTGAGCTCAGAATTTCACTGTCTTAGTAAATGCAGTGAGAAATTAGTCTGCTAATGTGTGAGGAGCAGAAATTTGAGTTCCACAGAGGATATTCATGTATGATCATCCCCATGTCTTCTTTCAACTCACATCAAATATCCCCCTCAAGCCTCAATGGGACCTTTCTGAGATGTCTGTATTGCAAATTATGGTCAATACAAGAACAATGGCCACACACAACCAGGTAAATAGATGTGTAACAAGGTCTTACTTTTCTTGAAAAATAAAGGGTTTTCTCTGTGATATCAAGGGAGCATAACATCCTCTAAAAAAATTTGGTACTCCTTAAGTTAAGAAACCAGTATACATGGCAGGGCTTATTGGGATGAGACTTTGAATAATATTAAAAATTAAAGGAATTAGGGAATATAAGAAATTGGATGGAGAATGTAAAATTTTCTATGGTTTTCTGCTTACATATTGTAGGACTTGACTTAATTTCATTTATGTCTGTAAATTCAATAACTCTGACTTTTCCTCAGCAGATATGCCTTTCCTTTGACATTCTGACACAAAATACTTTGTTCATTGTATCCAGTGTATATTCAATACCTGGTTGGAAAGGAACTTCAGGATGGAGATGCATGAAAATAGTAATTTTGGAGGTAGGTGAATCTCAAAAGTCTCCTCCCATAGTCATTAACACTGAAATGTACATGTAAACTGCAAATTTTCTTAATTTTGTTATTTAAAATTCTGCAATGGAATTTCAGACCTCAGAATAGAAACAAACCACTGAGCTAAACTGATGAATTCCTGTTCTTGTAGGTCAAATCACTCAGTCCAATGAATGGCCTGAAATTCTATTAATGCAGTAGAGTTAGATTTTTGGGGTCTTTAGTTTATACCACAAATGATACCCTCAGTGATTTCAGGACCTGCACATTAACTTCTTTTAAGCCACAATGACTTATCATCTATGTATTAACTGCATTTTATTCACTGATTGAAGCAGAGATCTTTAGGGCTAAAATGCCTCCTGAGAGCTATAGTTTACTTCCACCCTGAAGTAATTGAAAGACTTTATAGTTCAGAAAACCACCAAAGGACACCACCGTATGTGTTCATATCGCACTAGAACCCCACTTGAAAAAAAAAAATTCACATGTGTGTAAATACAACCATCCTTTCTATTTTTTTCTTTATTTTCACCAAGAAATAAACTCTTGTTTCACAGTTTCACTATAAACAAATTTCATATCTTTATTTTTCTATCTAGAATCAAAAGTTTCATGCACCACCCTTAATCCTCTTAAAACCTAAAGGCCTTTTTTTGTCGCACAATGCATAGATGTTTCATGTTAAGTGTAAGCCATTTGTCACTCTATCGTTACAAACCTACTCAAAAGCAAAGTCTGATAAGTTAACGTGATCAAGAAAACTTATCCTATATTGTTCTTCTAATCTTGGATTTAGAATCAAGAAACCATGGAAATAAAATCTGCAAGAGGAATGCTATTTGACAATTAGTAATCCTAACTCTTTCTTAGTTTGCTGCAGTTAGAGATGTGGCACAATATAGATAAGGACTCAGGAACATATAGAGTATTGATTTCCTTTTGTGCTTGTTTTTATTTTATTTTTACATTATGAAATACTTGCAAGAAATACAAGCAAAGTCTGAGGTGGCCAGACAGAGATGCTGTACCAGCACTACAGAACAAAGTAACTCAGTGTATGCAATCTTAAAACCATAACCATTAATCTTTTGATGCAGTGCATCTCTGAGTGTAGACTCATAAAGCATATAATAAAACACAGATGTGCAACAACTGTTGGAGTCAAGTCCTGCCTTTTCTCAACCATTTGACTTATAACAGTAAGAGCATGGGAATGAGCACAGGGAAAAGTCTGAGGATGCAAATGATCAAATCACTTCGTTCTCTAAGACATTAAATTCCTTTAAGGGCTAATTTTTAGTTTTGCAGGTTGACTATAAAACCACTTATTCTACAGTGATGATGTACTTTTTTTATTGACATTTTCCAGTGTCAAGCTGTCAGTTTGAATGTTTAAAGTCTTTAAAAATTTAATCATCTGAGTGAAACTCTTCTAAATCTTATGTTGGAATTTGTGAATATTTCAGAATAGTTCAGAGTATTTCATTAGCCATATCTGAGACTGGGGTAATGAAAAAAATAGCCTTATTTTATTTTCATTTTCCAACAAAGAATTCAGCACAGTATTTTTCTCTGAACAGTTTGAATTTGTCAGTTTCTAAGGAATGTAATTGAATTTTGACAAAGGTTGGCATTTGAATCACATATATGACTTTGACTGTTTCTGGGAAATTATACCCAAATTTATATAAAATCACAAGCCTATTTTACAGCTCAAGGGACCAGAAAGGAAACATAAAGGAATTCTGTGAAAGCTGTTTGTACTGCTATGTAAAACCAAGAGAACAAAAACAACAGAAAACAGCATATCTGCTTGGGCATCTCTTTTTTTTATGTGTGTTTATGTGGGATTATTAGTTACAGCTTTTTTTCCCTCTTTTTCATGAAGCAGTGATGAGATCCACACTAGAAAATGTTAGGAAATAAATCATAGTGGTTTTAGAACAAAGCTTTAAACAAAGCAAAGGCTGACAAGTGGAGGAAGGAAAACAAAATATCAGATTACTCATAATTAATCAGCAAGAATTCCAGTGACTAAATGAGATATTCATCTGTGAAAAAAACTAGGATATGATCATAAATTTTAAAAACAAATAATAAAGTTTGGGAACCTTTTTTATGCTATTTTTCTCATCTTCAAGTGCCTAACATTTTCATCTTATTATTGTAGTCTTGGTGGCAATTGTATTTTACTTATAGTAAAAGGTGATAAGAAAAGCTGGATTTCTGGGAAAATCATGAATTCTATTAGAAAAGGTTCAGTAGCCTTCCCTACAACCTGATGCTCCTCAACAGGGTATTCATAAGATATGTGCATATGTGTGCATGTTTGTGTGTATGCATATCACATATATAAGTAATATAAGAAAGACGTGGTTCATGTGTGAGAGAAAAATCCCATTGAACTATAACAGTCCCAGATGTTTGTTTTTTTCCAGTTCAGTGTATATGCAGAGAGTAGATTCCCCTTAAATAACTTGCAAACCTCCTGTACACTGCTCTCATCAACCTAGAGCCACCAGAAAACAGCCAGAGCAATAATATATAGATATATATATAACCAGGCCTTGAATGTTTGTATATTTTTAGCAAACATAGTTATTTTGTACCCAGCTGTGCCCCTATGCTATTTTTTCATATTGGTTTTGTTGCTTAAAGATCAAAAAGCACAGGAATAAACTGTATATTGTAAAGAAAGGATATCAGGAGGCAAAACTTTGATAGTTTAAAAACCCCTATGAGACCTCTCCAAAACACAAACTACAACTGTAGAGATATTCTTGAGTATTACATTATGCACCTTGTGGAGGGCCAGAATATCTACACTGGTTGGCTGTTACTCAAATTTTCAAATAGTGAAATTGTCTTAGTACTGGCTTCCACAGCCTCATTATCTTTTGTACCATCAGCAACATAAGCCTCAAAGAAACAATTTTAACTTTCAAAATGGCTAATGTAATAATTTAATTTTATAAGGTCTTTTGTATCCCATATGAATGTGAATGTTTTCTTCTAGTCTCTTTCAAACTGTGTCACAGACTGTTTAGAACTTATTCTCAGTGAGATGATATTACTGATTTCTCAGTTTATTCTGTGGGGTTTTAAATCACAGGAAAGTATCTCACAAAGGCAAAAAATGTTTTTTTATGTAGCTGGAAGGTGATTTTGATGTGTAAAGGTAATATCAGTGAGAACTTCTCATTTGAGCAATAATGGCAGGAGTGAGAAAGCTGCTCTATACAGGGGCTACGCAAAACTCAGGAGACCTGTCCAGAGTGTTGTTTTCATGGCAGGGTGAAGTTATATGGGTTCAAGAGTTCAATAGGGATCAACAACAAACGCAAGAGACTCCAGGATAGCTGGTTGTGGAGAAAAGCAGGCATGGGATGTATATAAGAAATAGTTACACATTTGTCCAAGGGAAGAGGTCATCTTTGCATAGTGACCCACAAAGATAAACTCACATTTATGAGCAAGGAATTTCCATATTGTTTGCTTCTACTACATACCCGAAAGTTTTTTAACCAAGAAATAACTTCTTTATCTTCCTTAATTCATGTGAATGTTTTTGTTGGTTGAGTTGGGTTGGGTTTCCTTGTGGTGGAAACTACATCTAAAGTCTTGAAATCTTACCCCTTGAACCAAAATCCCCAATATTATTATGTTTGAGATTGGAATCATCATAAGAGATGTACAACATAAAACTATAATGCTCAAGCCCAATCTCTTGCATTCTTTGAGTCTTATCTTTTATGCAAATAGAACCAGCCAAAGTAAGTAAATCCTTATGCACCAAAAAATGCCATTACTTCTCTGTGTGCTCCACCTGAAGAAAGTCTTCTTAATGTGGGCATAAAAAGTGCTTTTAATTTTTATTCAGCTTCGTTAGGCTGCAAATAAAACATGTGGGTATATGTTGATGTAGTTCTGTAGAAAATACAAATGTCATGAGTATTCTAGATTATTGCATGCAGATAGTGGCAAAATGTATGTAGAAGTAGATTTTTTTTTTTTACCAAATGAAGTTTCTGAGTAAAAGTGTGGCCTAAAGATGCACATTAAGTTCCTGTTGACAACAAAGGCAAGAACATCTGAAAGAAAGGTCTGGACCACAGTCACACCATAAGAGAAGTTCTGACACTGGAAATGTGTTTATTTAAGTTCACAAATACACTGAGTAATATATCAAAGTACAGTGCAAGCAAACAGGGAGGGAAATGCATGAAATAGGCTTTGGAGTGAGCACTAGGCAAGAAAGATGCAAAGTGACGTGCTAGAAAAGTAAACATTTGGCATACATGGAAACAATGGTTGTCTGGAAGAAGTGAAAAAGTAGTCATTCGAAAACTGGAGGATCAAAAGGCATTTGAAATTTAAATAAGAGGGCAGTAGCTGAGATAGTAAAAAGTAAAGGAAATTTTAAAGATAAATTTCATGTAAGTTAAAATAGGCACCAATAGAGCAGAGTTGTCTGGCCTTTATCTACATAGGGAAGAAAAATAAATGGAAATTTTATTTAGATCACACTGTTTCTAGATACTTCCATGTACAATATAGACTCAGGGAGTTTTATTTCTTTAGGTATCTGTCACTTTTCAAAACAGATATTAAACTAGAGAAAGGAAGGGAAAAAAAGAAAAAAGACCACAAATATTTTGTTGATGATATTTTCTTCAAATTCCAGGAATAGAAATTGTCTGACTTGAAATGTGGAAAATTACTTAGAAAATGTTTCTTTGTAGGTATGTGAATCATAAAGGCTGATAGATAGGTATTTGTATATGTACTTATGAATAGGTAGACATCTGTGTATCTACAGTGACAGCAGAGGAGAATTTTAAATTTAAACAATACAAGTAAAAATGCACGGCTTTTCTGAAATACCAATGTTAGTGGAGAGCCTTTTATCTTCTGTAGATGAATCCTGTGCAGGACAACTCTGAAGTATTCATAATTGCTGTGAGAGCTCATGCACAAATTAATCTCTTTTCATTTCCTTTCCCTAAATCTCCTCTCCAAGGAATGAGTGCCCACATTCAAAAACAAATCTACTGCGAAACTGCTGCTCTCCAAGGTCTGCCAGGGAAAGCTGCCCTCCTCCTTGGACCAAAAAATTCTGGAGTTACTGCTGCAGGACTTGCAGCACACCCAGCAGGGCTGGCCCAACCTGCCTTGAAGGTGAGGTAATATAGGCTCTTTTTAATAGACCCCTTGGGGTAAATTAGAGTGAAATGACATTGAATGGCCAGTGTTTACATATACATATATGTTAGGTTAATTTTAGAACAATTTGCTTGCAATGGAAAGCAGGTATGTAACCATTTTGGCTATTTTTATTATCCATAGTAATATAGCAATATAAATGTATGAACATTAAGAGAATAAGGAAAAGACTGAAAAAGAAATAAAGGATATGAGAAGAGTAGACAGTGGAGAGGAAATATATCACCACCTGTTGATTCTGTGACAAGGCTTGATTGTTGTAATTTCAGTGTCCATTTGTAGAGGTGATGGTCACAGCCTTGATCTGTCAAGGGATCTGTCCCATGGCCTGGGAAAAGCCCATGAAGCACAAAGATCCATTGGTTAATGCAGGTTTAGGTGGAATGTACCTCCCCTGGGTGGGAGGAAGGAGTACCACACTATTTCAGCACTGTGTTTCTGTTGTGACATGGTGAATCGTGTGCAGTCCTCTGGTGGATGGCCTCAGGAGGAAAGTCTGGGGGTGCTTTATGAGCACTTTTGGGGTTGATTTATGAGCCTTTCTAAGATATGACAGCTGCCTCTCTCATCAGTGTAGTTGAGCCAGGGATGCCCCATCAGCAGGGATGAATTAACCTCCGGCCTTCGAGTGAAAGTGACCTTCTCTGGGGCTGGAAGGGAGGGGGAGTTTTACAGCTGAGCCAGTTGTGTAAGGGAGGACATTGGCATGATATAAAGCATTACCCTACCTCAGCAGGGTCTGCTTCTTATCAGTCTTCTCCTTTATCTGGTTCAAAACCCAGCGCCTCCAGTGCTCACTCTCTCTGTCTTAGGCAGATCAAAGGTTTCACCACCACATACAAAAACCTCTCCTCTTCTGTTGCAGTTTAGGGGGTGCAGACCTTGCCCCGGAAAAGCACACTCTGCCTTTGGAAATGGCCAACTGTTTGAGTCATTACCAATTAACATGCCAGCCTCTTGCACCATTCCAAAAAGCATGAAGCATTAAATCAGCTAGCAAGCCATATTTATGGTTTTAAGGATAAGCAGATGGAAGACTGAGGGCTTTAGAAAGAAGGTTTCACCTTCACTCATAGCCCTTCACCTCACTCCTCCATATCCCATTTACTCCCACTCTCCTGCCCGAGACTCTCACCTCTGCTCCATGGGGGAAAAAAAATTAAGAGAAAAACTACTCCAATGACAAAAGTGAAAGAAAAGTATTATACTAAAAGGAATCTTTTTTTTTTTTTCTCAATGAGATTTTTTTTTTACATTCCCTTTTCAGCTAAACTGGCAAAATCATGGCCTTCTTTTCAAATAAATTTTATTTTCAGATAAATTTTGAAAATGGAAGAATTTTTTCTATTAATATTTCAATAGAAAAATGGCCTTCTGAACTCTACTCATGTCAGTTTCAGTGAGTTTATCCCCTGATTCCTTTTCAGGCAACAGTCTCCTTGACCTTATTGATGAATAAAATCTCACAATTTGGCATGAAAATTTCCATTATAGCCCTGCTGCAAGACACATACATAGATTGTTTTATTCATTAACACACAAAAACACTCCCCAGTCCCCAACATCTACATTTATGGGCTGAAAATAAGACATTAATATAATCTCTTATGCTGAAGAGAAGAAATATAATTTTTCCATCTGTCAATTAAAATATTCACCTGATGTGAAGAGTAACCTTTTAGGTAATTCTCCGTAATCTCATTGCTCAAAGCCAAATATATTTTCTTATATAATAAAAAAAATCTAACACCTACTAGATACAGCATGCATAAAATGTTAAGAACCATTATTTAGTGCAGAAAGTTTTCATTAACACTACCCTTATCATATATTTGTTTTAGAGGTCCTTATGTCTTCTTTGTAAGAAACAATTGGGGGTTTTTTTTAAGACTTTTATCTCTTTATCTGTCATTTTCTAATACAGTATTTCACATAATGTGTCACAGTTTCTAGAACTGTTTTACAATAAAAATATTAATTATTTCAGACATTTTATCAGACAATGACTTATATATGTAAATATGAATGTTGGCAATTAAAGATACCTTAAATATTAACCTAATCAAGCTCCAGTTTGTGTTTAAATAATCATTATTTTTGCTTCAGTGAGATTCTGTCTTTTATATTTTTTTAACATGAATACATATATAAAATAAAATATAGTAAAGGACAGTAACATTTTTCTTTTGTTATATTTTCTCCTTGTTTTCCTATTTGTATTTTCAAGGAAAAAAAACCTGCCTTCAAAACCTCTCTGCACTTAAGAATAAAGAAGCATGCATGCTGTTATTGTCTCAAGCCTGCTTTCCCCTAACAGCACTTTGTTCCAGATGTTTGATGGAATAATGGGTTTTAAGAAGTGGCTGATGACTGTGCACTAGTTTCTGAAGGAGAAGAGAATAATCCCTGAAATCTAGTTCAACCAGGAAAATAATAGGTAGCATCCTGCCTCCACAAAAGCAAGGACTTGAACTGAAATATCACAAGGATATTGAAATTGCACTTCTTCAGTGATGAGGACCACTTAGGTATTTTCAAATCCCTGCTTGTACCCACTCTGGGGGAGGGAGTTTCCCACTGACTGAATACAGAAGGAAGGGAAGCAGGAAATTCTGCAACATGAGGAATGCTCTAACTTGTGAGTGAAAAATAATCTGCAAAAGTTACTGAGTTGGACAGTGTCAGGACAACTTGCTGGTTTGCCTGGCAGATGGGTTGTATCATAGAGGTGGTTTTCCAGGGTGCTAGACCTGATTAGTGTATTTTACCTGAAAGATCAAGGGAAGATGAATGCTGTACTTCAAAAGCCTTTTGGGGAATTCTCAGTTTACTCACACATGTGCATCACTGTTCTGTTTTCTCAAGATGATGGGAATCCCCTTCAGTCACCAGATTTAGAGTTTAGAGTAGAATAACCTTCAATGCCTTCCACAGTTCAGATCAGAAGGAAAGTTTATTGGAAAACATCTCAAAAATCAAAAATCTTCCTACAGAACGAAGTGTGGCATTCCACACATGAAAAAAAAAAAAAAAAAAGCAATTTATTACTTCTTTAAAATAATTAGAGGACAGAACAGGGAGTAGAGAGATATTTTCAAAGGACAGCATTATTTCATCATCTAGATAATCACCTTTGTTTAATTTAATTTAGAAATTCCTGATATTGGATGGATAAATTAGGAAGATAAATTGCTGGTGACATACAGCATCAGAGAGATTCTAAGGGCTGTGGAATGTATGTTTCATCTCCACAAACACAGACTTTAATACCCTATGCTTTATTTCTGTACAAAATTAGGCTAGGTTACCTTAGCCTAGTTGAGATAATTATCTTTTATAGAAGAGAAGAGTGCATAAATTCTGAGGGAAATGTAATATCTTTTGACATAGCTTTAGACCACCCACACAGCAAGCTAGAGAAACCAATAATCTTAAGCCAAAATATGTTTAAATCACTAAAAAAAGCTTTTGCCCTTTTACGTGTCTTGTATTGTCTAATAAAAACAACTGAGCTGGTTGTGAACTATTTAAAATTTTTGAGCCCACTCTTCTGACCAGTCTATGATACAGTAATTATTTTTCTAAGTATAAAATTAATTTCGGTACAAATATACAATCCAATATATTCTGAAGACTGGCCTCCAATTTAGAAGGCAAAAATTGCTGTCTATTTTTAGGGGTGTATATCTTTTACTACCTGATATCAAGTCAAAATCCACTTTGATGTAAAGGATTAATGAAAGAAAAGGATGCAAGTGTTTTATGCTTCTTATTAGAAATTGTATTTTTTTCTTTACCTAAAATTGAGAATTACTGTCTACCTTATCCTTACCATACTTAGCACAGATTTTAGAGATTACTGCTGCAAGAAAAATCTCACAGCACTGCATAGGATGGAATTTGTGCTTAAGAGGTAAAAAGGGCATGTACAGTGTAAGGTAAATACCATCCACTCCCATTCAGGTCCCCAGGAAAGGAGCATAGAAGTTTGGGAATATAATTCAAGACCAGTATCCTTCAGTCAAAAATGTTTCTCAAACAAAACACCCATGGTGCTGTGAAAAGTTTACCCTGAATTCAGGTGGGACTTCATTGTTTTCCTAGATAGTAAAGAGAGAGCATCAACAAAAGAGACTTTATTTGTGAATCATAGAATCATAAAGCATGGAAAAATCCTCTAAGATCCTCAAGTCCAACCATTAACCTAATACTGTCAGGTTCACCACTAAATCATGTCCCTAAGCACTGGGTCTACAGGGTTTCTGACCACCTCCAGCAATGAGGCGACTATACCACTGCCCTAGGCAGCCTGTTCTAGTGCCTGACAACCCTTGCAGTGAAGAAATTTTCTTAATAATTTGAAGATGGTTCATAGTAATTCTTAGAGCTACCCAGTGTGGGACCAGAACTAGATTGTGTGGGGGCCCCTTCAAACTCAGGATATTCTCTGATTCTCTGACTTTTTCAATAATAGGCACAAAATCTGGTTGACAAATATTTGCATTTATGCGAAAAGCTCAGAATACAGCCTCCTTAGTTAGAATCAGAATCAGATGTATAATACATTTATCTGCTGGAAGTTCCACTGGCTTCAACAGAACCACCAGGGAAAGAAGGCATCAACAACGTCAGGCATATCCAGAGTGAAAACCCTATCGTTTTATTTCTCTGCATTAACTGTTTCATCCGTATTGCCCTTGAGGGCAGAAAGCTCTTAGGGCTAAGGAAAGCAGTGATCTCCTTTCCCTGACCCTGCTTTCTCCTGCTGTAAGTAGTATCAATGGTAACAAAAATATTTCCAAGGTAAAGTTCCAATCCTGTATCTGAAGTTATTCTGGAAAATGTTTTTGCTTTTCTGACTTTGCCTAAGGTAAAAAAGTCCTGTGCTCTCTGCACTTTCTCCAGTAACAGTGCTTTGATTCAGTGAGCAACCAGCTCGAGTAGAAATGAGTAATTAAGCTTGGCTTAAGTTGTGAGAATCATATCAAAACTCTTTAAATTCAGTCCAAACAGTGGAATAAAAACATACCTTTTCCATAAATAAAAAATTATGAGCTTTTTAAATAGAACTTAAAACAAGTGGTCTGAATTAAATTTTAGTTGTGACCTCAGGTATTGCTGGTTTTCCTTGTAAATCCTGGGAGCTGCAAGCTATTTGGCTAAAAAATCAGTGAAAGCTTGAATAAACCAGATTCTCTAACTCATTTTTGCGCAAGATTAAAAAAAAAAAAAATAGTCGTGTGAAGTCAGGTAAAACTGAAACCAGGTAAAAGGCTGTAGCAAAGAAAACTATGTGGAGAAAGAGTTCTTTATTTTTCTCTTCAAATTACTTTGCAGAAATGAGAGCACACTTGAATATAAGGTAAAGAAATTACATGCTAAAGCAGAATGTCCATATGAGATAGGTTTAATTAATTTTCCCATGATTCTTGTAAAGATGACAGTGAAAGCATCAGGACACATCCCAAATGCTATCAACATTGTGGAGGAGTGGGGTATCTAAAGCTAATCTGGGTCCAAACACTCGGTCAGGAGCTGGGAGTTCATTTTCTCTTCCTCAGCTGTGCAGAAAAGAGAAAGGGCTGCCTTACCCTGGTACCCATGCCTGAAATAAAAGGAAACTCCTTCACTTTGTTTTATTATTTGTTTACCTGAAGCCTGGATTCATGGATACATTCAAAATTACTAAGTTGCAAGAAACCTACAGTTTGATAGGACAGTTACTTTCTAACAATTTTTAATTACATTTGCATTGTTCTGACTCTTACAATAGATGTTGAAACCCTTCCCATGCACAAAAAATCCCACTCAATTTAGTTCATTTCTGTGAGCTAAAGACATTCTTTTGTTGTTGAGACACGGAGTTTATTTAGAGATGCGCACAAACCTGCAAAACTTCTCAGTTTTAGATCTGGAGAGCTAAGCTTTACACTGGGGCTACTCACGTGGATGTGATAATGGGCTTTAATGCTTTGCTGTCTGAGGCTTATAGGTTTACTCTTCTCTTTAGAGAAGAGAAGAGTAAACCTACACATATAAAAAGCTATGATATAAAAATCTTCCTCTGCAGAGTATTGTTATACCACTGCTAAGGCTGTTGCATCACATTTAAAATACTGTCAGCAGAAGGACATAAAAAAATCAGTTTTCTGTAAATTGCACTAATTGTGTAGCTGCAGAGTAACTTCATGGGATGGCAGTCTTTGGAGGCATGTGCTACCTGTCAGTGTATGCCTTTACCCCTGGCATGGAGGAGTGTGGAATGAGGATCTCTTCCTGATAAAACATGCTCATGCATAGTTGGCCATGCTTAGAATCACAAACTCAGGGTGGTTTGGGTTGGAAGGGACCTTAAACGCCATCCAGTTGCAATGCTCCTGCCATGGGCAAGGGAGCCTAGCATAAATATTGGACCCAACAATAGTTCAGTAAAGTGGTGGCACTCATGCCACAGATCATGCACTGGGCATGTTTGCTGGGGCTATCAGGAGAAAAATCTTCCCCAGCTGTACTCTGCTTGAATTTTCACTTTTTGTTACCAAAATATATCATTATGCGCCCATAAATCTGCATCAAAAGCAATGCATGAGAGACTAAAAGCTGCTTTGAAGTCTGATCAACTCCCAGGAAAAAGGTCTCTTTAATTTCAAGCTACAAGAAATTTTGCTTGTAAGAACTTTGCTAAAACAATCTTAATTCTCTCCAGTCCAAAGGAATGAATTTGTCTGCAAAGTAATACCTAATGGCAGAGCTTTTAGCATTTAAATCATCCCACCTCATTTCAGCATTTAAGGGTCTACATCCCAAAGGAGAGAAATCCCTGAGTGCCAGCAGCTGATCTACACAACCACAGCTCTTCAAAATTTAACAATGAGGAATTTGCATTGTTTCAATCAAACATCCATTCTTCCTTCCCCAGTCCAAGATGTGAGAACCTGGACACTGTTATAAAATACATATCACCATTTCCTAAATTTTACCTGCTGTTTTTTAAACAATAGTAAAAACATTCTATTTGTGCATGTTCCCATGAGTTTCATGCATGTTCCCATGAGTTCACAGGGATTTAAAACATTTCAACCGTACATTGCAGTTTTTACCTATTATTTTACATTTTAAAGTGGGACAATGCAGCACTGGAAATGGTGAGGGTTTAAGGCAGAGATCTGTTTAAAAAAGATTTTAATATGGTAAAATTAATCTAAAATCTGTACTAGGCAGGGAAGTGGCAGGGGATAACATGAGCAAAGGGAATAAAAAAGCTCTGAAGAGCCCATACCAGTTGCTAATACTTAATCTCTTTAAATAATGAATTAGCTGCTCATATCTAGTCACTGCTAAGAGAAAGCACTTTCTTTGTGAAGTGAAGTAAAGCTTGAATAGCCATGAATTATTCAATATAAAGTGTGCCAGTTAAAATGCCTTGATATTGGAAGTCAAGTGTAAGATTATCTTTTGTCTGTCAGAAAGCATCTCTCCCTTGTTACTGAGACTTGAGAGGGGTGGAA
This sequence comes from Certhia americana, assembly GCA_018697195.1. NCBI lineage: Eukaryota > Metazoa > Chordata > Aves > Passeriformes > Certhiidae > Certhia > Certhia americana. The sequence goes on from CM031878.1 coordinate 55,477,516, forward strand.
AAAGGGGCCAACCAGGTCACAAACATGTCAAGAAAAATAAGGAATGTATTGTAGCAACATGCAGAAACATTTCCACTTATGTATGAGCTTCAATCCTATGCAGGAACTGTTCTGCTAGACTTTATTCTTCTTACTGGTCCTCTTCTCCTTTACCTTCACCCCTGCTCCATTGTCTGTGACTTAGTCTAAGAGAAGCACTAGTGATGCAGTAACAATACTCCAAGGTTCTTCCAGCAGAGACAGTATCAGTTATTGATTCGTCAGCCTTTGCTGACATGGACAAATATATATTTTTTTACTCAGGTTTCTAACAGAGCTTTCTACGGTATCACAATGTTAGATTTAGAAGAATGAAGGAAAGTCTGGCACAGAAAATTACTGTTTCTCAGGAAAGTTTAGGTCATCTAGCCTTGAGGTATGACACAGGCTTTCCAAAGGCTCAAGTCTGCTATATTTCTGGGGGGGAGGGGCAGGGGTGCTTCCTTTTAATGTCCACATTGTTGATGGCACCTCCACATGTGTCAAACCCTCCTTTTATTTTATTTTCTACCTGTGTTTTAAATTTTTCTTTTTCTTTTCCTTTTCCTTTTTTTTCCTTTTTCTTTTCCTTTTTCTTTTTCTTTTCCTTTTTTTTTTCTTTTTTCTTTTTCTTTTTCTTTTTCTTTTTCTTTTTCTTTTTCTTTTTCTGTTTCTTTTTCTTTTTCTTTTTCTTTTTTCTTTTTCCTTTCTCTTTCTCTTATGTTTGGAAAAATTTGCTATGACATAAAAATTACTTACCTCTTTCTCTTAACAGAACAATCCATCTGACATCTCTTCCATTTATTTTCAAGTTTCTGTTGAAACCCAAAGGACCAGACTCAGCCCAGGACAGAGAAAAAAATTGTGGTTGTCTGTTTCATCTATGCTGACTATGGATTAACAAAGAAGCTGCAATTTTAAGCATTTGTTATTTCTCTTTTCTCAGAAACCTTTCTGCATGTTGGGTGACACTCAATTTTACTTTTAACAGATATTAGCCAAATAAGCAGTGTCAGATTAGTTATCTTTTCTTCAGCTTCAAGTATGACCTGATTCCAAATGAAATCTAAATTACATCACAAAAGGAAAATAATAGAAAGAAATCAAATTAGGGTCCAGAACTTCCCCCTTTGGACAAAGATAGCTGTGTGATTGTATGGTTAGAAGGAAATTATTTCAAGTTAGAATTTTTTTGTAATACAGCACTGATGTAAAATTAATATAAAAAATCTAGTATTAGGAAGATTAATCAGAATTGAGAAAAAATTACACTAATTCCTTAGTTTGGAAAGGAGATGTTTTTGTGGTGTCTTTTAAGTTGTGGTTTGCAATGTCCTCATTCAACAGATTAAGAATATACAACATGTTGCATGACAAATAAAAGCACAGTCTTTGGAGTTGTTTAAGATTGATGTTTAGTAACAAATGAAAACCATTTGCCACTCTCCCCAGAGAAACTTTGGAATGAAAGATTAATTATCCATATTATTGTGGAAGCTTGATCCAGAAAAACTCTCTTTTGTTCCAGAAATTAATTTAAGTGTATTGAAATGATTTCTCAGAATTTATATGGTGCCTTTCCTCATTAAAAGCTATGGATATATATTTCATGGTATTTAAAAGAACACAGATTTTAGCAAGGAAAATTAGAGGCTTGTGGCCTTTCAAATGTCAAGGACCGTATTATGGTCTCAATTGTATGAAACTAATTCTTGCTGAAATGAATGTAAGTCCCATATATATGCTGTTTTCATAATCAGAACCAATTGTTTTCTGCTCGCACAATTCAGGCAGGGTGAATGAGAAGACTTAGGAAACTGGGCATCACAAGGCAGTGTCATTCTTTGGTTCTGAGAATGTGCAACACACTAAATCTGACTGTCCTCACTTGTGGCTTTAAAAGGATTTTATTAGATCTTCCATATTTTTACAATGAGAAGAATCTCCATGGTTTTGTTCTGCAACTCTGTATAATTCACCACTATTCCAATTTGTTGAACTATTCACATTTTTCATGCATCTGGCCGAATAACAGATTTTCCTTAGTTAGCTTAAGTGAATGTGCTTTTGTGACTTTAAAGCTGCCAAAGCAGAAAATAGACTGATACACAGTTTATTCTCCTACAACAGTTGAGGGTTTTTTTAGAACCCAACAGCAGCTCCTGAGTTTGCATGCTATGCAATATGTATGTCAGACTGACCCTTATTCTTGAAGAATAATGACAGATGCCCTGTGCTCAAAAATACCTACACTAATTCTACAATCACCCCTGTCACTGCTTGTGTTGTAACCAGGTGTCATAATGTCTTTGTATATTACACTTATATTGTTTTAGAATGAGGTCTAGAGGGAAGAAAACACACATTTTAACTCAGACATTGGCATATTTATAGAAGATATTCAGGAAAAAAACCCAAACATTTTTTAAAGTACTAGAGCCCTTTGACCCTTTTGACCTCTGTAGTGCCTACAAAAGAGACAAGATTTACCTTTAAGATATTCCATGGATACTTCAGAATCCTATTTCACAGTAGATATTTGAAACATAATTTTTTTTCCAGGCAGGGCCAAAGGTTAGATTATTATTTTTTCCTTGATACTTTTTCTTGGCTGGCAAAACTTAAATAATTGCACATCCACATATTGGCTGTCAGGATTTGTTAAGGTCCATATATTAGCCAAATGTTTCCTCTGTAGGCTCATCTGAATAACTGACCCATCTCTATTGACTCCTGAGCCATAAAACTCACTTTTAGAATAAACTTTTCAACAAAAAACTTTATTTCAGGAGTTTGAATGAATCCACAAACAGATTTTATGGGAAAATGTGCAATTAGGTTGGAGGAATACATTACAGGACAAAAGTGTTCTGTTGCTCTCTTTTAAAGCATCATTTCTTAACTGGATTTTCATAATACCTTCTAGACTGAAAAAACTCAAAAATTAGATAATAGTCTTGAGTACATCTTGTGCTGGCATGGAAACACAATATCTGTTGTTTAATAAAATTTTCCACAGATCATTTAAAATGAATGCCTATCACATCCAAAACAGTGTTAGCCATACACGTTACCCTTAATCTGCGGTCCATACCCAGATAAGAAGACTCATCTGTAAATCCTGTTCACCTGTAGGAAAATTCTTGCCTTGCTAACATGCAAGATATTATTGTTCCTTTTTCCATGTCTATAAATAAATGCAAAATGCTCCAGTATAAATCTAGTATGCTGTAAGTACAGCAGATTGGATTTCTTACCCCATTCAATAGCAGTAGAAATATATGAAAAAAACCAAAGGTGGAAAAATTACCTGAGAAAACTATCCTTCAGATTCAGATGGAGCAGAAAAATGTTGCACAAAAAGTATTTTCTTATCTACAACAGAGCAACTCTATTCATCATTTTGGGGGGGAAGGGACACACATTATGAACTGATTAACATAGCTGAGAACTATTGTCCCTTCCTTGCTTCCTTCCTCCCTTCTGCACCTTCCTTCCTTTTTTTCCTTTCTTTCCTTTCTTGTTTCCTTTCATCCTATCTTTCTTCTTACCTTTCTTTCTCCCCCTCCACCACTTCTCTCCCTCTCTTTTCCTTCTTTTTCTGTCTTTCAGAAAACAACCTATTTAACAGTAAATCAAGGAGGAGACAATAAACATGCCACTTCCATATAGTAAATAATTATTTTGTCCAACCAGCTGCTGATAGGTATAAAATCTGAGACAGCTGGTTAGCCAGCTCCTTAGGGCTAACTGCTCTAAAAATCATGTCTTTTCCTTTCCTCTATTTTTTTCCTTTTCCTTTTCACAGCACATATCCAGATACAGAATCTCTGAGCTAATTATCAGGGCTGGAATTCTCAACTTAATCATCACTACCAATTCCCTGGAGAACAGTGGCATCTAAGAGCTAACCCCTGCCATGCTGAATCACAGTCACACAGATGCAAAGCCAAAGCCCACTGAGATTTTCAAAGGAGGAGTCCTGTACACAAATTTAATATAATTCTACACTTTACAATTGAAGTGTAAATTAGGAGAAAGTAGCTGATAAAATGCTATAAAAAGTTAAAACATTAATGTTATAGATTATTAGTTTAACAAGGCTACAGGGAAGAGAGAGTCCATCTGTCTGCATTGTCTAGAAGCAGTTCTACAGTGCACTATCTGTAAGAACTAACTTATTCTACATTCACTATTAATGAAAAAAGGTGGAAAGAGACACAATCAATTGACTAATTTGCTGTAACATTGCACCAAGCATTAAATTAAGAGAAGAGAAAGGTAGACTGCAGATTTATTTCTCTCCATCATCCTCATTAAATTTCATTTCAGCAGGGAATTGTGTCACTGGTGCTTTAGTTATCTGCTGTGAATTCAACCCAATATTCAGCTTGAGTACTCTCTGTATGTAACTGCCTGTATTTGCAGGTACACAGGATGACATGCAGTTACATGATGCCAGTAAATGCCAGGTTTAATTGTTTTGTAATCATTCCATGAAATCATTTATTTTGCATGAATAAACACAGATGCTTATACTCTCTGCTGGTGTAAATCGTAATCATTCCACTGACACCAGTGGAGGTGTGCTAATTTACACCAGATGGAGATTTGGCCCGATTATTTAAGGACCTGAGGTCTTTGGCAAAGGCTCAATAGGCAGGACTGAATTGTGAAGTTTCCTCCTAGGGCATTTCAGCAGTAAATTACATTTTATACAGAAACTTCAGCTATCTAGATGTAAAATCTTCCTGGAATAACTGCAGCAAATTAGTTGGTCTGTCAGATGAATGATATTTGCTACAGCACTTGCAGATGTTCAGTCCTGTGTGAGATTCCTTTGATGCAACTGCTTATAACAAAGACACATTTATCACACTTACAGCTGTCTAACCTTTAACTAACATTGCTCAAAAAACTTCTTTACCAGAGTTTAAAACTATGCTGTCATATTTTGTTAAGGTTTGGGTATCAGCAGCAACATTGGCAGCCTACAAGACAATTGTTCATAGTGAACTGTTTGGTGTTTTGTTTAAGGCTGCAGCTTCAGTAGTTTTAAAAATATGTCAGAATTTATGGTTAATCCTTTTAAGCATAAATTACTTTTTAGCATGCATAATAGAACAAACAAATTTTAAAAATGTCCGAAATGAACAGGCAAAGTTAAAATCAATCATTTCAGAAATCCTGCTTAGATATTTTCTCTACATCTTACAGTAGTTACAATTCTCATAATCTTAGAGCACCTTGTGTATTCCTTGATTTGTGACTTTGACATCAGTACAGTGAGATGGAAGGCACTCTTCTTCACAAAATTGTAGTGGAAGGTATGAATTTTATGCCAAGAAACCATAGTGTAATTCAGTGACATTTCAGAACCAGTGGAGAAGTCATACATACATTGACAAATTTTATACATCTATACAGAGGATCACAAAGTAAATGAAAGATGAATGCTTAAAGAACATGAAAGAGAAAAAGTATTCTCAATACTGCCACAAACACCTCTATTCTCTTTTTCTTTCCTTTACTCTGCCCAAAAAATAAGCAAACCAATAATATTTTGTCATCACTGTTAATTTGTTCCATTTTTGACAACCCTCCAGAATTAAATCAGCCATTCTAAGTGTCATAATAACTGCAAGAGATTCTGCTTTACAACCTGTAGAAACAGAAAAACTGTTTCTCTGAATGCCATTAGGACATAGTTGTGTCACAAATCCATCCTCACCTGTTGCTGGAGAAGATTCTATAACCAGGTGAATTTGGCAGCAGTCAGATTAAATTATAGGACCACTTGATTAGATTTTTAACTGCTTCCAAAAGGAAAAATACAATTTTTTTCTATGATTTCAGTAATCAGTGAAGTGTGATGTGACTCTGAAGAACCAGCCTATATACAGTATGAATTTTTTACTTCTAGCTCTCTGTAGCACCATGTCTCCATATTATAAGTAGAGATGCTTTTTATTTGGTTTCATTCCACCTGCTGGAAAAGGATATGATCCCTACTTGTGTTTTCCTGGAAAGCAATAGAGGAGATATTATTTCAGGAGGTATTATTTTCATCCCCTTTTGCTTCCTGAGCACATACAAACAGTTTAGAGCTTTGGTTCCAAGTTACCCTTAGGTGAGGGAGAAGCCGACTTGGCAAGTTTTTCTGTTGGATTGTACTGTAGCAGACGGGAATCCACCAACCACCTCTAAAGAACCATCTCCTGTTGATCATTCTGATCCAACCAGACAAACTGTTGTAATGGGAGACAACATTTTAACCATATGCACTATATTTTAAAGCTTTTATATGTATTTATATTAAGTCAAAAACCTCAGGAGATTCTGAAGAGCTCTTTGTCAAAGGTTTCTGAAATTCTTCCTGTGAAATCATTTCTATCTTGACTGACTACATATCTTTACAAAAAATCCAGTCTCTCATCTCCATCAGTGGGAAGTGCCAAAGGTGAATGCTTTGCTATCTGTTTGGATGCTCTTTCTGTTATCCCTGTCCACAAAGCTGCATTATGGGTGTCTCATGATGATCTTGGTGCTATTACTTGCACAATTACATACATACGTATTACAATGCATGGGCTGTCATTACCCCCATTATTTCATGCAAATTAAATTCCAAGAACAGGGTGATGATGAAAAGGTCTCCTTGAGGGATCCACATGAACTTGGAAGCAGACATATCCATTTAATAGTATCTTCTAGCTATTTTACGATCTGAAGATTGAACCTTTTCATGGAATTTTTAACCAAAGTATGATGAACACTGAGAATTTGACATCAGTTATTCATGTGACAAAGACTCAACCTCTCCACAGTGAATCCATGTCACTTTTATCTGTTTCTAAAAAAAACCTGTGGTTTGCAGTAGCCTCCTACTTGAGGAATAAACTGCTTTGTTTCCTTCTAATAAAATCATTGGTAGTTTCAATGGCTAAATTGCACAGATGGGAAAGGACTGACATGGAACTGGAGAAGAGTCTGGAGCACACAGGTGCTACAAGGAGCTGCTAAGGAAGGTGGGGGTGCTCAGCCTGGAGAAGAAGCTCATGAGGAACCTTCTCACTTCTCTACAACTACCTGAAAGGAGGCTGTGGCCAGGTGGGAGTTGGTCTCTACTCTCAGGTTGCAAATGATAGAATGAGAAGAAATAATCCCAAGCTGAGCCAGGGGAGATTTAGTTTGGATATTAGGAAAAAATTCCTCACCAAAAGAGGGAACAAGTCCTGGCACAGGCTGCCCAGGGCAATGGTGGAGGCACCATCCCCAGTCTTCAAAACAGTGTGTAGATGTAGGCTTAGGGCACAGTTTGGTGGTGGGCTTGAAAGTGCTGGCTTAATGTTTGCCCTTGATGGCATTAGATGTCTTTTCCAATCTAAATTACTCTATGTTTCCTTGACTTTTCTAAGGAGTTTGACACAAACAGTTCTGTGGGTTGAACTTCACTGCAGACTGCTAAGCCTTCATTACCAGCAGCTCTGCCCTCCTTGTAAAGCCATTTAAACTCAGTCTGAAAAGGAGTGCCTGGCTCTGATCTCTTGTCCTGCTTCCCACTGAATTTCCTTTAAGCAAGCTGGTAATGACTATCACATAAATCCCATTTTCCAAACACAAGGCAACATGTTTGAGATCACTTTGAGCTTTGGCACAGAGCTGGGTATCCTTCCAGCTTCTCCTCTGACATCTTTCAAAACTGTAGCCAAGTGTACCAGAGGGTTTAGCTGGGAAAGGAGCAACTTCAGGACAGAGTAGTAGCAGACATGTCCTGGAGGGCCTTGATCTGTTGGAAAAGTGAGAAACATTGAGAGAACAGAATAGAAAATCTATTATGGGACCCTGTGGGCAGATAAATGGTCTGTGAGGCCTCATGGAACTTCAGCTGGTTTAGAGAATCCCTTAACCTTCTGGGTATTCACCTAAAACATGCTTCTGCTAGTATCACTGTCTCCACTTTCTCTCCCCTTGTATAGCTACAAAATGTCATGTTATTTTTGTAGACATAACCATCTAATTGTTATTTGAGTCCTCCTAAAGCCTTTTCCTCTTCATTTAGCAAGTTGCCAGTGAGGCTAATGACATCAAGAAAATTGCTCTGAAAGGTGTTTCCCATACACTGTGATTATAAATATAGATTAATGCAAAGTAAGATGCTACACATAAAATGCAAATTAGTAGGGAATGAGATTCAGTTGTTCACCAGAGGTTTAGATCTTGATGGAGAAGCCTCTGTAAGGCTACCGAGCAAAAAACAGGCTTATGTTTCAACTCTCCAGCTGCTGCTGAGTAGGGACTACAACCTGTCATAGAGCACTAATTAAACAGGATGCTGCTGGAAGGAAATATGTGTCAGTGCCAGTCCCCCAGTGAAAAGCCATAAGGCAGATTCATGGAGGAGCAGCAAACAATGCACTGATTGGGTCAAAAGTGTAGCTTCAAATGCAAAAAAAAGTCAGGAGGGTAAGCAGCAACAGGAGAGCTCTCCTGTGGATGAGGAAAGTAAAAGATGGTTAAAATGCCCCAAAGATTAAAGTCGCGTCAGCAAGAGAAGTGTCACAAAGACCACTGAAGGGAATTAACAGTTGTCATGGGAGGCAATAACTCATTGTAATATAACTTTATTTCACTTTACATCTTTAATGCAAACCAACACCCACACTGCTTCCCTGGCTTAAGCACCCCAAGACAGTCAATGTTAAGTGGAAAATTGCAGGAGAAGATGGAGGGGGGACTGCATCCCTGTCCCATCTACCTCTGCAGCAAGGAACGTTCAGAAAGGACAGGAACACAGGCACTTCAGGCAACAGTTTGGGAAGCACCAAATGTCCATGCACCTAAAGTACCTTCATGTTTTGTGGTATTTTAAATTATTGGCATTATCTTTCATTTCATCCAAACGAGAACCAGTGCTTGAAGCACTGAGGTCTCCCAGATAGCCAGCTTCAGGATGAAACTCCTGAAAGGACTTTGAGTTCCAATGACTTTTCTGTTAGCCTAGAAAAGCTCACATATATAGCTGACAAAATAATCACAGCTGCTCTGAAATGACAGCAGTAATTGGAAGAGGTAAATCAATGGAACCTGCAATCTTTAATCAGCCTGCTCTAAAAACACCTTTCCAGAAACAAAGACTGAAAAGCTTTTTCATACCTGCGCATGTCCATGTCTCTATTTGGGCATATATAGGCAATTTCATTCTGACCTGCAATGCAGGAGCACAAGACTACACAGAAGTTTTGAGGCAAGTGCATTTCAACATCTCACAAGCTGGTGTGGACAACTTAGAAATGAGTTTTCAGCTTCAGAACTGAAAAGGCTTTAATCAGCTTCCTAATTTTCTGCAACTATTAGTATTTGCATTTCATATTATTTTAATACATTATGAATTAACTCCTAGGTCATCAGCACCTAGGACTGGTATCAAGAAGCCCATCTAGACCACTGTTACAAAAAAAACAATCTGTTTTGTTGCCATTAATTTGGTGAGTTAAGCACACTGCATGTGGTCAGATGAGCTGCTCAGATACATAAAATTTACAAGCTGTGGATTTTTAGTATTAGCCCCAAATCTCTTTATTTGCAGAGAAGGTGATGTTCTTGTGAATTTTTTCTCAGTATTGTGATGTCCACTGAGAGTTTGAAGTTCCTTAAACAGACCAACTGTGTAATTCAGATAGTTTATTAATAATAACCACTCCTTCATTAATAAATCTTCTCCCAGAGAGAATCTTACTAGTAATCTACAAATAGTTTTCATTAAGGAAAGAGATTTTGTATTTTGCATATTGTTTTTGTTCCCTAAAACTTCCAAAAATTCCAAAATAAGGTAGGTTCCTGATATCACCTTTATTGCAGAGATACTAGGGAGAAGGCCAGGGAAATTATTTCTGTTCAAGTAATGTGGAAAAGTTCTTTGCTGCTGGATCCCTTTTTTTTAGGGGTAGCCCTGTTAACAACCATATCTACACCTTATAGAAGAAGAAAATAAACCACAAGCCTAGTTGAAAGGGAATGGATACAAAGAAAAACTTGAAGGGGAAATATGGAAATCTATTTTTGAAAGTTGTTGCATTTTCTGAGCTAGCATCTATTTGAATATGACTGTTGTGCAAGAATACACTGATGTGATTTAAAAATAAAAAAACCAGCAAGATAACAGTGGTTTTCATTATTTCTCCTTTGGGAATTTCTGGCTTCGTTAGTAGCAAACAAATGTTGAATAATAAACAAAGCATTTCCTCCTAAATTAAATGAAGTTTTTGAATTATGCAGCTAGAACACTCACTCCTCTGGTGAAAACAAAGGGTTAAACAGCATGAAATATTACCTCTGTGTGAGAGAAGAGAGATTGAATTTCAGAAAGCAAGGTCTTACAGCAGATCCTGACTCAGACATGCTTTTACTGATTCAGCCATTGCATTCACTTGGAAAGCTTTACATCATGGCCTTGGCAGACTCCTAGGCTTTCCCAGTGCAAGCTGCTATTTTTCCTTCAGCTTACCAAAAATAGCCATGCGTAGATTTAGTGTACTTGGTTTGCTGGTGTTTACAGGCATGAGTGTGTTTTCAGGATTGCTCTGGGCAGTCAGAGACTGTTACAGGTTGGAGACAAATGGGGAAAATATGGAATTTCTTTGCAGGCAGAGTCTGGTACTTTGGAGACCCTTTGCACTGGCCCCATCATCCACATGTGTGTTCTAAGCTCAGTCCCTGCCTTTCTGGATGGTTGTGGTTGTTTCCAAGGAGCTAATTGCTCCCCTTCCCATAACTCTCATGGCACACCAACCATCAGAGCAGACTTTCTTCAGAGTGAGGAGCCAAATTCTAGCTACAAAATGTTGAGGAAAAAAACCCTCATCTGCTACATGAAGAGAAGAGCATCACAATGACATCTTCATGTAAATCTGCTGACCATTTTTCAGGCCCTTTTCATACAGCCAGGAGGACAGAGCCTCAGCTGCTGTCACAGCTGTCAGACATTATAGCTTCTGGGCAAATGGAGATGCCTTTTGCTTCATGCACTGTGATATGAAGTGACTGACACACCCCAGTGCGGAGGATCCTGGGGTATGTAGCACAGAAAATTTTGAAAGGAGACCAGCAAGACGCCTAAACCACAACAATCTTAATGCTCAGCTGCCAACACAGGCATCCCTGGCATGCTTCTTATCTGGAGGGCACAGAAAACACCAGCATGAGCATCTTGGCCACCACAGGACTTCCTAAAGCAAGATATCTAAAAGGCAGTGTTCCTGCCAGCATCCAGGCTTGCAAGGCAGTCTGCAATTTTAGAAGTAACACACAGTTGTTCCTTGACTGTATAAGGCAGTTGGCAATAGCAATGAGCTCTCAACAAGGTTTTCCTGAGCCAGCTTACCTAAAACAAATCACAGCATGAGTTACAGCAAGAGGTTAGCACATATTTTTGCTTGAGCTCACTACCAGCTGGCTTTGCTAACTTCCTAAAACAACTGCATGCTCTGCCTCCAAGCCCAGGGTGGGTGCAGCAATCATCTCCAATGAAAAGAAAAGACCTAACAATCTGGTAGCTTTTGACCCAGTTTTTTTCCAAGGCAATTATCGGGATATCATCTCAAGGTCCAGAAGACTGGTAAATGGAGTTACTGCAAAATGTCACAAGATGTCACATCTCTCTCTGCTGTGCTACTTGTCTCATTGGTCATAACCACCCAACCCCTATGGCAAATATCTGAAGAGAATGAAAGACCAAAGCACAGTGGCCAAATGGTGTGTCAATCCTCATCCTTCTTTCACCACCAGGGAAGAACAGTGAGAAGCATTAGCCTAAAACTCAGCTTGAATCTCAGCTGGAGCATGAGTCCTTCTATGATGGCAGTAGGGAGAGTGTCTCAGTCAGAGTTCACCTTAGGAATACAAACATGTTGAGCAGATCTAGGCCTGGGAAATGGTTTACTTTTGGTTATAGGAAAGGAAGTTGAGCACATTGTCTAGCAGGGAAGTTGAGTGCCCCATTTACTGACTGGAGTTCTCTTGAAATTTTGTTATCTAGAAACAATTAGGAGAAAGCTCACGTTCAGATAATTTCATCCCAGGTTACTTCCCTAACTTTTTTTTTTTTTTAATTAATTTACAGAAGACCTCAAAGAAGATGTGAGGAGGTTTAGGTTGGAGATCAGGAAGAAATTCTTCGCAGAAAGGTTGATTAGATATTGGAATGAACTACTCAGGAAGGAAGTGGAGTCTCCATCGATGGAAATGTTTAAGATGGGCATGGCTGTGGTCTGGTTGACACTGTGGCGATAGGTTGGACATGATCACGGAATTTTTTTCCAACCTAATTGATTCTGTGATTCACTTTTCAAGTGGAACAAAACACATAAATCCTCCTGTAATACCATTTATCCCCATGCCCCTCCTGTTGCACACTCTTCTCCTAACAGCATGGTCTCTTAATTCATCTAATACCTTCCTTTGCTATTTTCCTTTCTTTTTCCGCATGTTGCTCATGAGATCTGGAAAGCAGAGGAGATCTTTGAAACCTGCCAAAAGGCAGTTTCTTTTACTTAATTCAGTGCACAGGATGGAAGGCTCTGTATGTGCATTTGCCTGTACCTAGACACATGCACATATGTATCTCCGTGCATATTTTGTTTTCAGAACATTTCTTTAAATGTACCCCTAAATTCTGACAATGCAAACCCAACAGCCCTATGCAACTCTGGCAAGTTAGAAAGTGTATGTTGGGCAGCCGGCACCAACCTTAATAACCAAAAATAACTGCCTGGGTCTGAACCAAGTATTTTCTCATCAGTATGCAGCATCAGAGTGTAGGATGAGGAAAATGAGGAGTGGGAGGATATAAAACAAACAGTAAAATGGAAAAATGTCAACTGTGCTCTGGCCTTCCCTTCTGCTTCTCACAGCCCACTCCAAGCAATGCAGTTGAGATATGTGACAGGCTGAGCACAGAGCAGGGGCAGCACGCATGCAGCTGAACACATCTGGTTAGCAGTTGCCTGGTTTTGTGCTGCGAGTCAGCCAACACCATCCACATTTCTAAGCTAGCCCTCTGCCATTGTTGCAGAGTGGTTTATGACTTCACTTTTCCTTTGTAATAAGTTCATTCCTCTTCCCAACAGTACTGTTGTCACTCTTTCATCTTTGTCTCCCTGCTTAGGGCAGCCTTCATCCACACGTGCATACACAGAGTCAGACTCAGGGTGATTGAGAGGGAATGTTTGCATAGGAGAATTTGGTGCAGGTCTGAAATGTTACACACATTCCCCTCTTAGATTGTTCCTGACAAAGGTAACCATATTTATTTAAGTGTGTGATAGTGTTTTGCAGGCCTGGGTTTGGCATCAAAGTGCAAAACTGTGACTTCAGTACTTCCAGGTACAAGACAAGATGGATGTTGATGCTATTTTTTTGCTAAAGGCATGGTTATATAAGGAAGTGCAGAAATATAGATGAACTCCCTTTGTTAGATTGGCCTCACTCAGCCAGGAGCAGCCCATCTGTACCTTCCCTCTTCTCTGTCATCCATGCCATCAAGTGGCTAGGGACAGTGTCCTGGTCTTTGGTTATTTAGTAGGGGTGATGGTGAGAAAAAAAGTCGTCCCACAGTCATCACCTGTTTCTGCTCTCAATTTAATTATCTCTGCTTTCCCATCCTGCTAAGAAACTGAGGCTTCAACGTGGCTGGAAGTCACTGGTTGTATATAGCACAAGAAAGCTCAGTTAAAGAGAAGAAAATAGCCAAATGGGCAGACAGGTATCTGTGAGGTGGTCCATGCAAAGGACAAGAAGAAAGACTGGAGGAGATTTCTGGGCTCTGGGGGTTACACTAGACAAAGAACAGGGACACAGCCATGGAAATACAGCTGTGCACATGGAAGATGTGATAGACTGGGAAAGTCAAATTGCTTCAGAAGCAAAATTAACTGTGATTACTTGATGCAAGACATCACTCAAACCAATCAAATTGTTATTTTGGGAAATCATAAATTTGTATCCAGAGTCAGTTTGTCACTCATTAAAAACTTGTAAGAATGATTAGGAAATGAACTTAATAAGTAAATCTTATCCTCTTTTTTCATTTAAAAGCTTAAAATATAAGATGATCTCATCTGGCTCTTACATGACCCCTGACCACATCACGGGTAATTAATTTTATTCTTATCCTGACTGCTAGTGTTGGGCTCAGTCTAATTATTTCTGGTGCAAACAGAGTTGAAGTCTGCCTGCTATCATCTCTCTCTGAATGAGGAGTATTATATATATACCCCAATATGGAACCTCAGCATCTCACTCTTTGCTTGCTTCCCAGGGCAGAGTAATGCTGTGGTGATCACAAAGAGGAAGAAAGAGGAATCCTGAGTCCTTATGCAACAATGAAAGAGGTGTAATCCAGAGCAGACATGTGATTTCACCATATTACAGGGTGAATTATTTTGGTGGCTACATGTAATAGATGGAAAATTGTTTCATGGACCACTTTCATCAGGCTTTTGCACTTACTTGAAAAGTTGATCGTGCTGGAAAGTCCCCTGCTGGAGGGACTTCAGAAGTCAGTTAGGTAGATTTTCTTGTCTACTGCATATTTGTAGACTCAGACTGGGAATCTAATTTTAAGGTGTTACCAGGAAAGACAGCATTATTAAGCTATGCAAAAGGATGCCCTAAAATATCACTTAAAATATATTTTGAATGGGGTCCTTAAGTGCATATCATTTCTTTTGACTGCACAAGGACATACTTTCCCCACAAGCATATGCCTTTTTTTTCCCTAAATGAAATATTCTTCTCTTTCTAAGGATTACCCCTGTAAAGATGGAATGGGTCTCCACCCATGAAGAAATGGAAGAAATACAGATTATTCTGCATCTTTAAAACTAACAAGCAAACCATATGGGAGAAAAAAAAATATTCTTCAGAAAAAAAAATTCAAAAATTTAAAAGCAAAACCAAGTGTTTTTAAAAAGAAGCAATTTCTAATGGAAGTCACTGTAATATAAATGTAGCTGTGAATTCACTTTACCTTTACATTTTACTTTTCCTTACTTGGAGACACAGGTATTTGAAAAGCTGTTGAAATCTGTACTTCTTAAGCCTTCTTTTCAATAGAATAACTACTAGAAACCCAAGGGATTCAAGTGTCCAACAGGTTAAGAGCAGTTTTATTTAATACATTGTCCTGCTTTGCTGAAAGGGGATGATGATCTCACCATTGGCTCAAAAAGAGACCTTTTTGATTTGCTTTCAGCTCATACATGCTTCACAGTGCATTTCTCTATTTCTTTCTCTCCATATCTAGGAAAAAAAATAATAAATGCCACTGTGACACATTTTCAGAAAGTGACAACATGGTTTAGAAGCTGTCAGTACCTAATGAAGCATTTCAGCTCTATTTTATAAGCTGTGATTATCATGATCATTTTTACTGATACATATATGGATTTGACATCTGCAGCCTTTTAGCCTTTTAAATAATCTGGTCAGCAAAATTGGTAGTATGTAGGTCAATTTAACCATTTCTTTCCAGGTTTCTGGTAGGGTATTTTTAATATTATGGTCTCTCTTATGGGTATGTGTTGCTGTTTTCCTGTAGGAAACAGAGCAGAGAAGACTTGGAAGATATTCAGCAAACCTAGTTATAAACTCAGGAGCATCTTGTTACTTACTAAATTTCCTCAAGGCAGTGCATCATATAAGTAACACTGACAGAAAGGCTCTGACCCAAGAATTAAAGCAGAGACCAGAAGTATTGTTAATACTGGTTTTGGGTTATAAAAATATTTGTTTAATTGTAACTCATATATATCTTGAAATGACAGGAGGATAACAAGGTGCTGCTGAGCCAGTGTGGGGAGGGGAACAGGGCAAACACAGCTATGCAAGGCACACACACATCTGGTTTGGGCATGAAGGCACAAGCCTCTACAAACCTAAATAATCACAGAATAACTTGGGTTGTAAGGGACCCCAGGCTCAAGGCTGGTCAGGTTTTACAAGGATCTGTCCACCAAGGGTGTACTCTTATAATTGCAGAGTTATGGCTTGCTCTCACTTTGCTCAGCACACAATCTATTTGGGCCTGAATGGGACTTTATGTGAGTAGCCACAGCACTGAGGGAAATGTTTCAACATGTGATTCCCCTCAAGCATGCAGGTGGCCCTGGTGAATTTCAGTTGCCTCCAAAATATTCCCCATGGATGTTTGTACCGAGCAGATTGCACACGGCAGCTGTGCAGCCTGTCACACAGCATAGGTGACCACATCAGCAGTGTGTTAATTTGTTTAGAACAGAAGTCCCCAAAACACTGGTTGATCCCCTCCCCTTGATCACCAGCAAAATCTTTCTGTTAATCTTAAAGATAAACAAGAAAATGATATGTGATTTGTCTAAAGATTTTATTTTACTTAGTAAAATGGAACTAATTGCTCCAGGCTGGAGATTTATAACTAGGCTTACTTTTGAAGCAATTTTGAAAAGTGTTTTTCAGACCAAGAATTTTTTGTGTGTGTTTGTGATATGGTTGGTTGGATTTTAGCTTGGTTCTGCCATTCTGCCATATTAAGTACAAATGTTCAGGAAAATAGGTCTGTCTGTTCTTTTTTGTTTTAAAATCAAGGTGTTTACCCAAAAAGCCAAGTACAAGGACTGCAGCTGTCACACAGCTCTGAAACTGAATGCAACAGGGTAAGAGCTGAAAATGATGACCACAAAGTAACTGTGGTCATTTGTACATTTGTACACCTGTGTTAGATGTTCTTGCCATGCATGAAATTCCTTTCTAGACCCACACAGTGCTGATGGTAGGTTTTGCACCAGGAGACACCAGATTCAAGTGAAAGTTAATGATTCATGCTTATTTGTGTCTGTGCCTCTCTGTGTGGGTACACAGAGATACTCTTGCATATAAAAGAATAAATGCCAGCTCCATTTCAACACCAAATTTTAGGTAACTCAGTTTTCTATAAATGCTGGTTTGTGCCTCTTCTTGGAATCCACCTACAGATAGCCAAGAAGTAAAGAATTCTGGAAAGCTTTCATAGCAACATTTCAGATTGCTTTTGGGAAGCCTGTGCAATATTAGTACCTTGTTTCAAAACTGACATCCAAAAAATCAAGTTTAACATCCAGCACCTGTTCAGTGCTTTTCTGAATCAGGGCCATTCACTATAACAGTCACTTGCCTGTGCTGTTGCTTCAAAGCCTATCTTTAACCCCTGAAATGCATTCTCAATAAAAATTGATACAATTGCCTTTTCATTATGAATTGCTTCATAAACATTCCTAAAAAAATATATGCTTTCTCCTTTTCACATGGAATGATAATATTATTTTTATTAAGCAGTGCTAACTGATAAGAGCTCTTTCCCCTTTCCTGTCTCCTTTGTAAACAGATTTTTCCTACAAGAAATCATAACATGAAATTAATTCCTGGAACAACGAGTACAACCTTGTGTCAGATTTCAAGGATCTTGTTTTCATTTTCCAGTTACTGTATAAATTAAATAACCATGAATGCCCAATGAATCACTACACTAAGTCAGAAGGTCTTTTAAATTATTAGTAGTTCATTACACCACTAAATTTACAACTACCTACCAGAATTTACATAGGGAAGCACAATAGATCAGCTGCTAATTAAGGACTAAACACCCAGCTGAAAGAGATACAGTGAAAACACTCCCTTTTAGACAAGCTAGTGGCCCAATTCCAAAGGTCATATATGGGTCCAAACTATGGGTCCATGTAGTTGTCCAAAGCAGCAACCCCTTTTACTTTCAAGTGGAACCAATTGATGAAATCAGCAAATACAGTTCTGGGGCAGAGATTGCAGTATAGTTGCTTAAAGTATTCACTGCATATAGTGTCTACTTCAACAAAATCTCCCAAATGTCTTTTTCCCTTTTTTTTTCATCACAAAACTGCTGTGACTCTACTGGAGCCCCAGGCTATGAGCAAGCACTCCCTACAGAGTAGCCAGCATACCCACCCCTGCAGAGGGATACCCTTGGGCCTGAAGCAGAAAGTTGTGGTCATAGCTCTTCTCCTCCAGACAAGGTCTCACACCTTCTCCAAGCAAAGCATTCGTCTTCCCCCACAGCCATTGGCACCCAGAAATGCCAGCCTGGTGTTTCATGTCCCTTCAAGACCTCGCATGCTGCCCTTGCCCCATAGTGCCCATAACCTCACAGCTGCTCTGTGTCTCTGTGTCATGTTAGACATAAAAGGACCAAAGCCCTCAGAGGTCAAGGCCCGTTGTTATATTTTCTTATTGTTCTGCAAGAAGTTTAGGCTGGTCTACACTTGTGCTCATTATCAGGGTTGACTGTAAGACCTGCTAGGAAGTGAGCAATTATAATCTCTCTCTGCTTCTGATGGTAGGTTTTCTATATTCAAAGTACATACAGAGAAATTTTGGGGGGATTTTTTTTAAGCATTTTTTCTTTCAGTATTGGCCCCAGTCATAGAGTCATCTCTTCCTTCACTTTTCAACTTGCATTTGTAAGGGAGGCAAAGATCCACTCACTTTTTGCTCATGGTCTGTTTTACATGATGTTCAGCCTGTGAGAGCACAAATACTCATGAAGAGTCTTTGGACAAGTTGAAGGGAAGCTGGCTGAAAAGGACACAAATACTGGAAAACTCATTTGGGTTTTTTCATCCCATAGATCCAGCCACTCCCAGTTTAAAATTAGTGCATGCGTCCTTCTATGCTGCTGGACTTGAAGACAGAAACACTACATAGCATGTGTACTATTTCTCTTTTTTGCCCTCTTTTTCTCTCTCACACAAACCAAAACACAGACAGACAGAGACAGACACACAGACACAAATACACACACACACGCACACACACACACACAAAGAGTAACAGCTTGTCAACAGCTTTAGCAAAGTAAACTACAAATGATAATTAGAAACATGTGACCCCAGAAAAGCAGCACAGAAAGTAAAAGGTCATCTTTTTTCCAAATGACCTAATTAGAAAAGCCTGGAGTGTTGGCTACAATGTAACAGTTTTACACAGCTTTTTAACATAGACTTCCTGTTTTAAAACAATGCAATTTATTGCTCATAAAGGAAAAAAAAAAAAAAAAAAAAACAAAAACCAAAAAAACCCCCAAGAAAACACCAACCCCTGGCATTTAATGCTGGTAAAATTAGTCCCCTCACAACACCTGCCTCAAGAAATCTCCAGCCTTTTAGGTCTATCAACAGAGCACTGTGTATTTGTCATCCCATAATGACCCTCAAGAAGCCAGCACCAGGACAGCTGCCAATTCATAAGAGAGCCTGAAGGGACACTCCAGTAGCACATGGAGGAGGCAGGCACAGGTGGCTCCACAACCCCTGCCTGTACCATCCAGCTGGAGCATCCTCACCTTGGCTGAGCCAAAGGCAATGTGCAGACAAGGGGGAGGGACGATGGAGTGAGAAGGAAAGGAGCCCAAGGCATCAAGAAATGCAGAAAAATATGCAAAAAGGGAGGTAGGGGTCAGTGTGCAAGCAAAGGAATGGATGAGTAATTCTTGACCAGTGTTTTGACAAAAAGAAGATCATGGGCTATAGTCAGGGTTTTCCCCAGTTTAGTTTTATCTACTCACTTCTTAATCAACATTTCTTTTTAATAATTTTCTTTATTCTGGTGAACATGCATGCCATTTATTCCTGCAAAACTATTAATCCTAACTTATTCATTGTTTAGAGAAGCTATATTTAGTTTATGGTTTTTCCCCATAAATCAAAACTCTCAGGCTCGTCAGTTCTAAACAGTTTAATTATGGCAGCTATTCCCATGCTGTAGGGCTTGTCCCCACCATGGTGGGACTGCAAGGACCTGGAAAGCCAGCTCAGGACAGCAGGGAGGGAAGGACATGAACTGGCTCCCAGTATGGAAGTAGGATAACCAACATATCATGGGTTTGGGCTGAGCTAATTAGAGCAAGGGACAGAGTTCATGAGAGAAGAAAGAGCTAGAGAAAATAGCTTGTGAAGCGCTGAGTTGACACCATACTCTGTATTATTAAAGGCAGTCTAAGCAGGTTTCTGCACCTTCAGCTGAAGAGAAGCCCAAGCTTTCACACGGAAGAGAGTTTTAAAGTTGTGCAGCCATTGTAAAGGTGGGAGGGACATAATTTGAGTTTCTACATCCCTGGGGGCTTAGAATTTCTCTGCTCATAATGGTTTCATTGGGAATCTACAGCATTGCCCATTTCTCAGGCAGTCTCTCTGTCCCATAGGATTGAGCTGGATGAAGCAGCATGGAAAAATAATATATGCTGTGTATGTAATGAGCTGCTTAACCATTTTTTCCAAGAATCCAAAAGCATGTGATCTTCATTGAAAACTGCAGATGCCAAGTTTAGAGCTTTACATTCAAACTCTGTTTGAGAGTCTGTAATGGAAAAAAAAAAAAAAAAGTAAAAAGGATAAAAGAAAGGAAGAAAGATGCATTTACTTGGTAAAAAGGCATAATATTTCCTTCATTTCATTGTTCTGACATGAGTGTGTGGATTTTATTCAGCAGTTTATTTGTGCTGGTTTGAGAAGAATAAATGTCAGATTTTTACTGTTAAAGTTAATTTTACCATGAAAGTCACTGAAAATAGGGGTTGAAAGATAATAGAATCTAACAATAGCAGCACAGTGATATTCTGTATTAATAACAGTTTCCTCACGGTAATACTTTTAGTGATACTAAATGTCTCACCCATAATTAGACAAGGACATTCAGATATACTTGATGCTTACAATAAACATCCTAGAATGAAAAAGAGAAGCACTGGAAAGATACCATATCATTTGTAGTACATGTTATGTGAACACTTAAATGTAGAGAGTGACAAATTAGCATTTTCCCTACATCATACTGAAAATGTAGACATTATCCTCAAGAGTCTTTTATTTTTCCACTCCATATATGCAAGAGGTCTCTCCAAGACCCACCAAGGAAGAATCAGACCCCTGTAAAGTATTCGCACCTTCATGGTCCTCTCTTCTGGGGAGAATCAGGTCAGCAAGATGTTACTTGGTTTCAAAGACTGAAAGGTACTAATTTTATATGCCAGTTAATCCATCAGATCACAAGGAGACTGAGGAAATGCTTTTATCTTTAAAATGACAGGCATTAATAATGCTACTAGAATTTCCCTTATATATAACTTTAATACTTTCAGGACTTTTAAATGTCTGTACAATGTGAAAGCTTCTGAAATATGAAAGGCAATGTCCCTTTCACAGTTACTAACGTTGCCAGTATGGGTGTGGGAAGATGAAACGCGTTCTCAGGAAAAAGAAAGGAAAGGTATATTGTATAGGCACTCATAGTCACAGCATTGTAGCTGGTTCTGTAAAGAGAAAGACCAGCTGTGGAGTGGGATTGCAGCCACCTTTGCCACTCACACAGAAATGATAAGGCATGAGTTTCAAAACAGCCATTGCTATAGACCTTGCAAACTCTTTGGGAAACTTGCAAGATGAGGTCCAGAGCAAGCAGTCTGGGAAGCCTAAACCACAAGCTCCAAGTATGATCATGAAAAGAAATCTCTGACCTGTTTGCTCAGAGCATCATAGCCTCTGCAGCTTTCCTCACCCTCCCTCAGACGAGGCTCTGGAAACCAACGTCTGCTTAAAATAAAGATAGATGAATAAAGAACTCTATTGGGATTGCAGGTCACATTTTAATAATCTCAGGTTAATGGGATGTCAATCTCCCCTCTGCCCCAGGACAAGAAAAGAATGTCAGAAAAGAGCCATTTCTTTTTATGTACAGGCTGTTAAACGAAGTTCCACATTCTGTACTTCTGATATACATTTGCTTGGACCATATCAGTGCATGACAAGAACATGATAA
Organism: Certhia americana; assembly: GCA_018697195.1. Classification (NCBI taxonomy): domain Eukaryota; kingdom Metazoa; phylum Chordata; class Aves; order Passeriformes; family Certhiidae; genus Certhia; species Certhia americana. Next base: position 55,499,392 of record CM031878.1, read on the forward strand.
GCACAATCTGCATTTGTGCTTACTCAAGCCTCTAACAATTCCCTATCAGGGTGCCAACACGCATCTCAGCTGGATGAAGCTGGAGGAAGCATGCCATGATCTGAAACAAAATTAATCATTCCCTGAACTACTCCCAGAACATTTTTCTCCCAATGTACCTGAGAATCAGCAGGAAAAGATGTACCTCATGGGCAGAACATAATGTAGCAATGAGTTACCTGGACATCCTTTCAGGTAATACTTACTGGCCACGTACTGAGTATTTAGCAGCCTGTCATTACCTTTTTGCTCTTTTCTTCCCAGGCTAACAGAGTTCCTGGGAGCAGTTCAGTAATGGAGCTCCACAGGAAGTTAGTGTCCCTGCTTTTTTGTCTTTTCACCTTACTTAATCATCTCTTTACTATAGGACCTATGTTAGCTATCTCATATAGGAGCTGAATCTCTGCCAAACTATGGCAGAGCTCAGAGGGTGGGGAAGAGAGATCACAGAAACAGCAAACCACAAAACTTTTTGTTTTTGCAGCGTGAATTAGTCACACCTGCTTCTCTTTAAAAATCAATGAGAAAAAATATCCCAGTAAAATGATACAGGTGAACAACCAGATCTATGTCCTGAAGTTCATGTAATCTGAACTTCTGCTCTTTATGATACTTTTCATTAGCATCACGTTAGTACAGCACACAGAGATTTTTACGACAGCAACAGCGATTCATTGCCTTTGTTAAAGGTTATTTGAAAGTGTGCATAGAACAGATCTGTAGAAAATCTACAGGATATTCCATTTGGTTTTTATGATTCAAGCTCACTGTAGACTGTACAGTTACAGCTTTCCATTTCTGCTGGAAATACTACAAGCCTTTTTTTTTTTTTTTATTACTATAATGTGCAGATATGAAAACTGAAGGTTACCCATTCATTTTCAGTCACCTACTTTCATTCCCTTTCACACACACGCTTCATTGATCTGAATTCTACATTAATTTTCATCAGAAAACAGATTCAGTTGATCACAGAAAATTGCTCATTCCGAAGTGGAAAGATTTTGCTTTGTTTGGCAGTGGGATGCAGTTTTAACAGGTTTGGGCTTTCAGAGTTCACATTTCATAAGCTAACTGGCTGACTTGAGTTAGGGAATATGAGCAGAGGCAATAGAATATTCACAAACGGCTCTGTAAAATAAATTGTAATATCAATTGCTTTATTACCACAGTGTCATATTTACAAAGTTTCTTTCTCCACAGACATCCTTGCTTTCCGCTTGGTCTAATGCTGTGAAGTTTTTAATTTTCTTCTCAGTAAAATCCAAACCAGAATACTGTTTGATCATTAACATAACCTGCACGGTTTGTAGGATATGTACTAGGTACTAATTTATTTGTGCTAGAATCCCAAAACACTAGAGTCACAAAAACACTACTTCTTTATCAACATGAAATATTGAGAGTCCTCCTCAGTGAGTTAAACCCCAGATTCAGGTTGGACTCACAAGTACCCTGCTTGTGGCTGGCAAAGAAGGAAATGCTGCAAAGGTTATCTGTGCCTCAAAGGCAACACAAGACCCAGGAACTCACTTTCTGAAGCTGTCGCCTAGGGACTGCTGAACATGTGTATTGTGACTGCAGCAGTGAAGCTCAGAAGCGTGGTGTTCAAGAAACTGAGTTCTCACCAGGGGCTGGTAGGAGAATAATTCAGAAGAAAATCTTCCTTTTCAGTTTCTTTTTCTTTACATAACCAGTTCAAATACCTATATTCCTCAACTGCAGGGAGATGAAACACAGAGGCAGTTCCTGGACTATATAAAACTGTCACCCAGAATGTGCAGGAGAATGGGAGGGAACTGGGGGAACCCTCCCACAGGGAAATAAACAGTGAAGCTGTTCCAGAGCACAGTAATAGCAGTATAGCAGAGTAAGCTGCTTGCAAATCTACAGTGGATGGGGGTACAGCTCTTGTCCCAAGAACAAATCCATCTCCAATAGAATGTGTTTAGAGCCTACATTTTCGAGGGTTGTTCCAGGTCTCTCCACTTTCCATGGAGAAGTGAAGAAAAATGTTGGACTCTTTATATGCAGATAACAGCGCAGGTGAAACACAACTTTATGGATGCTGGACAGCCATTAGGAAATGGTGCCTTCACATATTATCAAAGGTTATAGTCCAGCAAAAATAAAAAAAAACACCAAAATTGATTCCTGAAACTACTCCAGTATGTTGCTCCTCAGCTTGAAAGTAGTTGTGTCCAGAAGCATTGTGTGGCATCAGGAGAGCAGGAGACCCTAAACATGACTTTGGTTTTTTAGATCCTTAGAAAGACAACAAGTAATTTCTGTAAGCTTTGCATGGGGCAGGCAGCACTGCCTTGCACAGAAAAGATCAGCAGGACAGCGTTGAAGCTTCTGAAAGTCATAATAATTATGAGAACAAGATCTCCCTTCTGTTTTAGCTTCTGACTAAGACGTAGATGTTGTCTTCCTTATCATCTTATGGCTGTCCTGATATCTGGCCTGGGGAGACATGGGCAAAAACAAAGACAAAATCTTTGGGACTTATAGCTAGTGTAGCTGGCGAAACATATTTTCAGGGCGTTGTCTGGTGGTGCTGTCATGCTGGGCAGTGGCTGGCACTGCAGGGACCAGCAGCTACCCTAAATCATTGCAGTTCACGGCAGCAATACTTGCACCTGAGATGGGGGGAGGTCCTGTTCCTGTTCCATCTCTTTTAATTTAATAAGTGATCCAGAAAATATGTCTCCTCACAGGAATATGGGATTGGCGAACACACCAAAGACTTGCAGTAGTCCACTTGGGGCTAGCACACTCTCCACAGACAGGACTGCTTGGAGCTCAGCAGCTTCACACACATAGTCAGAAATGACCCTGGTTGAGCACATTGCTCTCATTTTGGATACGTGGAACTGAAACGACCTGCAAATGTACTGCTTCCATCACTCCTCCCAGCGATGCCCTTGTGGCTTGTTGCTTAGGGTAGGGAAGCAACTGAAGTGCTCAGAAGCATCAAGCATCTGCCAGCCTGCCTGCTTTTACAACCTCAGACCAAAGGTGGGATCTTGCAATAAGTATCTCATTGGTAAATTCAACCCTGAAATTCTTTCTGAGGATGTATTTGGTTATGTTTCAGGTCAGCCTGAAGCCTTTCTTGAGAAACAGACATGAGAAAAGGCGAACAGGTGCTAAACAAGAATCTCAGCTTCTTTTAAAAAATCTTCAAAGCTGTATTCATAGTGTTATATGGAAACAAACAGCATTTTGCTGAGAAAAATGACAGCTTGACTGGAACATGTCAATGAAACACTCATGCACAAGCTACAGCTTTTTAATATTAAGAATTATGTCTCTCTGAATGAAGGTCCTTTACAGGTGAAAAACCTCTTTTACACTTTTGTATGGCTCAGAAAGAAGTGTTTTCTTCTTTTGGCATGAATTTATGTCCATTGTTTAATCCAAAATCACAGAATGATTTGGGTTCGAAGGGACATTAAAGATCATCTCATTTCCAACTTCCCTGCCATGGACAGGATCACCTTCCACTACACCAGGCTGCTCAGAGCACCATCCAACCTGACTTTAACACTTTCTAGGGTGAGGCATCCACAAATTATCTGGGCTACTTCTGCCAGTGCCTCACCTCACTCACAATAAAGAATTTCTCACTAATAACTAGTAATAGTAAAACCTATCCTTTTTTAGCTTGAAGCCATTTCCCCTTGTCTTATCACTCTTGTCAAAATTTCCTGTCCAGATCTCTTGTAGCCCTTTTAGGCATTTGAAGGTATTCCAGGGTGTCTCTAGGGTCTTCTCTTCACCCAGCTGAACAACCTCTTCACAGGTTAGGTGCTCTAATAATGTTTAATTCCAGCAAACTGAAAGATCATCATCATAATTTATAGGAGGTGGTAACAAATTCTTAATTATCATTAATTGGTTTCTGAAAAAAAACCCTTTTCTTTCCACTAAGCTTGTTTGTTACTTTTCCTTTGAGGCAGAACTTAATATTTACATGTAGATCAAACCACTTTTAATTTGATTTCTTCTTTGGTTATTTTTTGAGTTTTGGTTCTTTTTTTCTTTCAGATGGACTGATAACTCATCATTTTATGGCATTTTTTACAGCATTTGCTATACTTTTAAAGTATTCACTGGTCCTTTTAATCACTTGGAAGGAGGGTTTTTTTACTTTAAAGTTAAATAAAATTTTCTTCCATATCAAAATTTATAGATTAAGATCCATATGCAAAATCTCTTATATCTGCATCTAGAATTCTGTGCTTGGGATGAGATGCACAGGATGGTTTGACTGTTGTGTTTTTCAACCTTTCTGAAACTGATTTTCAAAGCTAATTACCTGGCTAGTCATGAATACAATTATTCAGTTTCTATTTGTAATTGTCATATTTCAAAATGAAATCTCAGAGGCCACTTTTGTTTTTTTTCAATACGACAGGGCAAAATCCAATTGATTTCCATAGCAGGAGCAGACTAAGAAAAAGTGTCCATTCAGTTCTCATAGCTGGATTGATCTTAGTTTTCAAAAGTGATGCTTCATTCATCTAAGCTCACTATCATGATTCCGAATTACATATATCCAGTGCTTCCCTTGAGTTTTGTAAAACTATACCATCATCTCAAACACCTTTACCAATTCTTGTGGAATGCATAAAGCCAGTGTCCTGTTGTGCTAGACACAAGATAAACAGACATCAGTCACATCACAAAACGTTTTTTAAATACACATAGATTTTTATTTTCATGTTTTTCTTTTCTCCAAATCAACCCATCTTATTTACAGCTGAATTTAAGTCTCCATGTTCTCCATGAGCATAGCTCAATCTATTACACCAGTCAATTTAAGTGTACAACCTTATCTAAAATACATCCTGGATCAGCTTTACACAAAAGATACTTGGGATGAAAAATCAAGTGATTTAGACTTATTTGTTCTTTTCTTTGAAAAAAGCAACATAGGGAAGTTGAAAAGAGGATTTCTAAGTTGAATTCTTAAAGTTGTCAAAAAATTCCTTGTGTTCTGTTAGGAATTAATTTCATTTCTCACCAACTGCTTCCTCATAATCAACCATCATTGAAAGGGTTTTCTCTCCTTTTTCTCTCCCATGTATTTAGATCCTTAACACTTCCTTGGCCTCTTGTTGTTTCTAATGATCTTAATACTTCAAGATGCCAATGTGATAAAAGTAATATCCACAGATTTCATACAATTTCTGCTGTGGCAGCATGAGATGGACCAAGTCTGATGGGTTTATACCAAGGTCACATGGGACTTTTGGGTAATGAGGTACTTTGGGAGGAAAGATATAAAATAAATAGTACTGCTTAATAAACATTTTTCATCAGCCAAAGCCTATAAACTCTGAATACTTTAGTTTCTCTGCCTATACTGGGAAAAAAAAAAAAAAAAAAAAAAGAAAGGAAAAAAAAACCGAAAAAAAGTCTTTGTGTTTTGGAAGGACTATCAGCAGTTATTCTTTTAGTTTCATGAAGTTCTCTGTTAATGGTATGAGCTCCAAATAAAAATACAAAACATCAAGAACAGATTCAAATCTTTCCTATCTTGTGAATTTTGGACTTCAGTTGTAAGATCACAGTTCTTTCCTCTCTGATCCTTAAATCTGGCACCATCTGCAGTAAGGCTTCTTAAAGCTCTTTGATGACTGAAAATTAAACCCATAAAAATTTGACTTAGAAAGTAAGGAAATACTTTCAGGGTATCAGGAAGCACTAAAGAAAAAGAAACAGGAGGCAGATTCCCATTAATATGTGTGATTTCATAAAGAGATTTTCTCTTCAAATTCTCCTCCAAAATATTAGTCTGTATAATGAATTGGACTAACAGTTATTCTATAAATGCAACAACTACTGTAAAATGTGATAAAAATGATGGGTTAACAATCTACATGGAAAAATAGTGACAAGACGAAATAACAGTGATTTGATCTTTCATGTGAATATTCAGTTCGGTCTGTGATGAGAAATAACATTAATGATGAGACGATATAACTGTCAAAAAATCCTCAGAAAAGAAATTTAACAGGAAGGAAAATATTATTCAGATCCCAATGCTTGTAATCAGTAAATTATTAACAACTTTGATAAAATGGGACAATTAATACATAGAAGTCCCATAAAATAGCACGTAACATGAGCTGTTGCTTAATAATAGAGAACCTGGTTTAGGCTAAAACTTTCATAAACAACATCTTTTTATATTGTCCTTTACATTCAGAAAATTATTCCATTTTTCAAGAGATCTTTTCATAGGGTGTTAATAACAGAGTAGAGACTTTTTGAAAAGGCTTTTCAGAGATAATCTCAATTTTTAAGGACTGACTGCACTTCTTATTTGATAGCAGCAATTTTATTTTTAACTGCATGAAAGTTGCCTTTGACTATAATGAGGCATATTAAGGATGTAAATATTACAGAGGCACATATCTATAAGGAAGTCTGTGGTGCACACGAAGGGTATGTGCAGGTTATGCAGGGCTGCTTCTGCTGTTATGCAGATTGATATTGAACTGGCATCTGCAACACTGTGAAACATCTTTGAAAATGTACATAAGTGGTAAAATACAGGTGATGCATTTTGAAGCAAGGCTGCTGCAAACAGCCTTTAAGATCCAGAAACACTAACACAGGTCATGTCCTGGACTCACTCTGATGACAGTCCTCATGTCTTGTCACTCCAGCTGCAAAGAATTAGGGGACCATTAGGCTAGAAGGCCAAAAGCACCCAGCTGTGAGCTTTTGTATGCCTCTGCTTTATGCACCTAATGTAAGGGAACTTCAGAAAATGTCCTAGGGCACTTGCCTCAGGTGAGACTTTGTTTCTATTAAGTAATGGTGAACCTGTTCATACATGGTACAAGAGGGATATTTACAACACAACAGACCCTGCTGAGAAAATCTATTCCTGAATAAGTCTGTGCAAGAGAGAATATTTTCCTGCCTGCAAAATATCTTGGTTTTCTTTTATAGAAAATTCATGGTGTGCATAGGGGCTCACCCAAAAACAAGGCTGCAAAGGAAAATCACACCTTTCACTTCCGTCACAGAACTGGCCCCAACAAAGTCTTTTTTCTTTTTTTTTTTTTTTTTTTCATTACCTGACAGGCTGATGGAGTATATGGAATTAACAACAAAAGTGTATGGACGTTTCCAGTGACATCTGATACACAGGATCACCTGAAATCACCTGTCTCAAACAGGTTGGATTGCGATGACATTAGCCAGGTACTGAGGAAGATATTCTCTGTCTAGGAAATTCTCCCAGAAATGCAGTCAGCAAGATCTAAATGGTCAGTGAGAAAAAGCCAGCACAGAAATGACATCCTTCTGTTCCCAGAGGTTTGATTCTCTCCAGCTTGTTTTTCCTGTTGAAATGAGACCCAGCTAATAAAGTCCTACATAATGTATTCAGATTCCTGTGGTAACAGCGGATGCTTCTTGTTTTTTGCATGACATTTTTTCAAAGTCAGCTTTTTATGTATGATTCCTGCTTGCCAAATATCTGCCCCATTTGAAATCTATATCTAGCCTGAAACATTTTGTTTTGTCCTTTGGTTGACCGTCTGCACCAGTGAAAGGCATCCTTGTGAAGAAGTGCCCCTTTGCTCCTGTGGTTACCAATACTGTTCCACAGTTTCCAAGGGTGATGCTATTATGTTGCTCCAGCCACTCTGTGCACCCTGTTGAGTAATTTATTGGCCAAGATCCTAACAGTGGAAAGGCCTGTCTAGAATCCTGCTGAATTTTAAAAGGTAGGAATATTGCTCTTCATAACAAGCAGCCATTAATGATAACCAACAATATAATTCCTATGGAATTATGCCTTGCATATGCATGAAATTCCCAAGCATAACAAAAAGCAAATTAAATAAGTTAACCTCTTGTGTGCTGTGCTTCCTGGTACATAATTACACTGTGGTGGAAAGAGCATGACCCTGTAGCTGTCCAACATTATAATTAGCATTCCCCATACTGAAGGCTATTGTCTGGAGGACAGTTTTGTCTCTCCTCTCTTCTGACTTGTGCAAAATTATACCCTTAAATGTGAGTTCATGGCCCTTTCTCAAAGCCAGCCTTTTGTTTTCAGTGTAGCCCCAAAATCAATGGACTGGCAGGATGTGCAGCATACACCCACAGGGTCAGTTTGATGCTCATTCACTAGATACATACGGTGCATTGTAAGGATCTATATGAGATAACAATGATTTTCCACTTTTCAAATGTAGCCACATGAGATTAGGGTATTCGGCAGAAAAACGCTGCCAACTCTTTATGTCATCCTATTAATGGTGAGTAGCAGAGTCTGTACATTTTTCTTGGATTACAGAGCAAAAACCTGCTCAAAAATCTTCCTGTTTCTCTTATCATATATAAATGAAGCTGTGCATTGTACCTCATTAAAACAAACGGGCGTACCTCATTAACACTCACCAAGAAGTAGTTTTCATGTCAGAATTGTAAGTCTGTATAATTCTGACATGAAAACTTTTACCAGAGGAAAGCTCAATTTAATTAAGGTGATACTGACAGGTTTTAGCAAAAGATTAACAATCAGAAGTTTGTAATTTTCCCTAGACTGAGGTATGATGAAAAATCGTGATCCTTACCACAATCTGGTTTTTTAGTTGAAGATTTCTGGCGTTGTTAATTAAGGGGTTTGACTTTTTAAAATTGTTTTTACTGTTATTTTTCTTCTCTTCCAGGTGAATTCATGGACCTGCACAGATACAAATGTAACTATGGACAAGTTTCCCTAGTTTTATTTCCAAAATGAGAAGTCCTATTTTCAAAAGTAAGGTGCATGTAAAGCCGCAAGTGAGCTCAAGCAAAGGAAATTGTCTAGGAAAAAAACTCAGATAGATGCACTGTTCATAAAGCAATTATCTCATGGGATCCTGAATGGTACACTGGTGGTCAGCACCACCAGTTACAAATTAGGCATTTTATTAAAGAAGCTAAGAGGGTTCTAGGAACAAAAAAATTCAGACTCCTGTTGTAGAAAAATCTTTCATTAGATTTCTATGTAAAAAAAGATTTTTTTTTTCTTATAATTTTTATTTTTTCTGTGATGGTAGTGTAAGAAAACATAAAAAAATATGTCTCTTTCACTCCATTTATCTTCATATTCCCAAATAAGCAGGAATACCATAGTCCAGGCTTCTAAATCTAAGACACAACTACTGCTGCCTGACCTGAAACACCGTTGTTAACGTTTCTGTACAACTTTATATACATTTTCTTTTTCTGCCCAGAATAGAAAAAAGCCCCATGCTTCATCCAGTTTGGTGAATATGATGATTCAGATATGGTGAATATCCCAAATTGAATTTGTCTTGAATGAACTTTTTGTCCTTAGAAGGCCAAAAAGCAGGCGGTACCTAAATCTGAAGTCTACCATGAATTGTACCAGGGAACTACTGACAATTTATGGAATCACAGAAGGGTGATTGTGTTGGAAGGGACCTCAAAGCTCATGCAACTCCAACCCTGCTGCCATGGGCAGGAACGCTTCAGACCAGGTTGTTCAGAGACCCATCCAACCTGGGCTTGAACACTTGTATGGATGGGGCATCCACAGCTTCTCTGGGCAACATGTGCCAGTGCCTCACCACCTCACAGTGAAGAATTCCTCCCTAATAACCCCCTTTCTGTCTGAATGCATTCTTCCCTGCCCAATCACTCCATGACCTTCTCAAAAGACCCACTTCAGCTCTCTTCCAGCCTCTTTATTTTACTGTAACTGGAAGCTGCTCTAAGTCTCCTCAGAACTTTGTCTTCTCCAGGATGAACAAGCCCAACTCAACCTCTCCTCATAGCAAGGAGTGCTATGTGCTCCAGCCACTCTGAGCACCTTCCTGGCCTCCTCTGGACTCCCTGCAGCAGATGCAGCTTTAGGTTCCTTAGACTCTGCCTACTCTGATGATCATGCTCCAGAGGATGCTGGGGTGGGGTTCACCATGTCAGCATTATCTAGAGCACAGCTTTAGACCATGCCAAATCCATGTAATGATTCTTTATAACAGGGGTGCAGCTAAAACACCCCCACTTTTTCCTGGGATATCCAAGTGCATGTAGGCAGTGTGTTAAAGATAAAAAGCCAGAATCATATCACTGACAGTCTTCCCTTGTGTGGTGGTTTTGGACTCATTTCCCATCTTACTAATAGCCAGAGCTGAGTGAAAAATTTGCATTAAATAATTAATACAACAAAATTTAGCCTCTTTTTTTCCTAATTTGCAAGCAAATAATGATTTTCTGAACAAATTTTAATTCAAATTTATCAAATGCATGCTGCACAGTTTGGTTACTTCACAGCTGAACACAAGGATTTCCACAGGCATATTAGATGATTAAGTTCTGAAAATTCACATGCACTGTTTAATTGTAGCTAATTAACTAGGAGTTTTAGCCTTATTTTCTGTGAGAAGGTTAAGGAACAAGCTGTACAACTATAAGCTATTTTTCTTCTTTATTTCTGAGACTGGTGCATTACTAATTTATCTAACTCCATGAGGTACAATGAATTTATTTTTCCTAGTTGTGTTTTAGTTTTTACTCTGAAGAGTGAACCATTCAAGAAATTGTAAAATTTTGTTATTGAAATAAGTAATTTATTTTTAGTGTTTTTATAAATCTAATAGCTTTCTTGCTGTTTTCATAACACATGACTCACACTGTACTGACACACAGCCCTTATGGCTGGCACTAAACTAGAACTTTTACTTTAAATTTATGTTAAAAAATTACCTGCTCAGCTAATTGAAAAAAATATTTTTCAATAAATAGATCTCCAAAACAACACTTCAGTTTTCTCTTTATTTGGAATCCAAGATTTTTTGGAATTAGTTCCTTATATTCTATCATTTGAAGTTTTACATAGTTGGACAAGTTAGATCCATATGTTAATGACAAGGAAGTAAGTATTGTGAGATTTTCATAATTTTATATTAAATGCATAAATACCTCTAGTTCATGAGAAATTTTAGCTATTGTATAAATTGTATAGCTTTTAAGTCATAGTAGCTAACCCTTCCCAGATTTACTTCTTTTATACAGAGAAAAGAACTGATATTAAGTTTGTTTCCATTATTCAGTGCCAACTGAAACAACAAAAATATTGACCTGGTATTTAGCATTTGAAGCTCTCCCAGCATTCCCAGTCCAGTCAGAAGTTAAATGTCTCTACTTTTCCACTGTGCAACGCAGAGAATGTGGTGGGAACAGAGTAGCAAGGCAACTCAGCTGGAAAATATCTCAGATAGACGAAATATTTGTTGAGCAGTTTTCTCATGTGAATGTGCCTCTGGTTGGTATATGCCAGTCACTAGTCCATGGCATTTGTTTTATCTTCTGTCTCAAGGATTTATTCTCAAGCAAAAACTGCTGCGTAAGGCATCATAACTGGAGACAACAAAGCAATGTTAGTTTTAAAAAGAGGTCTATCTTTCATAAGGGTAACAGACAAAGAGTCAACTTTTAATATTCTCAAGGGTACTTTCTTCAGATAAGAATTTTATAACAAAGGAATGTTAAGGCAGGTTCCCTTTCTTCTTTTCTGTTAGATTCATATTCATTATTGCCAACAAGACATCATTTTGAATTTTTTAAAGATGCAGACATCAAATATGATAGTGTTGAATTAAAAATTAATAACAACAACTATATTATTAAAAAACATGTTTTCCCCAGATGTGCTGATGTCTCAATAGAATCTTTGTGCAGAAAAGGAAATAAAGCACATATAAGTGTTTATCAGTTTTGCAGCTTACAAAACCAATGTCCTGAATAAAGACAGCAACATATCTACTGGGTGTTATCTGATCAAAAACATTCCACATGTACAAATCAAAGCTCGGAGGAAAAAGAGACATATAAAGATGAGATAGATGAGAAAGCAGCCACATTAGGAAAGCTTCTCCTATTTAAATAGTCAGGCTTTAAAAAAAGACAAAATGAGAGCTAAGTGAATACCCCTTCAGGGTTCATATTCTCACAAATGGGTCTCTGAATCAGATAAAGATACATAATGATTCTGTTTTCCAGCATGATGTGGACCCTTACCTCTATGCAGAGCATATTTGAAGGTGTGTGGACAAAAAAGAGACCTAAGCCTAAAATGGCATGCAGGCAGGAATTTAATACAATTAATATTGCAATTAATATTGCAAAATTAAATAATATAAACATTATGAAGAGAAAGAGTGCTGTACGTTAATGCATAATATTTGTGTCATCCTAATTTACTGCTGACCTACATTGAGTAAAAAAATAGCTTCTGTGTGTTACTCATCTCCTGGATGTGGCAGCAGCACAGTGAGAGAGAGACAAGAGGGTGTCTCTCACGTGATGAAAAATTTCCCATGGAAAGCTTGCTCAGTTAAAGGCAATTATTCATTCTCCAAGATGACCATTCTGGAGAGTCTTTAAGTTCTTATTTATACGCTCTTTTTGTCTCTGAACATAAAGGTTAAATAAATAGCTCTATCACTAATGAAACTGAAGAGACTGGCTCATTTATGTGTACCCTTTCATGCCTAAGGAGTCTATTCTTCATGAAAATTTTCCATGGGGCAGACACAGGTAACATCACTCTCTCACCTATATTCTTGGAGTTCTGGAGGATATCAGACTGTACCATCATCACCACCCTGGCAGCACATTTAGATGTTTTGTTAACTCTTTCCACAAAATATGTATATATTTGACGGGCTCTTTCTTTTTACATATTAATTCCTTGAGCTTTACATTTCACAGTTTTATATCCAACCATTTGCTTGTGAATAATTTACATACAAAAATTGCTGTTAAATTTGTAATAAAACAGAATTACTCTTACCCATGACTTTTTAAATTCAGCACAATTATGTAAAATACAAAACAGCATTAGTGGTGGAAACACTGGGACAGTTTCAAATTTGACTTGCCACAATGATTTTTCAGGAGCTGTTCCTAAGTTTAAAAAAAATAAATCCATTGCTAGAAAAATGAAGAGGAAAAATCAATAATTGTGGGAGTGAAAATCAGTCCTGAGTAATTCTTATTTAATTCTAAATCTTTCATTTGTACAATGTCATTTTCCTATGTGCTTTAAAAGAATGATAATTAGTAATCACTTTATGTGCTTAGAGGAGCAGAAATGTCATTGATACAACTAAATTAAATGCACTGGGAAGAACAATATGCTTAGATTGGCCACAATATTGAATGCATCCATGGTCTTAAATGCAATGGAAATTACCTACTTCTTTGGAAGTGCATGAATCATAGAATCACAGGACCACTGAGGTTGGAAAAGACATTTAAGATTGTCAAGCCCAACCCCTAACCCAGTACTGTCAAGATTACTAACAAGGTACCCAACTGACACGACTACACACCTTTTAAATCCTTCCAGGGATTCACCACTACTTCCCTGGGCAGCCCAAGAGAGCTGTTTTGACAGAAGTCAGCAATTTGGATGGTCTGCAAAGATACCCAGCTCTGTGCCAAAGAGATCTCAAACATGTTGCCTTGTGTTTGGAAAATGGGATTTATGTGATAGTCATTACCAGCTTGCCTAAAGCAAATTCAATGGGAAGCAGGACAAGAGATCAGAGCCAGGCACTCCTTTTCAGACTGAGTTTAAATGGCTTTACAAGGAGGGCAGAGCTGCTGGTAATGAAGGCTTAGCAGTCTGCAGTGAAGTTCAACCCACAGAACTGTTTGTGAAAAACTCCTTAGAAAAGTCAAGGAAACATAGAGTAATTTAGATTGGAAAATACATCTAATGCCATCAAGGGCAAACATTAAGCCAGCACTTTCAAGCCCACCACCAAACTGTGCCCTAAGCCTACATCTACACACTGTTTTGAAGACTGGGGATGGTGCCTCCACCATTGCCCTGGGCAGCCTGTGCCAGGACTTGTTCCCTCTTTTGGTGAGGAAATTTTTCCTAATATCCAAACTAAATCTCCCCTGGCTCAGCTTGGGATTATTTCTTCTCATTCTATCATTTGCAGCCTGAGAGCAGAGACCAACTCCCACCTGGCCACAGCCTCCTTTCAGGTAGTTGTAGAGAAGTGAGAAGGTTCCTCATGAGCTTCTTCTCCAGGCTGAGCACTTGTTCCTCATCAGCCTTATTCTCCAGACCTTGCCCAGCTCTGTTGCTCTTCTCTGGACTTGCTCAAGCATGTCAGTGTCTTTCTTGTCATGAGGGGCCCAACACTGAAAGCAGAATTTATGCTGATGTTCTCAACATCATGCGCTGAAAACTGCAGCAAATGTACGGTTTGAATGTACACTGTGCAAGCCAAGGTATGTCCAAAAATCTCTCTATTTGTAGCTTTCTCTCGGCAATTTAAAAACCATTTTGAAGCACAATAACTTGTGTTGTTAATTTGGTATCTATGGATGACACAAAACATCAAAGGCAGCCTAATTCAGAGTGGAATAGTGTGGACTTCACAGGGACACCACCAACATAGGAGCAGGCCATCAAAGGTGACCTGTAAGTCCATGAGTCTGCCCTCATTTTGCACCTACCTTTGTATATAGGTATTAGATGATGTCAAGATACTCAACCAAATCTCAATTTTAAGTTCTATATCCTAAACTACATAGGTGTCTCCCAATGTGCTAACAATGTTATGCCTCTTTTAGCTCCCTGTTTTCAAGACATCTAATTTAGGAGTGAGAAGATGAGTGTGGAATTACTCTGAAGTTTTCTCTATGATGGGGGCAACACAGAGAGTCTCTAATTCTTACTTATTTTCAGTGATTTGTTTGGGGCTTTTTTAAGAAAAAAATAATTAGTAGAGTTTACTCATGTCAGAACATATCTGTTTTGCATATCACAGATAGCTGGCAGTGTAAGTGAAGTTAGTTATATTTATTAGATTAATTTTATTTCATTAGTATAGTATACTTACAGCACAAAAGACAAGTTAGGATTTTTTCTCCTGATTAAAAACAGTGAAGGGAAAGGTACCATAGGAGTGAAAAGGAGAGCTGCTGTTACAGGGGTCAGCATTCAGTCTGTGACATGGGAAGGGAAGGAGGCACCAGTTCTGGACTTTTATACTTCACAAATTATTTTGCTTTGACTGCAGCCCTTGAAACTACAAGTCACCAATCTGTGATCCTTTACCCCAGAGCCCCAAGGGCCTAACAGCTGATATTTTTTCCAAACTTTAACTCATGACAGTTCTTCCTTCATCTTGCTTCCAACTAGGGGGGAGGTATTTTCCTAAATAACACTTAAAAGACTGTGTTTTCTAAATGTAACTCTTACTCACCTTTGTTCTCTAATACAATATAAAGCATGGGTACTTTGACACTTAAAAGCAATCTGTAGAGGTCTACACCATCTGAAGATACCATCAGGCTAATGATCCCTGAACCTCTGCAATGTAAGACCTAGTTTTCAACTGTTTATGACCCTGCCAAATACATTTGGATTCATATTTTCTCTGTGAAGTGTGTTCCATTTTATTTTCCTTGCCAGGGATGTGAGATGAGTTGTCTGTTTGCATCTGGAAATCTTAATCAGTCCAGTCACCTTTCATAAAAGAACAAAGAAAACTGTTTTAACAAATGAGAAATATGAAGGAAGTATTATAACTGGCATCCCTTGGCTCACAGAAGCAGCTATTACCTCCTCCTGCAGGTCCTCCCACAGCTGTAACCCCTGCCAACTCTTGTCTAACTTGGCTTGTAGTCAGTGCTGTGATACTCAATTGCTTTGAATCAGTGTTGATGACTGAGATAAGGCAAACAACATGAAATGGTGGATATTAAAGATAGAAGTTCTTTTGGTATGTACTTGCCAAATATTGCTGATGCACCTGTTTTATGTTCAGAGTGGGAAGACAGTCAAAAAGGAAGTGGCTAGCTTTGAAAGAGAAGCAGTGCTTTCAATTTCTGAAAATAGCCCAGATACAGAACTGGGTAATAAGAATATATTACTGAGTAAATGTGTGTTTGAAATGCACTTGGGCATTTTTCCTCTGTCATACACAAATAGTATATGCAATTTTTTCAGAGAATAAATTCATTTTCAGGAGCCTAGAGTGCTTCTTATCTATATCTACCGCTAGCAGACCCAAAATACTGCTTGGTGACAGTCAGTAAAGGTTTGCTAAAATGCCTGTGGTGAAATTCATTGTATGAATTGCCCTTTTCCCCCTGATTTTTAACTGCAGTTCTCACACAGATATAATAGAGAAGACTCAAGGTGCTATTGTACACAAGGTAATATCCTCTGGCATACAAATTTTCTAGGCAACATATTAATTTTCTCAGTACTCGACAGAAACACTGGCAGAAACTGCACTGCAGGTGAGGAAATTATAACAGGTCAGAAACTTGCAGGTGCATTAGAGAGTAGAGGAAACACTGGTCACTGCTAAAAGAAACCTCCATTAGAACATGAAAGTCTGCAATATGCTAGGATGTTAGGGATGAGGAAAAAAAGCATTCAGTGTGTGACATATCTGCTCTTTGCTGGCCAAATCCAGTTAGATGGTACACAAAAGTGTCTTATAATGAAGTGAACAAAGATTTTCCACACCTACTAGGGTGGTAACCCTGGAGCTATGAAAGAAAAAAAAAAAAAAAAAAAGAATCTCTTAGAAACCACAGAACACTTGTTAGTACTTTAAAAGATTGTAAAAGCCAGGAGAAAAGGGTTTTATGTTGGCTAGTTGAAAGAGAAAAAAGAACTTACTAAGAAGGGTGGTGTGATGATTTTTTTTTTTTTTAACCATCTTTTTTTCTTTTCAGTTTGACCATGAGTCCCTCTGAGAAAAGCAGAATTTTTGCAACCTGTGATTCTGGTTATAGAGGTAAAAAAGAGCATGAAATCTGTGGAACTTGTACTAGAAAAGGACTCTTGATTCATTCCCACACACATATACTTATACTCCAGTACATAATGGAATCACAGCATTTTATCTGTAGGTAAATGCAGAGGTATAAGGTAAATGTGGTGATTCCTCTGCCTTACAAAGCAAAAAGAGTTATAAAGACTGATTGCTCCGGCGGGTGGACTGCCTGGTGCTGAGATTACAAGTCTGCTAAGCAGTCAAGTTCCTGAGCCTATACACAGCACATGGGAACCATGTTAGGGAGGGATTGAGGAGACAGGACAAATCCCCTGAGACAGCACTTAAATCATTAGAACTGTTGATCAAGCGTACCATTCACAGGGTAATGTCAGCACTGTGGGACCAGAAGAAGGAAAGCAATGTTGGTGGTACTGCTGCTCTTCCACTGCAGCAATTGAGCTTTGAGAAATAGGTCCTGAGATTAACACACCAAAATTTACCTCTTGTAAAACCTTATCTTTCCCTCTGAGTTAAAATTCTAAATAATTTGATATGATAATAAACATTAATTCCATATATGGAATTTTAAAAGTAGGAATCTGCTTTCAAAAACACAAGCAACATCTGGACATGCTGCATGTATAAAATTAAATACATAGCTTTGAAAAAAAAATCAATTTAGAACAGAGATATGTCTAAAGTTTGGGGCACCAGGTTTCATTTGGGGCCATCTAGACTGCAGATTTAAGCATCTGAGGATTTCTGTAGTGTTCAGGACTAGGGGCGAAATTTGGGATAAGTATGCTTTTTTAATACAGATATTTAAATGCTATTCCATAGCTATGTTCTTATTTCCAAAAGGCAAAGAAATACATTGTAATACTGGGAATGTCAGAAAGCATTCATCATGCTTTTGGGATGTTCTTGGCAGTCTGTAGAGAAGGTACCACACACACTACCACTTTCAATTGCCAACTCCCAACAACTACTAAAAAGAACGAATTTACACTTTTAAAGACCTTCTATGTGCTTTATCCAGCTCTCAGACTGTTTTTCAGTGGAGGGTGTTTTGCTAAAAACTGCTAGAAATTAAAAGAGAAAGGATGAAATTCTCCCACCTGCATCATCCTACAGACCACATTCCCCATCCCTGATGCTGAGTGGTATCCCCAGCTTGGCCCTGCTATCTAGCTGTCTGTGTTATGCTAGCAAGACAGCAGGTATTCCTGGAATAAAGAAAAAAAAGGATAGAAACAACTCAAATCTGTGACCTGGAATGAGGTTTGACAGTGGCATTTTTTTCTAACATGCACAAGAAACAATATAATTAATAAGTGAAGCTTTTTAATTATAATTGACTTCTTCAAAACTGGGATACTTTCAAGATTCTATAGCACTGCTATAGTGTGAGATCAAATGCAAGATGGGTTTTGGGGATGGTACTGATCAGAAGGCAGCATCTCATTTTGGAACCCTTAGGAAATCTCACAGAGAGACAGATTGATCATCCCTGTAGTTCAACCCCTTGATATCAACAAGGCAAGACTGACCCACATTATCTAAGAACCCAACTCCAAATTCCTCAGATGCCCAATGACACTGAGTATATGGGGTCTGGTATGCACAGACTTTGACTCAAATTCACCTTTTCCCTGTAGATCTCTAAGTTGAACATGTGAATTTCATCTGTGTTAATACTTCGGTCCCGCACACAGTTTTTTAAGACATATATTTGAAAAAGAAAAAGCTATTTTTATAGAAATCTGAAACATTAGAAAGATGTTCAGAGAACTGATTGTTGTAGCTAAAATAGAACCGAAGTAAAATCAAATATTCTCTCACTTAACAACCACACTGATAAAAAAATCACTTGCAAAGGTTTTTAACATATAAGACTATGAAAGCCTAAAAAACTTGTCGTCACTTTTGAGAAACATAGCCTTCTCTGAGCCTTGAGTGACTTCTCCTCTGAGCCTTGAGAGACTACTGAGCACTGTATATTTTACCAACAGACATGGCTAGGAAAGCATATTATCAGGATTATCTGCCTGTCTTTGTAAGGACATTACAGCCCAAGTTGATCATGCCAGCCTCTTCCTCTGACATATTTTTATTTGCCAGCAGGCTGAATTATTCACCATCTACAATATGAGTTTTCATGAGTCCTCTAAAAGAAATAAAAAAGGGGATCTAAGGAGACTAGTGCAGGTAGAATGAGGGGCAAGTCCATGAGACATGCTGGGAGGCACTTGCAGATTCTTGAGTTTTGTTGTGGTAAACAATCCCTGCTATGGTACAGCAGAATAATCTTTAATAATGATGATAACTACTTAATAGCTACACTGAATACAATGAAAGAAAGTGGAACGGAATAAGCTGAGTAAGTTTAATCCTCTCTGTACCTGTGAGTGGTGGTTAGCATCAAGGTATTACTCCAGAAAACCCCACTGACACTGTTTGTTATTTCAACTGGGAAGATTTCTTTTACAATTATGCTTCATTGATGGAGCTAGCAGGGTCAGAGGAGGTAGCATGAGAGATGAGAAACAAGCATATGTGACAATCTCCAGGAAATGATTTACATGCACAAAGCAAAATGTTTCCAAAACTAAGAGCCATGCGAGCTTGACAAACAAGTATGTAAGCACAGTTGTTCTGAAAGCTGGGCTGCCTCAAATACACAGGCAGCCATCAAACCAGAACAAGAGCTTCTGTGCTGGTAAAGGTCAGAATTTGGGCTGGTATGGACACTGGTGGAGGGGAGAACATGGGATATTATCTTTCAGGTTAGGGTCACATCCAGTTGCAAAATTTGGTCAATCTCCATGCAGGGAGGCAGTATTAGCTGTAGAATGCACTGGTCTTAAACAGTGCATGACAGTGGTGCATGCAACTGCCTCCAACTCTGACATACTCACAGCCTCTGGAACAGTCTGCAATGCCATAGCTACTTTTCCTGAGCAGGAGTAGTGTTCAAAAAGGATTGAAAACTTAAAATGAAAAAAACTGCTTTCAAGCAGTTGAAACTCATAAATTATTATTGTGTAAAAGGGCAGTAAGAGTAGGTGTTCACCTGTCAGTCTGCTCTGTCAAAGACAAGAGCCTATCTCTCCTCTTCCATGCACTAAATTAAAAAAAAAAAAAAAGAAAAAAAAAAAAAAAAAAAAAAAAAAGACACCAACAAAAAACACAACATCTTTGCTACAGAGACATTTTTAACAAGTATTCCAGAAAGAGCACCAGCTATCAAAAAGGCTGCCAGGACCAGAAGGAGCCATCAATCGAACAAGTTTACATTTCAAAGTTTTTTGAGAACAGTGAAAATGTCTTTACCCTTCTTGATGGGAAAACTACAGCGCTATAGGAAAGTAGATATTTGCTGCTTCTTACTGAAACACATTTATCTGAAGCAGTCCTTTAACCCTAGGAATGGTGCTAGAATGTTAGAGATGCATACATACATATGTACACACATGCGTGTACACACACACACATATATATATAAAAATATATATATATATTAAGTAGCATTCCTGAGAGTTCTGCTCAGAGATGCTTTGAGACTGTGGAGTCAGTCTGCTCTCTTTTCCCTTCATATATGCCATTGTTCAGCTCCAGGGCTTCTGAGATAATAGAGATGAACAGGTTAATTTTTTTAAACCCTTTCCTGACAGTATTTACAAGACTGCAGAATGCATCTGTCTAATTTTGACATTTATCAGATAATTCAGTCAAGTTCTCTCATGTGACACAGCTTCGTTCCCTCTAAAAGAAGCTGCTGCAAACAAAAGACCACACTATATTGTACAGCATCACTGCTCCCAGATGTTTCAAAATTAAACTGCTAAGTCTCTCTGTCCCCGTGAAACCTGGAAGAGAACAAAAAAAGTGGAGTGATTCTTAACAAGCTGTACTTTCTCTATCTGTGCTACTTATTTCTTTGTGCTTGATTTTTTTCTGAGTCATTTGAAAATGATTAGGCAGCTCAAATAATTGTTTCCTGGGTATATTAGCAGCACTATAATTGTCATGTTTAAAGCTAAAGTTGGTAAAGACTGCAGTCTATTCTGGAATAATCAAACTTCCTATACACAACAGCTCACAGATAAATGTTTTGAAACTTTTATTAGTAGTTTCCCTAGTAGTTCTTTTCTTTGTTTCTTTGTTAGGACCCCAGATGGAATCAGTCTGACGCTGTTCTTCATTACACAACAGCACTGCCTGAACTCTGGATGGAAAGGTTCTTGTCTTGCCCTTGGCCAGCATTTTGCAGTCACTCCCATATGATGGCTATTGCATACTCTCTTCTGGGTAGGAAGGGTGTATGACAGGCCTTTACTCCTCTCTACATGCAGAAAAGAACAGATACCATCTACAACAACATATCATTTGTACGAGCCTCAGACTGACTTATTGTAATAAATTATACTTGGTGTAATTCATTGTGTGTGGAGGGCGGGGGTGAACAGTTACCAGTTACCATGCCAACAATCTTTGTAAATACCATTGGTCCTCAATGAACTCGTTTTGACCCACTGGTCTGAGGTTTCTGCCGTGTGATGCACATAATTCTCTCAACACTGGTCCATTACTTCTGCTCAGGGCTGGGGGTCAAGCCTTTAGTGTAAACTCAAAGAGAATTAGCAGCCCTATCAATAACCAGCTGCAGGACTGCAGTCCAAATGATAGATCATAAAAATCCAAGGAAAGATGAATAAAACGTGAAGGAATATGCATGTATATTCTATAGTTTGAGCAGCTGCTGTGGACTATCAACATCATCAGGAGATCTCAGCGCATTAGCATAAATTCAAATGACAAATGCACAGTGCTATTCAGAGACTCATTAATTTGCAATGGGTGCAGTGCTCATGACATATTAGTGAAAAATTCAAATGTCTTTGTAGCATTGTGAGTTTAGTTGCGGGACCTAAGTTGCTAAAATGAAAACGTGTGCAATTTTTTAGCAGTTTATTAAATTATGAAGTGTGATGACTATATGTGCGCATCTTTTTAAGCAGATGAGGTCCAGTGTGCTCCAGCACCAAATCGCATGGTTTGTGTTGAAATCTCTCTGTCAGACGAATTCTGAGCTGGAGCTGAAATACCAGCTAGGGGCTGGCTGCTGCAGCATGCAGGCTGAGATCTCCCCCTTCTGGGTGAATGGCATTGCCACTGAGAAAAAAGAAAATTCTGTTCTTTCAGGGCTTTTTCTTTGTTATTCCCCTGTCTTGTCTGCCATATTAGCCACTGGTTACATCATTTTATGATGTTCAGAAGAGACATGCAGCAGAAATAAAATAATACTATATTATTACTGTGAGTATGATGGCATCCTCTGTCATTCTTTATGAACAACCATAGACTTTACATGCGGGATAGCTTAGACATGTAGTATATAAACAGCCCTAATTGGGAATAACACATCTTAAGCTACTGATTTGTTTATCTATGGAAAGTGGAGAAAGAAAACGTTTACATTTTTATATGGGGAACAACCTGCCCATAGCACTCTTTCATAACATTGATATCCAGTTTGCAATTACAGTGTCTGACAACTGAAATACACACCAGTGGTGTTTATCCTCAGTGCCTTGTGTGTGCAGCTCTGACACACTGCTATATCTTTCCAACCTCAATGAACACTGTGAACTCTACTGCATATTTTTGCTTCCTCTTAGACCTCTAACTATATCTTTTTCTGGCCCAGAGTTTACATGTTTTTCTGTCCACCTGGCTGTCACATCTAGTGTGGGTTTCTTTTACCAGAAAAAAATATACTTTAAGTTAATTGCTAGTACTTTTTCTGAGGAACAAAAATCCTAGTTTTGAAGTGCAGAAGCCACAAAACCTAACTGCTAAAAAATAGCTGATATTTTAAAAAAAGCTAGGTTTCAGCTGACAAACTCTGAAAAATTTTGAAGCAATCGGATTTTTGGAGACGGGAATTAGCTGCCAGTTGCATGTCCAAACCCATCAGCTGCTGTTGAACATCTGGATGTCTCTGTAAAATAAAATAATATTTTATATATACACCAGTCATTAGGTAGTACAAGAATAAGAACCTTAGTAATGTTTGCAACAAGTCCCAGCATATTTCACACCTCCAAATAATAGGAAAGCCATTTGTCACTCTTACTTCTCATTTGTGCCATGCTACCCTCCCATGTAGGTTATGGTACGTCCCAGCTAGGGAAAAAAAAAAAAAAAAAAAAAAAGACCCCAAAAGCAAAAAACAAAAAGCCAGAAAATAAGAAAATGTCACATCTTTCCCATCCCTGTGAAGGAGGATCACATTCCTCTGAGCCCTTTGGTGTTTTGATAATCACAATGTTTGCCAGGTGACCTGAGCTGCCAGCAGACTACAAGAGCATGTGAAAAGTGCTTTGCCCTATCCACATAAGGAAGAAAAGAATCAGCAAATCAGCACATCATCAAATTGAAACTATAAACTTATTCTATCACTATTATCACTATAAAATGGCTTAAAGCTATGGTTTCCAAATCCCACAAATAAATTAGAATGCTTGTCTGACCTCAGCTTCCCTCCAAAGTCTTTCCAGGTAGATATCTGGGGTGAGATCCTAAAAACTGCATGAGCCTCCCAGTAGAGTCTGTTGAACTTCATACCCTAACATCACACCCTAACATCTTCATTAACTTTGCCCAAACCTGACCTGAATGTCCACATGACTTGGATCTGAGCTATTGGAAGCACAAGAAAGGATTTTGAGAATGAGAGGGCAGAGAAAATAGCAAAGTGTGATGCCAGCAAAGGATGTGTCTGGGTGTGCAGATGTCAGGATTCTTTTGGCGCAATAGGTTTCAGGCATGGGAAATGCTAAAAATCTGGAGCAACACCCAAGACTGAACCTAGAGTTATTTTAGATACAGAAAGGCAAACATTTAGCTACAGAACCTGCTCTGGGGGATTGATAAGAGGAAAGGGCAAGTACAAGGAGACCCATATCTTCATTGCCTCTTAGGCTGGGAGAGTGCAGCAGCCACCTCCCAAATTTCCTTTCCCCTTTGCAACTTAAATTCCCATTTTAAGCAACAGAGCAGAGCTTAACACACACCTACCAAACATACAGAGTCACAGTCTTAACCAGTGCTGAGAGAGCTAAAGATCCCTATCTAGATAAGAAATACTTCAGTAGCCCTCAGATGCGTCTGTCTCTCGGTCATTTCTTTCCCTCCCCTCTGCCCAGGATAAGACTAGAGACAACTGCGTGGTGTCATGGCTGATTGCCTGATCTGATTGTTGGCACCAGCTGGATCCTAAAGTTTAAATGACATCCACGAGATCAGAGGAGCCTGGAAATTAATTAGTCACCCTTCTCCCAGCACCCACAATAAAAGTGCTAAGGGTTGAGTCCATTAGCTAAATGACACTTACCCTGAATTCTGTGGAGAGATGAAATTTTGTTTCATGAGTAACTCTCAAAAGCCAGTTAAAAGAAACAGGGCACAGGTGGTATTTCTTATGAAAAATAACTTTCCTTCATTAGCAGGCAGCATTGGACAAAAGGCCTTGGTTTGAAACATAGCACCTACTCTCTGCAACCAAGTGCACAGCTTTCAAGTGCACTTGATATTTAGGCATCAACAGAGAAAGCATTTTGTACCTCATCAAGAAGACAGTCAAGAGTAAAGCTTCATTGCAAGAAATTGATTTCCATACTGCAAAAGGTCTTGCTTTTGTTTCAGAAAAGCCCCAATCTCTTTATCACTCTGGGTTTTTGTGGTCATCTTCTATCACACCAGTTAAGTGGCAAGCTGCTCTGGACTCTGCATTTCCAGTAGTGACACTGACTTTAGGATTATATTCCAAGAAGAGGTACCTTACACATGGTGAGGTGACTGTCTGAGTAGAAACAGGAGTCCAACAGAAGTCTTAAAATCCTACAAAATGATTATTATTAATTACAGAAAAATCCTAGCAGAGTGAGTTTGATAAGATAAATGGAAATTTGGATTATGTCTGCATGCTGGCATAATCAGCAAACTCCCTCCTCAAAAAAATCTGACCACTGGAAAAAACTGGTCTGAGTTTTCAAACCAGTGAAAATCCAGTCAGTCTGTCAGCTTCAAAAGTAAAACTTGGTCCAAAGTCGTTAGGAAAGGAAAGGTGATAACATTCTTAAGCTTATGACACTGTTTGTGTTAACATCTTTTTTTTTTTTTTTTTTTTTGCAGAACATGTTTGTATTTCAATTGACAAAGTATTTACAATGAGAAGAGATATACTCACCACTAAGGGCAATGAATTCTGGGTTACAAAGCTTGTATTTCAGAACAGGCATGAATAATTCAGTGTTAGGTTGTTTAAGTGTGTTTTGTAAAATAGAGCTGCAGCTTTTGTTTTTCTTGAAAGCTTATGAGAAAAAAAAAAAAAAAAAAAGGTTATTTTGGATTTTTTTTTCTTGTCTTTTCACCCCTGGGGAGATCAGTGGCCTTTTGGTGTTCCACATTGACCTGCATTTCTTGCTTTTTTTCCCACTAAGTTGAAAATACAATTCAAAATGGGAGCATTAAGGAGAAAGTAGTTTGGCACTATACCTGTGTGTCATAGCGCATCGAACAGGTTGTGGTGCTTCAGACTGCTTTAATCATGACAAGCATTGTTGGCCTGTGAGCTTTTATGATGATGATGAGCAGAAGTGCATCCACATATGTACTTTTGGGGTTTTTGAGTGCAAATCTAACCCGACAAATTAATTTATGTAGATGAAGGGAAGGTGGACAGGTGGTGTCTCTCCATCTCCTCTTCAGGTGTATCACATTACTTTCATACTGCTCCATGTTTAAACCTGAAAAAAGAAAAAAGCCTGGGTATCTGCTGGATGACTACCAAATTTTACCTAAAACATTCTTTAGCACCCAGATTGAAGAGACAGCAAAGAGGAGGAATCTTTTTTCCTAGTCCTTGCAAACTAGTGGCATAGTTGAATTCATGTACAAATCATTTACACCCCTGTTAGTGTCTGGGTCAGCTGGGCTGTGCTGTGTCAGGGGAGAAACTTCACTGTGACTCCATCATGGTTTTCAGAACTTTCATATTTGAAGTCACTCGTTGAGGAGTATTTTAAATCAAGAAACAGCAGAAAGCCTGTTTGCAACAATTGCAAGCAGAAAGGAATATTACAGCTGACAGGTGTAAACCGTAAACCGGTCAAGTGAAGTAAGGCATAAGCTCAGATAATAACCATTCATAGTGCAAACCTTAACATAGTTGAGGGGACTTGAAGGTATTATGGGAAATTTCTCCATTCTTTTTTGTTCAATATGTGTCTCAAATCTCTTCAAGGGGTTAAATCTTATGGTACTTCTGTGGTAGCTCAGTTGAGCCTTTGCAGTCTAGGCCAATAACCACTGGATAGCTAGCAGGATGTAATCTCTGCATCTGTCCAGATCTCTGCAGTCAGACAGGGGACAACGTATGGTGCAGTTTAAATGCTGGAATTTCACACTTTTTGCCTAGACTCCTTTATGCAAGTAAGCTATGGCTCTTCTGAGAAGGAAGGGAGATATATATAAAGACATACTCTTTACAATGACACATAACATGTCAAGCTCACCTAAAACTTTTCCTGAGGGCTTCTATATAGAACCCAATAGAACCTTTTAGGTTGGAAACAACCTCTAAGGTCACCAAGTCCAACCACTAACACACCACTGCCAGGTCCATCACTAAACCATGTCCCTAAGTGCCACAAGGAATCATATTTGCTTGCATGAGGGCACAGCCCAGGAAGGTTGCAGATAAATATGGAACAGTGTTTTCAAAATAGTCTTGCAAATTTCTTTAAATGAATAAGAGACTATGACAGTAGATGGATCTACATCAGTTTTCTGGGGAAAAGTCAAAAGAGAAGATCAATACTGAATATTCAGAAGTTGTATAGCTTATGCAGGCTGTCTGCAAAGTTAGTGTGATTAAATATTACGATTCAATGGGGAAAAGAGAATGTGTGCCCTACATTTCTCTTTGCAAAAAAGTACAAAAGTGCGTCTTGTTACCCCATTAGTACTTCTCATAAGGTTTACTTATTGTTTTCCCTAGAGTGATAAGCCTTGAGCAAGCTCTTGGTTGATGTAGTGTATGGCAGTGTAGAGCAGATTTGTTTTCTCATTAGTCTTCGTGTTTCCTCATTTGTGCAGCCACATAAGAATTTCTGAGTGAAACGTCCAGACCTCGTGCATCTCAGGATGGCTGGCTTACAGAGGGATACACCAAGTGCTAGGAGAGTGTTGGAAGGAGATGAATAGAAAATCATCCAGTGAGAAACAAAGAAGGCATTTTTATGGCACTGTGTTTACTACTTGTACTTTCTCAGATCTTACAAATCCACTGTTTTGCCTACATGTCTGTAAGACATTATAGTTCACCATGCATGTTATGCAAGTTACTAATGTAATAGCTTCCTCAAAGAAATGTGTGCTGAAATTCAGGTTTAGAATTGCCTGTAAATTCCAGCAAAATGGAATATTTAATAAAAGGTTCTGCAAATTACTAAACCTCAATAGTGAATTTGCAGCCTGCCTCCTCTTACTGCTTTTATATCTGTATGACAGTATTTTATAGGCTGGAGGTACATTAAAGACCTGTAACCTGTGAGTGAGCTATGATAAAAAGGAGGATGTGTCTCTGTTTCTGTGTGTCCTGA
Source organism: Certhia americana (assembly GCA_018697195.1). Taxonomy (NCBI): domain Eukaryota; kingdom Metazoa; phylum Chordata; class Aves; order Passeriformes; family Certhiidae; genus Certhia; species Certhia americana. The sequence goes on from CM031878.1 coordinate 55,526,906, forward strand.
GCCCACTTTCTGAGCCTGGAAAACTAATGTACAAAGCAGTCAGGGAATTGCAGCAGGGGCAGTTAAAAATATTCTGAGGTACATGTTTTGGGGGATTAGTAACTTTTACAGGACTATCTTCTTTTCTCTTTCTTTTCCCACCAAGGAATCATGTTGGATTTTGTTGCCAGGTCAGGGTGGCTGTGGAAGGGTTGTGTGCCCATGGCACTCCAATACCCCATTAGCCCTCTGGAGGTCACAGATCATCTGCATCATCAGGCACACACCACCAGTTTCAACAGATACACTATTTTTCTCACATTTTTAGAATTACTTTTAGTTTTAGAATAAGTCCAAGCCTTAATGATGACAAAAGGCATTTAGAAAACTTAATTTGCACCTGACACATTATCTAGAAAGGAATAAATGCATTATTTATCATGAATGTCTAAAAACATTAAACAGGGCTTTTGTTAAGCCGTTTTATTTTGTGACAGTTTGTTTTCATCGGTCGTACAGTAGCCTTCTCATCATTGTTTTGGTAACTACATCACTGCCTTTGTTTTCATTATGCTTTCTTATATTAGTTATTTCCCATCATTTTTTACCTGGGTTTTTTGCTCTTAAGAAGCCCCTCTGTGATTTGCAGTGTGACAGCATTGTCAGAAAATTGCATATTTGGTTTGTTATTGTCTTGTTTAATAAATATGAACTCCTAGGCAATTTGTAACACTGTAATTTCCAACCTGTAAGACATACACAGTTCAAGAATTCATGTGAGAAAGAAGGTTATATTTACAATACTTCCCATAATAAACTTGATACAGAACTCACATCAGACTCTATCTAAACATGACAGCACTTAATAATTGAACCACAAAAAATAATCAGGAATAAATTATGAAATGTTTTGGATATTAACCATTTTCGTAATCCTGCTGTTACCAGACAAAATGCTGGAAAGAGTGGTGGAAATAGTGTAATTTATTACTGATTTTGATCAAAAAGTATGTTATAAAGGTACATATCAGGAAGGAACAGTAGCTACAGTTTAATCCAATTAGTCACGTTTATGTGTTTTCAGTTAATAAGTAATGATAAATTTGACAGTGGAAGATGCCAAGGCCAACTAGATTACCATCTCTTCAGGCTTGGTCTAGACATCGTTTTTGTAAAGACACAAAGGCATGAGCCCACAAGATGTAAGTCAGAGGGATAGTTTGGGTTTGAACTGCAAACACATCAGCCATTTCACAGATGCTTCCCATACATATGGACTGACATTCTTCATTCCTGCAGATGCAGAAAGCCTTAACACCTTCACAGAGGGATTCATCATCACAAATTATCCATGCTTTTGGACCTTAGGGAAGAGATTCAGACTGGTGCTACCAGGAAAATGGTGGCAAAGATCCCAGGTTTTTTTTTCAGAACAGTGCCCAGTCTTTCTGATCAAAGAGATGATGCACTTTGTTCCATGATATGAAGGATTATGGATGCTACTTTACTCATCCAGAGCATAGTTAGTTCAAATAGTCTGGGGCTCCTTAGCAGGCGCTGCACAACCTCTGTATGGTAGCCAGGTAACCAGGATGGAGATGTCCAGGAGATGTTGCTTGAGCTCAAAATTTGAGAATCTCTGCTATTTCCATGCTGGAATGTGTGAACACCTTGTCCTTGGAGAGCAGAAATGGACAGTTTCATCGCAGATGAAAGAGACAAATCAGACCCAAGTGAGTGAGGTCAGAAGGGGAAACTTTTAGTTTTTAAAAGGAATTTTAGTGTTATGGATAATTTTTATCTGCCTTCTTATCCCATTCTTTTTGTTTGTCATCCTCAAGACTGCACAAAGACTGTAAAACTGTATTTCATGCCCTGACACCAGCTAGTTGCTGAACACAGTACTTGTCTTAAGTACAGTACAAGTGCAGAAGGTGACAAAGATTAAAGTTATACAAAGCTTATCTTTTAACTTCTTAAGGAGGAAATGCCTAATATTGCCAGGTTTTCTCAAAAAAAAAAAGCTACTCAGTAGTGCACCAAGCATAGTTAAGTGATTTAGATATCCTAAACTGCATATAGATTGCCTATTAGTCTCTTTTTTTTTTTTTTTTTGGGGGGGGGGGGCATGTTTCAATTTCATTCATTTAAAATGAGATGCTTTACTTCAGAGAGAGGAACAGACAGCAGAGAGATACAAAGCTTCCTGAATCTCTGTTATATAGTGGAGTGCATAAATGTTTGGAGCTGCAAAATTTTGCAAAGGAACTTCATGATATAAATACATTAAACATGACTTAAACTTTTCTGAAATTATAATATATTAGCTACACAATTAAAGGAAAAAAAGGATCATCTCGTTCAAATGCCCATGGTCAATCTTATTTGTAAAAAACTTGTTCCTCAAAAAGAGAGAATGGAAAAAGATCATGAAATAAGCCTAAATCCAGGTAACAAAGCTGGACTTCTGGTTGTCTCCTGAGCTATAACCCAGGGAAATTTGTCCTCTAACCTTACCCCAGCTTTCACACAGTGGTCTATTTCCCTTGAGCCAGACAGATCTAACCTGTCAATTAATAGATAATGTAAGTTTACTTAGATGTCATGTAATGCTGTTATCCATGTGGAAATACATCAAATGTCCTAGTTTACTCTAAAGGCTGTGGCACTCAGTAAAAATCTTCTCCCATGGGAAGCCTAAGCTTGACAAATGCCTGAGGATTAGACGTAGTCAGCCATCTCTTTGTGATACAAAATGACATAATCTTTGGCTTTTTCAAGCAGCATTACACTTTTATTTTTTCCATATAAAGAACCAAATTCCAGGTTTGCAAACAGTTTAGGTTTATAAATTTGTTATTGAAAAAAGAGTCCTTGCTAAATCCCAGGAACTGAAGAAATGCAGTAGCTGAAATACTTCCATAAAAATATTAATAACTTCAAGAATATCTAAAAGCCAATTTTTTTTCAATATTTATCATGTTTTGCACCATATTGCTGCAGCACTAAGTAATTGATAGCTTAGACCATCCTCTCCAAAGTAATCCTGTCAGTATGCTGAAAGCATCAAACACAGGTTGATATTCCATTGCAATAGGCAGGAACGTTATGTTATTTAACCTGGAGTAAGGCATCCTCAAATTAAAACTTTATATCGTAAATAGGGCCAAAAATCCTGTAAAATGGTATGTTTCCTAAAACCCAACATCCAAAACATATGTAAAAAAATTGCCTCTAGGTATTGAAATTTGTTGCCTTTATCACACTGTGTATCTAAATTCCCAAGGATGATTGATTTAACGAGGCTTGCACATTAAAAATCTTTTTCTTTGTTGCAATAGAGGAAATCATAAGAAAGATTAATGCCCTCTGCATGGTGCCATGGAATTAAAATGTCTTTCAAATGTCTTCACTCCAGGAACACTTTGCTATGCAGGCCTGTACTTAGCAGAGATTTTCTCAGTGTAAAGAATTTATTAGTCATGGCTGGTGATGTTGGTGTGCTTTAACCTAAATACCTGGAATATGCCTATATTAAGACAAACTAGGCACTTCAGAAGGCCTTGAAGAAATGTTAATTTTTCAGGCTGATATAATGGATTCCATGTCAGAAATGCAAGGGGCTACCCAAAGGTATGACATTCAGTCTTGAGGTATTTTTCCATTGCAGTAGTGATATCTGACACAAAGCAGAGTAATGTGCTCAGACGCTACTGTCTTAGAGAGTTTACCTCAAAGGTAAAGGGATACAGACCAGGTTGAATATGCACCTCTTTCTTTAGGGGAATAACTTGAATCAGGCAAGTAATACAAAAGACTCAGAACACCTTACTGGCTGCTCAGCTTTACATTTTCTTCAAGAAAAATATATATTTATAATATAAAAAGAAATATATAGGTGCTATCATATTCATTCTCTCTGGAAAAACAAAAATATTAATTCAATATTTCTTTCAAGCAAAGTGCCTTATATAGAAATATGCCTTAAATGCCTGTATATTGGAAAAAATCATAGCTCTGCTTAGGCATGAATTCAGAGTATGAATGTATTTTCAATGTGAAAAATAAAAGAAATATTGACTCACATAAGCATAAAAATCTTCAGTTTGCAAAAAATCTCTGCAGTTCATAGGATCCAATCTTGCACTGGAAGTAGGGCCACATCAAGTCAATGCATCTGTCAGACGATCTTCCAGCACTCTGCTGGGTAAAATATCCAGTGTTTGAATATTCTCACTGTGAAGAATGTTTTTATATAGTGTATTGATATATTATAGCAGAATTCTACTTCAGGTAACTTATGCCTGCTGCATCATGTCTTGGCATCCTACATTCTTGTGAAGTGAGGATAACTTACTCCCCATTAGCACCTCAGAGGCTTTGGAAGGCTGCAATTAGAACTCCCCAAGCCACCTTCTCTTCAGAGTGAACAAATCCAGTTCCTCACAAGTGTCTTCATACGCCAACTTCTCCAATGCTTTCATCACTGTAGTGGTTTTTGCTGGGTCTGCTGGTCTTGCTTTCTCAGACCAAAGGGACTGAGACTGCTTTCCATTTTAAGAAATGCCAAGTTCAGTGAGATATTCACATCCCTAATTTTCTGGTTGTACTCCAGTTAAAGGACTCAAGAAGACGGTTAGACTTCATTTCAAAGGTGTACTTGTGCCCAGCCTGCTATCCACCCTGTCAATCCCCTGCATTTTTGATAGAGACAGGGGAAGGAAGCGTTGACACCACATGTGACATGACCTTGGCCTTGGGGTAACAGTCTCCCAAGGTCTATTATTGGGTTTCCTCTTGCTCCTGCAGACCCAGACAAGAGGTCAAGAGGAGTCACCTTGCCATCATAACTCTAGTCCATGGTTCATCCATGGAAAAGAAAAAACACAACTTTCCCAAGGACTTCATGCACAATTACAGTAAGAATGCAAGCGAGAGAATAAATACAGCTTTGATAAAAGACAGAAAGAATGGTGGAAATACAGACTTGAGTTCAATAAATGGGCAAAATGAAATGTCAGGCGAAGATTTCAAGCTAAATAGTATTGGGAAGTGAAATAAAAAACACCTTAAGCATTAAAGGTATGTTTTCAACAACAAATATAGTCCTTCAAATAACACATGAAAATTGGGTGCACTCTGCCATCTGCTATAATTACTAAAACTCATTCTTTTCTTCTTGTTTAGCAATTTGTCATGAGTTCCACCCAGGCACTTTCCCATTTTCCTTCATATTCTGCAAACATATAGTAAGAGACAGTACCTGTCATGACAAGCCTTAAATGCGCAAGCTAAAAGGTAGGAGAAAACATGGAAAAAAACACAGAGAGAATCAAGTGATTAGTTTTTTTAAATAACGGAAGTGATTCTGAATTCTTTCACATTTAATAACACTACCCTTAGTGACTGGCACAGGGATAAATAGGAAGCCTGTTGTAGATAGATATTTAACAAATGTGTTCTGAGTCATCATCCAGAGCCTTCAACAAAGACAATGTACCATACTGGCCATGGGACAGGGCTTTAGCATTACCACCATATCCTTGAGATCTTTTTCTAATTCCATTTCAGACATGTTCCTTTAAACAAAAAAGACATGAAACAAACAAACAAACAAACAAAAAATACCACAGCTGCTCTCAGAGTGATGGGAAGGACAGACACCTACTTTCCCTTATATTTTGTCATTAATAACTACAAAAAAATCCTTAAATAATGATTGCTGTTTCCAGGATGTACATTAAATTAGATATAACATTATGTCCTTATAATCCAAAATTATTTAAAGAATGCAATGAAAACAAGATATAAACCCATAACTTTGCGCATTTAATTACTTTTAGCTGGTAACTGTTAATTATAAATATGTAAAAAAAGTAAAAACATTGTTGATATCAGGCAATAAGATGCTTTGCAGACAATAATGGAGAGAATTATGTTTCTTTGGTTGTCTTGTTTTCTGACCACCAGTGCAGAAATATTTAAAAGGCTAAAACCAGAAAATATTTTGTATGCAAAAATATGCAGCCTTGTGGCTTTTCTATCAGCTTCCTCACAAAAGCCATATCATATGAAAAACACTGGATTGTCGCAATTCGACAGGAACGAACACACACACACACAAACACAACAGCTTTCCTTGAGCAAGGCAGAAGAAAAAGAGGAAGTTTATTATAAAACTATGATTTATATAGGTTACACACATTGTCCCTTGATTGGTCTAACAGGTGGCCTCCTCTGAGACCACACTGGTCAAACCATAGGTCCATCAACTCTCACTTCCTATTTTGAACGGAATGTAAACCATTGTTTACAGAAATGTGTGTGGGAACCTGATTCCAGAAATTCAAAACATCAGAAGGCTAAAAGAAAGCATGCAAAAGCAAGGGTGACACTGGATCAGAAAGGGAAAAGAAAAAGAGGATCCGGAACAACTTGTGCACCTATCGTTGCACTTCAGAGCAAGTGAAATAAATTTACTCTGGAGAGTATGGTTATCAAGAATGAGAGAAAAATTTTAGGAGAAACAGAGAAATGTGGAGGCAGGAGACTGGTAGCCCAGTGGAAGGTGGGAGTGGGAAGAGAGGGAAGGAGAACATAAGGCTGGGAGAAGAGTGGGGATAAGATGAGATTTTAGCTATGACTAATATGCAGTGTGGTATCACACAGGACAGATGTGCAGAAGGAAGTGGATTTGGTCTCTGGTCTCTGTTGCAGGGGACCCACAGAGCCAGAGACCATCAGTCCAGAACTCTACTAAGGTGTTAAATCAGTGGATAATCCAAATCCAAATTTATTCTGCCATGGCCACAGGTTGATGGATTAGTTCCACAGGTAGTCCTCTAATTTTAATTAAATCAAATACAAGCAGATTGCTTCCTGAGCCAGCCATGAAAACTGTGTGAGACAGCCTATGTAAAAGCTGACTGTTCTGCTTTGGGAAACTCTTCACCATATTTGCATTACCCACCTTAACCAGCCTTGAAGAACGGGTCAGTAGCAAATAATCCAGATAAACAAGCCTGGAACTCAAATACATGACTGGAGTGGGGTGGCTGGGAGGCAGTAAAGAGCTCTAGAGCAGCCAAAGATCAGGGTCCCCATTTCGAACCACAGAAATGGGATGAGATTTTTTTTGGTACTCACCTCAGCAGCAAGATGCTTAACAAACCCATCTTGAAAATCAGTTTAAGGAATGTGATATTTTTTCTCTCAGAGATACAAATCATAATTTTAATGATACACCAAGCAGTGAAGAATATCTGGCATCTATTTCTTCAAAAATGCCCCCCAGTAGGTAGTAAAAACTGTTCCCTTTTCATTCCTAACAGACGTGAAATGAAATTTTACTCATGATTCATTAGAGGATTTTTCAGCAGTGCTCTTTATATCACTATTCTCTATTCTCATGGACATCTTTAACCTTTCCTCCAACTGGAGGCACTCCCACCCTTGTAAAGCACGTATAATCATGAAGCTATATCATTAACCTCATAACAAAAAAAACCCATTATTTTTTATTTTCCATTGTTTAGAAAAACCTCAAAATATTCCACAATGTGTTTTTAACCATGCATGCAGTTCATATACAACTGAGTTTCATAAAAGTTCTTAAGATGATAGAGCCCATTCTTCCTGGACACCATTCCTCAGTACCTGTAAGCTCTTCTTCCTTTACTGGTACTTCAAACCCCTGGAAAAGGATGTGATGCATTCAATTTTTTGGTTTTGTTTGGGTTTGTTGCTTGGGTTTGTTTTCTTGGGTTTTTTAACATGGGAAGCAGATCTTTTGGCATTTCCCACATAAAGCAAGATTTTAATTTTTACAAAATTACATTTTTGGTAACTTCCATCATATCTGCAGTATCAGAGCTCTTAATTGTGCACTTGGTAGTCTGACAAGTTCTTTTTTTCTGTTTCAGTCTGCTTGTTTCACTTATTCCCCCTTTTTTCTCACAGCATTCTGTTCTCAATAGGACATAGTAGTGAGATGCCTAAAAATGGTAAATTGGCTAAGCAACGTCAGACTGTTTACAAATTTTTATGTGTTTCTGCCTTCTCTCTGTCTTATCAATGTAGATCTGTGTCATGTGCAATTTTAATTTTCATGTAGTAGGTTCTCAGGTGATGGCTCTGCTTTTAGTAACCTCTCTCATGTGCTAAGAAAAGTTCTTATGAGGTGAAGTACTTCCAAACCAAGTCATGCTAGAACAATGCAACCCTTTTTATTGCATACCTTTCTGGTGGCAACCACAGAGAAAAGCCCTTACTGTTTTCTTTATTTTTTTTTTTTTTTTTCATATATCCAGATGGTTCTGGCACTCATGGAACTGGGTTTTTACTCATCTTTCAGTCAGGGAAGCAGGAACCTTGCCTTTTTCCACGATTATTTTCCATGTTTTCTTCCAAAGCCACAAAAATAGAGCTCCCAGGCATGCATGCAGTACATGATAAGCAACATGCAACACACAGTCTGCTCATTTGTACTGATATTTTTGGAGAGGAAAGTAGCTCTCATCCTATAATTTCCAGACCAGGAACCAAGAAGCTGGCTGTGATTTCAACAGGTGGTGCAATATTTGGTCCAGATCTGAAATGAACCTGCCTGAGCTGGGCTCAATCGGGATACATTGAATAATGAGGACAGAGCTGCAAGGGACATGCTACAAATATTGTGCCATTGAATGCAGAAGAGAAAACAAGGCCCTGTACTCTCAGTATTGGTCCTCTTGGAGAAAGGGAAATGCATGTCCACTTTGTTGCTAAATTTAACTCCCTGGCTTGAGATACAAAAGCCACAAGAGCTGTGCAGAGCACAACACCAGCACAGCAGTAGATGCCACAGAGAGTCTCTGCTGGCCGTGGGCAGACTGGAGCAGCTGTGTTGGCAGGGAAGTCTGCTCCAAGATGTGTCTGAGCTCCTGAGCCCAGCTGTGGAGTGTACTGTGCACTGAGAGGTCTCACCCTGCGGCACCACAAGCTGGGGGAGCACAGCTGGGTATGAGCACAGCACCACTGCTGCCACCTTACCAGATGTCACACCTGGAAACCTGCAATTTACATGGAAGATGTCCTAGCAGCTAACACTGCTTGACGTGGAACCATGTAATCCAGCTGCTTACCACTCTGGGAGGAGTGCCTCACCCTGAGGTCTCTAATGCTGCTACTACTCAGAAACCTAAACTTCAGAAAGAATTTGGATGTTAGATTTATGTGCTGGCAAATAAATCTATCTCCTCTCATAAATATACTGTTTAACTTCAGTTACTGACTTTTATTTCTTAATGACCAAAATAATAACCAAAGCAGAAGCCGTGCTCCCTTCTCTACATTTCAATACATTCAAGGTTGTAATCATATTTCAATTCAGCATAGCTAATGTGCCACATGGAATAGACAGAAAAATTGTTCCATATGTAGCCCCAAGAAAGCACTGACAAGACAGCTGTACCCATTCTGTCTCAACACAAGATATTGTCATGTCCCAACTAAGCCTTTTATGACAGTGACTGTATCTAGCATCTCGATAAGTGAATATTTGCAGAACTAACTCTCGCACAGATCTTCGTGATAACAAATTATATTTATTCAGCATTGTTGCATACTTGTCATTTCATCTGTGATGTATCTAATTCGAGATCAATGAATCCAACCATGACACTAAACAGCCAAATAAACCATCATACTCATGATTTGCATGACAAATCTCCTGTTATCTCCTGTTTTCTCCAAGCACAAATTTGCCTTTGTGTAAAAGCTTTTGTGTTCATAAATGCTTTGTCTGAAGATGGATTATAAAGCCTACCAAAGTCTACACATTTCCACCAACATCTGCAATATGATGTTGATGGAAATGTATACCGAAAGTGCACCAGTGGCAGAAAGATGACAGCTCTTCAGTTTGTCTGGTAAACATAGAAGGAAGACCAAACACTGGATCATCTCCTAAACCCTGAATTTTCAGTTAAGGTCACCATTCAATTTTCACCATTTTAAATTTCCACCAAAAGAAAACATGTTGATCAAGTCATATAGAAAGGGACAAATCCTCTAAGTTCCTGAAATACTATATTTATTTTCATCTTATTCTTAAACACTTTTTCTTAACCTGGAGTGAATCTGGGAGGGTTGATAGAGACACTTTTCCTGTAGCTAACTAATAAGTTCACATTCTCTCACCCCTCTAGCTACCCAGTTAAGTCCTAAAAAATGTGAAGGTAGAAAGAAGATGAAAGCGTGGTCCAAATTTCTCTGCTCTTGGCCTCATAACAAAGCCCAGATTTCTGCTGTAAAGAAGAAAAGCTGACTCTGCATACAGAAATAATGCCAGGTCAGCTGAGATTTCAGCAGAAGTAATAACAAGTAGTGATAACTTTTCTGTAGAAGCAAACCCAAACTTACCAAGCTGGTTTGGAGAGATATGTCCTTATTACTGTTGCTTGTAGGATATTCCGCTAGAGGTAGATTACTGGAAAGCTCCAAGTGTAGTTAACTAAATCTATTTCAAAATGTCCTGTAGTAAAAGTCAGGTTTGTAGGAGAGATGCTTATAGAATAATAAAATGGTTTGATCAGGAAATTAACATGAAAGGTTATCTAATTTCAGCCCTACTTCCATGGACAGGGAAATCTTCCATTTCATCAGGCTGCTCCTGATGAAAACCCCATCCAGACTGGCCCTGAACATTTCCAGGGATGGGGCAACCACAGTTTCTCTGGACAATCTGTGTCAGTGTCTCACCACCTGAACAAGAATTGTTCTTCTTTAGGCACTCATAGAAGCTCTAAAGTCTCCCCAGAGAGCTTTGTCCACTCTGCAAGCTGCCTGTTATTCTATGCTAATGCTCTCTTTCCAGTGGATGCATATCTCTTGTCTGCTTAAATTCTGCAGGCCAGGCTCCTCACTCCTCTTTATCTTCACTCTGGAGCATCCTCAAGAAGTGTGGAGACAAAATATGAAAATTAAATTATTCAGGAACTAGGATTTAAACATTTAAACATACATTTCACTGTCCCTGAGGTCAGGTCAATGGTCTTGCTGGGCTGGCACTGACTTGAGCAAATATTTTTGCCTAACATTGGGCTTTGTGCACTCCTTATTCAGGGCCCTACACTCCTCCTTGATTGCATGAGTTTTTAGGTGAGTTCATCTGATGCTTGTGTGTATTTATGCCATGTTTTCTGTAGAGCACCAGCTGAATCTGAGTGCCAAGTGGGGTAATAGTAAGTAGGAATCCGCAGTAACTGCTCTGCATTTTTATTCCCTTGCTACTGATCCTTTAGCAATTACTTGTAGGCCTCTGGAACACAAAGTAAATATTAAAGCTTCTCAATGCTAAAATAGAAGGAAATGTGTCTCACAGTTTAACATGCTGTCAGTTTCATTTGAAAATAAGTAATTTGAATTTATTATAATTAAAAAAAAAAAAAAGAGGAAAGCCTTTGGCTGCTGTTTGTGATGATCAGCATGGATTATGGAAGAACCCATCAAATTACACAATTTTCACTGAAGACTGGCACTGTACAGAAGCCAGTGAGAAATGTTATGTATCTTCATTATATTAATCAGAGAAATCTAGCTTTTGATATGCAAACATCATTGCATTTTTTATATAGGAGGACAAGAACATATCTTCCTGTGATTTGTATGTGACCTCTATAATATGATCTTATGGTGTCTGAGTCCTCACAGAATTAAATATATTCTTGCAAAACATTTCTCAGTTTAGTTTTGGCCTTATAAACATCAGTCCCCAAACAGTTCATAGCTGTATAGTAGTCCCTGTAGGTTCAGCCCAGAAAACAGGACTGTGCTGGGATTGCTTGGCAACAGCCCAGGAGTCTAGCAAAGTTTAAACAAGCTCTGCCTTGAGGGCAGACCTGACTGTTTTTAGCTGTGGTCTTAATACAGATGCAACATTTTAGGATAAGGAAGTCACTTTTTAGAAGGTATTTTCAGCTTCCCCAGTGGTTATCAAAAGGGATAGGTCAGTTGCTTTGGTCAGAAGAAATAACATTCTGGAAACTCAGTGAGATTTGACAGAATAGCTACCTTTTAGTAAGGTGTGACAGAGTAGCTACATTTTTATGACCTTTTTTTTTGTTTTGTTTTAGCAGGTGAAACGTTATGGCTCATTTTGAAAGCAGAAATTTTAGAAGTATTTAAGAATAGCTGTTTCCAACCATAAGCAGTCACTACTAGAAATCTCCTGAGATCTGGGTGGAAAATTTTCAGTTCAGAGACGTTCCTCTTTACTAGACCTTCATTGTCTAAGTAGTGACTGCCAAATAAGTATCTGACCAGGGCTTGCATAAGTGCAGTGAAAGGGTCAATGGTCTCTGCAAACAGGCACCTGTACAGTCAGGCACAGAATCTACAAGCACAGGTGTAAATTTGGTCATAGTTTCTATAGGTAGAAATGATGATTTACAAGACTAGTGAGCCTCCCCACTACACCTCTTGACAAAAAAAGGTATGATCAAGTTTCAGAAAGTCAGGAAATCCTTCTGGGTGTATCAGCATGGCCTCTTGGTAAAAATCACACAAAAAAGTGGTGGGCAAGGAAGGAGTCCTCTCTGGGAAGCTCACTGGCCTTCATATTTATTTAAAAGGGGGAAAACACCAACTTCGTGACTTTTTCAGACTTGTTTTAAAATTAAATCATTATCATAAGCTCAAAATTATATTTATTTTTCAATTTTTGAGAAAGAAAAACAACATGGCTGACTTACCACTACATAAGAACCCATATTCAGGGTATTCTGTTGGGATTGGATACAATCAGCTTGGATTCTGTTGCCCATCGGGTATCCAAACTTAATATCGGATGCCACTGAATAGAAAAGGACTGAGCCAGCAGACAGATCATTGTGGAAACCACCTCCTGGATATTTTGTATATTTTTTATGATATGATTGTAAGAGATGCCTCTGCCTGCATTAACTTGCAAACACGACCACGTACATAGTGAATAAATCAGATTTTTATATAAGTGTGAGGCAGAGACACAGAACAAAACATTAGAAAAGCAGGGGCACAGAAGGAGAGAGAGATTAGGTTCAAAGATATCACCGCCTGTGGATTCCCACAGCATCCCACTGGTCCTTCTTCACCCTCCTTAGTCTGCTGTGGTGCGGGTCCTGGAGTAATTGTTCTGGAGGCACCACTTTTATATAGCCAAGTCCCGGGTATCCATGTGGTGAAAAAGCCATTCCCACAGCTTGTGCTGGCATCTGTGTAACCAGTTGCTTCCTTTCTCACAGTTAGCCATGTGAATTTTTGTCTTGATAGGTCTTATTTTAAGTTCCCATAGTCTGTAATGTAAAACTTTGTCCAAATCTTCACCTTCATTAGACCTGGAAGTCAAATCTTCCTGTTTTACCATCTGTGCTTGTCTCAAGTTCCTGTTGTGGTGGCTTATCCTATGGGAACTTCTCTCTTCAAGAGTGTTTTGAGATATGCAGCTGCATTCTTTGTCCTCACAGAGCTCACAGAGCTCACAGTCCTCACAGGGCTCACCTGTGCTTCCCATGCTGGCACCTCTGTCAAGGCTGGTATGATTTAGGGAAGGTTTTCCATTCTCAGATTGCCCAACTATTCTTTGTGAATAAGAAATAGACATATATTAATTCTGCTTTGGGTTGGTTTTGTTTGTTTGTTTGTGTGTTTTTGGTTTTGCTTTTGTTTTTGTTTTTGTTTTTGTTTTTAAATCAGAATTGATTGTAGAATTTCATATTACCAAAACCTTTTTCTGTAAGGAAAAAAAATTAGGAAAAAATCCCAAACATCAGAGTCCTTCTCCTACGTCCTTTCTTGGAAGCCAAGAGACAGGGTGAGCCAAGGAAACTGGTACAGGTCTAAAAGATATTTTAAGACTAGAGGAATAGCAAGCTAGTAATTCAACTGGCATTAACATAGCCACTGATACAACAATAATTTATTGAAAAATCACAGGTTGTGAAATCCTCCAAAAGCTTTCTTTGAAAAGAAAGCAAAGGATGCTTAGCAAAAGCTTCCACTCTTTTCAAGGGTGGATACCTCAGAGCAGGGTTCAAAAAATTTTGTTCACAGGCTTTTTTGTTGGCTGGTTTTTTGGGTTTTTTTTGGTTGGGTTGTTTTTTGGTTTTTTTTTTTTTTT
>CM031878.1:55552107-55567907 GCA_018697195.1 Certhia americana
GAACCCTCTACATATTTAACATCCGTCTCCCACTGCTGAGTTTGAGGATCCTTCCAGGTCATCACTGACCTTTTGGATGCTCCGGATGCGTCAGTAAAAACTGTCAAGAGCCTTGAGCGGTGTTCGGCTCCTTCTCTCTCTGGGCACCAATTGGAATTTAGAATTGAACAATTTATGAGCGGGGGCATGGACCAAAATCTGTCCACTGTAGCTCTCAAGGGCAATCTGCAGGGTCTCATGGTTCCTCAGGAGATGTTCAAACTTTTCCTTCGTCAACTTCTCCGGAGACGTCTTGTCTCTGGAGAGGTCAAGAGGCAGATGAATGCGTGTGAAATCACAACCGGCCAATTCCCGAAGCCTTGCCCTGGCTTTCCTGACCAGCTGTGCCATCAGCTCCTGTGGCTTTGTGATGTTCTTGGACCGCTGGTGACTGAGGAAAACCCACTCTATTATCAAGAGCGAGTCCCTCTGGTCCTGGTCCCACTAAAAATGAGCCCATGGGAGTGTGGCAACTTCCCCAGTACAATAAATTTGAATGGCAGATCAGGTTTGTACCTGTGAGCTTATCTCTCTGCCAGTGCAGTCTCCACCTTTCGCAGAGCAATTCCCCAGAGCAGGTCCCTGGGGTCAGGGACCTTGGAGAACTCAGCTCCTCTCCCCCCTTCATTAAATTGAAGAGAGGGGCTAGGTCTTCGGTGGTAATACCTAGCCAAGGCCTGACCCAATTAATCATCCCACACAGGGAATGAAGGTCCGCTAAAGTTCTGGGATTGCTGTTGAAAGCCAATTTTTGAGGAACAATGGTCCTCGCAGCAATCTCCAGGCCCAGATATTTCCAAAGGGGCATCTTTTGAACCTTTTCTTCTTGTAGTGAAAACCCAGCGGATGTCAAAATGTTGACTAATGGGTCAAGCACGCGCTGCAGTCCTTTGTCATTGGGAGCGCACACCAGCACATCATCCATGTAGTGCAGGATGATGGCTTCCCCCATTGTGGCACGGACTGGGGACAGCAATGAGGCAATGTACCACTGGCAGATGGTAGGTGAGTCTTTCATGCCCTGAGGCTGAACTCACCAGTGGAATCTCCTCACTGGGGCTTCTCGGTTGGTGGTGGGTACCGAGAAGGCAAATCGTGGGGCATCTTCAGGGTCTACGGGAATTTTAAAGAAGCAATCTTTGATGTCAATGACTGCCAAGTTCTAATTTTGGGGGAGCATCGATGGGGAAGGCATCCCTGGTTGGAGGGGACCCATGTCAACAATGATCTTATTTCCCTGAGGTCATGGAGGAGTCTCCACTTGTCCTTCCCCGGCTTCTTGATGACAAAGACTGGGGAATTCCAAGGGCTAAAAGTTAGCTCAATGTTACCAAGAGCCAACTGCTCCTCCACGAGCTCATTGAGCGCCTTCAATTTCTCCTTGCTGAGCGGCCACTGATCTACCCAGACAGGTGTATCAGTGGTCCAATCAAGCTTCTGGGTAGGGCACTCCACAGTGGCCACAATTAAAAATCCCGAGGGGTTTTCGGGATCTCAATGCAAACCCCCCATTGTGACATGGTGTCCCTCCCCCACAGGGGAACCTTGAAATCTCCAATGTACGGACATAAGGAAGCCAATTGTCTGTCCGGCCCCTGAATTTGAATGACGCTCTTTGAGATTTTAGCCAATTGGGCACCCCCTATGCCCTGAATCCTGCCTGCCATGGGTTGTAATTCCCAGTAGGCCATCTCCTATTGGGGATGATCGTCACATCTGCCCCAGTATCAAACAAGCCATCCATCCCAAGGATTTCCTCTCCCTTCTTCAAATAGCATGGGATGATCGGCTTGTCCTCACCCACCACTTCTGACCAGTAGACCTCAGGTGCATTTTCATCTACTGGCACACTTGATGGAACAGTTATGGCCTGGGCAATGACTTAGCCCTTGGCCAAATAGAAGGGTGGGTGGCTGCACCATGCCAAGAGAATGAGTTCTTCCAGATCACCCAGGAGGGTAAACGGGGAGATCTCAATCTCTGGGGGTGTGTGCTTGGTGTCACCAATGACAAAGAGCTTACAGTCTTGTCCTGGACACGTCAATCTTCCGCCCAGCGGTTCCACGGCAATCACAGTCCAGTTCCAAGCCCTGAAAAAAACCAGCGTCACTGCATGTTAGTAGGGTCAGTGATTGATGGGACCAATCTTTATTAGACTGCCGATGCCAAGGTGATGCGTCAGCCTGGTGTTGTGTGTCGCAGCCAGTGTGGGTTACAAGTCCAGAAATTTTGTCCAGTCTGGTCGTGAACTCCCCCGTGACACCTGCTCCATTTATGTCATCACACGGAGCAGGTTCACGCTGCCTCCTTAGTTTTTTTGTGGTTGGTGATGATGGTCTCCCCCCTTCCCCGGTTGGTGATTTGGTGGACAGGGGGTTGGGGCCCTGCAGTAGCGCGCCACATGTCCCCGCTTCCCACAGCAGTAGCAGATTGGTTGCTCCTTGGCTGCGGATGGTGGCAGTGGAGTGGTCTCAGGTGATGTAGCAGCAATTGTTCTTGGCGCTTGTGTGGGATTTGGGTGGGTAGGGTGTAATGCTGCCTTCCTCGTACACTCCTCCAGGATGTTGGACAAGGTTGGAGGAGGGCAGAGGGGCATTCCCAGGATGATGTTCCAACACACCAGGTTTGCGTTGGTTTTGGCAATCTCAAGTAGCATAGCCTCCTGCAGGTTAGGGTCCTCTATTTGCTTTTCTACCTGAATTTTGAGCCGATTAACAAAGTTTAGAAAAGTTTCGTCCTACAATGGTTTGATGTTTGAGAACCCAACCTGCCGTTCTCCGGTGGGCAGCTGCTGAAAGGCCTTCTCTGCCACTCTTTTGATTTTCTCTAAGATGTTTTTATTCAAGGGCTTGGCCTGATCTTTGGCCTGGCTCCATTCCCCTTCTCCGCTCAGATGGTCAGTGGTAATTACATTGCCAATTGCGTCAAGGGCACTCTCAGAGTTCAGCAAGAGCTCCCCCTGGATGGTCCTCAGGCCCCCTTTCCATACCTCCAACCACAGAAGATATTCTGCAGGGGTTAGGAGGCATGAAAAAAGGTCCCTTATATCAAAGGGGACTAGGACATTTGAGAAGAAGTAGCTCTTAACAAGCCTTTAAAATATTCACTTTCTCTCCCAAACTCCTTTTGAGCCTTGCAAAGCTCTTTTTTGTTTTGGTAGGAGAAAGGCTCTCATTCTGGGAGCACACCTCTTCTACCACGGAATGTGACCGGAGCAGCAGTGGGAATGGCTTCCCATTCCGGGTTCCGGTCCCCAGTCTCCTCACATCCAGCTTTCCGGGTGGCGTGGGAACCAGAAATTGGAAGGGGCGGGAGCTGGCAGAGAAGTGGGAGGAGTTGGAGGCGTGGCTAAGGGAAGGGGTAGTCACCTTCCCGGGGAGGTCTGGGGGTGGAGCAGAGGAGGAAAAGGAGGGGTTTGAGGGAGGTGGAAGGGGAGGGCTGTAGGGGAGAAGGGGTTGGGCGACAGAGGGAGAAAGGGATTGTGGGGAGAAGGAGCACAAGAGAGGGGCCTGGCCATGCGGTCCCCGCCATCTTGTGTCCTCCGGGAGCCATTTTGAAATGTAGAGACTGGGAAAGAAGGACAAAAACTATTTTTTGGACGAGGAGATGGAGAAGGG
The DNA here is from genome assembly GCA_018697195.1 of Certhia americana. Classification (NCBI taxonomy): domain Eukaryota; kingdom Metazoa; phylum Chordata; class Aves; order Passeriformes; family Certhiidae; genus Certhia; species Certhia americana. The sequence goes on from CM031878.1 coordinate 55,555,764, forward strand.
GAGCGAAACTGGGAAGGAGATTGGGGAGGAACCTCAAACTGAATAACTTTGGGTGTTGAAACTGGGGTAGAGGGATGAAGGGAAATGTCTCTGGCAGTGTGGCCAGTACTGCCAGAGCAGGGGTGCTGGAAGAGACACGGAGAGCCAGGGAGACTGAGGCGAGCCTGGCTGCCCTGCACAGAGCAGTTTGCTCTGTGTGGCTCCCCCAGCATAGGGTAAGGGGAACGGGAACACGGGGAGGGGGTAACCGGAGTAGAACATGCTTGTGGCTGCTTCTCCACTCCCGTAATTTCACTTAATGCATTCCGAATTAAGATATACAGTAAAATAAATTTCTGCATCTGAGTGTCCCCCTGATCTGCCAAATTTGTTAATTTTAGTCTAACAGCATCCCAAAATGAAACTGACGCTACCTCTTGAGGGAACACTCCAGGGAAGTGGAGGAACAGCCACCTAATAAACCTTTTTAGCGGTCCTTTTGAAAACGTTTCCCCCCACCCTGTAGGATTCCCACAACTTGGACAAAAACCCCCTTCTGCTGAGTAGACAATTTGACACCCATGCTTACTACAAAAAAGGGTCCACTCAGACACTCCACCCACGACCGTAGCAAAACGGGCAACTTAAAGAAATTAAAGTAAGGGTCTGGGGGCAAACTAGGATAGGGCTTACAGAACACATGAACTCACAAGAAAGCCTTCCCAGTCACACACACACACAAACTCACTTACCCTCCGGACAGGGTGCTACAGCCGAAGTCCCGACCTTAGAAACAGTCCCTGGTGTCACGGGGATTATTGCCTCCATCCCCAGGAGCGCCGCCGAATAGAACTTGGTCTGCTGCTACCGGGGTAGCTGACGGCCAAAAACGTGCAACCGGTCCACCGAGTGGACAGTCCAGTCCTCTGTGAGGTCTTGCTCCTTGTAGAGAGGGCCACTCGTTGGGCACCAGCTGACGTGGCTCACCGGAGTCCGGCTAGCTCGGGGGGTCACTCTGGCACCACGCCAGGAATGGGGAACCGCCACGGCAATGTCTGCGCCAGTGAAGGAACCTGATGAGCCGAGCGCTCAATGGTGATCAGGATGTTAGCCACGACAGGGTTCGGGCGAAGGAGCAAGGGAGGCCACTCCTCCATGAGGTTCCAACAGCCTTTATTGAGGGCGACGCAGTCAAAGGGAACACCAGGAGGAGCAACCCCGAGCACTGCTGTGCACGGGTTTTTATGCAGGGTTACGCAGAGGGGCGGATACAATTACTTGACCAATAACAGAATCTCAGGGAAGGAGTAAAGGGATCACCCCAGGGTTCCTGGGCCAATAGGGTAAGGGGGGAGGAGAAGGGTGGTCACATGCCCCAATGGGGCATTGAGTGGAGGGTGACACCCAGGAATGCCCAGGGGGTGGTACACATGGGGACTGGATGGGGGAAGGACTGACAGGGAAGGTACTAGAACAAGGGGTAGGGCTAGGATGATGGATGGGGAAGGTGCTGGAATAAAAGGCGGGGAGATTCCATATAGGGTAGAGACCGGGGAGTATACAATGTAGGGGCAAACCAACTTGGAGGGAAAATGGGAACATAGAACGAACCATATAACAATATAAACATTAATCATGAAATAGCAAGTAAAAATAAATACTGGCCGCAACACTACAATAATAACGTTTTCAAGTAGTAGTAAAGAACATTTTATTAAAATGGAAGTTTATCAAAGCTTACGTATCAAAACTAAGGCCACAACTAATGCTAACACAAAGTCAAGAACCTCAAAAGGTTCTTATAATATGATACAATTTAGAAATTTGAGACAAGGCTATTTTACAAAGTTACTCAAACATTCTGAAATGCAGCATTACTTACTTGTTCTAAAATATTACATCAATTATTCTAGTGATAATATTTAATGATAGAAAGTAATGAATTATCAGTGCACATAACCCGTTTTTATTTTGGTCCTGTGACAAGTAACTTTCTGCATCACTCCAGCTACCAAAATAAATGAAAGTACAAAACATTGTAATGGAAGCTGCCAACAACTCCTCCTTTCTGTGGTGACTTAATTTCTTTTCTTCTAATGCTAAATATCTCCAGTCATAATAGCAATAAATTCCTCTTGATTGACTGTAAAAAAAAGAAAAAGGAAAAAGAAGAAAATCATTAGACAAACAGCATACAATAAACAAAAAAAAGAAAAAAGAATGCATATCTGTAGTTTACTTAAAGGCTTCTCTATTAGTATTTGTTCTGTATGATCCGTTATTGTGTTTACGAGTTTGCTTCTAGACCAGGGGTGTTGCACAGTTTTTTTCATAGAACATGAAGTCAGACTGCAAGCTTTATTATGTGGAATACTAAAGCCAGAATCTCAGTCACTTCTAAGAACTTGTATTATTTCTAATTATGAAAGTAAAAATATTCTAAAAATGAAACATAACAGAAAAAAAAACCTGAGAAACATGCAAGATGTCTATGCAAAATAGTATTATTTTAAAGGTCTATAAAAATATTAGAATGGTATCTAAATTTTACTAAGTACTTCTCAAGCAACAACCTCAGCTAGTTATGACTGAATTCAGTTTTATTCTTAAAATCATAACTCAAAACATTTACATCCAATCTACCATCACATATCAAACAATGCTATTCCTGTCTCCCCAGTCTGTAACATCTGCCAAATACAAAACAAATTTTAAGATAATTCAGCAATTATTCCATAAATTTGTTAAAATTTAAATTGGGTATTTGATGAGCCTTTCTCTATCTGAACTTTCTTCATTCTTCTTTTATAATTAACAGAAATTTTACACAAATGCACTTGAAGAAATAGTCATAATAATACATTAATTAGCATTCATTAATTAGTTTGCTGCAGTTATACCTAAGGTACTGACCTTAGCCATATGTTAAAACATAGCCACTGTAAAAGAGTTAACCAGTGAACGTGTTTACTCTGCAACTAATTACTGTAGTGGGGAACGATTAGAGTAAGTCGATGGTACGGAAAAGACAAGACACATACAAAGCCCTGACAATTATCCATCCCAGCCAGCATGCCCAAGCTATTCCTAAAGAAAGCACTGCATAGAAAGAACTACATTCACACCTAGAAGAAAATTTTTAAAATTCAAGTATGTTAAAGAATAAAAAAATATGCCCTGCTGTGATGCATGTAAAAAAATAGGAAACAAGAGTAGATTTACTCTAGTTTAGGGCCCTATGCTAACACCCATGCATCACATGTCTACATCTAGTTCTAAGAAACAAATACTGTCACTGTATGACTTTAAAAGCATTTGCACATTTTTATCACAGTAACAGCACAAATTCAAACATCATCTCAAAAATGTTCTCTGGTTTACAGCATCCTTGAAACCATGCTGCAAAGTGGAAATACAACACTATAATGACAAATTTTGGAATATTCAAAGACACTTCAAAAAGCAGTGTAGTTACAATTCCCAGTAACACAAGTAATCCCAGTTAATCCTCTTCAGGTGCAGGATCTGTTCCCAAGTTAAGCACCATGAATGCGGAAGCACCATTTTTTCATGGCATAAGATTTCCCTCAACTCCATGACACAAGTACTCATAAAAAACTAGAGTCACAGCTAACATAAAGATAACATTGAATTAGAATCCTGAGAGTTAGAGGTACACATTTTTTCAGTGGTGGGTTTGGGTACTTCTCTTAATTCTGTGCCAAAAATCTCAGACATGAGATTGGATATCTTTCCTACAGTTGCATCCACACAAGATGGTCAAAACTGAATGAACTGACACCATGGAGTTTCTCAAATTAGGTGTGCTCAAAACCAAAAGTAATTATTAAACCCAGGAATACCAAAATAAGATTATTTACGTATTTAAGGGAGACAAAAATATGCTAAATACACTTTCTTTTACAGAAATCTGTCTATATCCTACAAGTAGAGCTCAGTGGTTTTGCTGGGAGCATAAGGATTCACGTAACCTGAGTACCATACAAGTACCTGATTTCATTGTGAGCAAAACAATTCTCAGATGTAATAAACGTGTTAAACCAAAAATGGTTATTATTCCTGTATTTGAGATACCAATAAAAATGCTAACAACAGTTTCAAATTTTTTTTTGAGGGCAGGAAAAGAAGGGGAATTCGATGACAGCAAGATTTTGCCACATGACCCAAGTGTTTGAAGACAAATGAAATGGTGACTCAAAGGATAATTCACTTTCTCAGAATGAATCTTAAAAAGCTAGGAGCAGCCTCAGTTTTCTTTAAAGAACAAAAAACACACAGAACTTTAAGGATAAACAATACCATACACAAACATTATGCTGTCAATCTTCCATATTCAATCTTCTGCTTGATTGCTCTAACAAAGACAATGAATGGATGACTGAATAAGAGGAAACTGAGCCACTAAATCTTAGCTGATCAATTGGATTTAAAAAAATGTAGCACTGACATAAAATAATTATGACTCAATAATCCTCCTGAAAGGAGCAAATTGGTCCATTCCATTTGTAGTACCCAAACTGCAATGTGACAAAAGAACATTGATCCATAATTCTGACATCTCATTTGGCAGCTCCATGACAAAATATATTTGCACAAAGAATTCTACTTTCACTCACCTCTACAGCTATGATTTCAAAAAAATAACACCTACATCAAACAGCATAGAAGACTATCTGTCAAAAGACTGACAACACAATTTTTTCCACTAGTATGTGTGAGTTTTGAGTTCAACAGATGCTCACAAGCATAAATGTCATTGTCAAAGGAAAAACTGATGATCTGCTAGTGAAATCTCAGGTATTAGTCACCATCCTGTATGAATGGTGTTGGATGGACTGATACAGTCTTTAGGTCTTAAGTGAGTGATCATGGAAATTCAGGTATTAAGGTTTCTGATGTAAAAATAAGTTTGTTTCAAAGATAATGAAAAACTCTAAGTTTCAGTGTTCACAATGATTTAACAAGCTAGTTAGTATCAAACGTAGTATCAAGCTTGATTTGCTAATTCATTCTTTATCTAACCAGTAAATCCCTTCTGCAGCCTACTCTGTATGGACCTAGTCAGTTGCAGAGCCATTTTCCACACTATGCTTTTCAGCACTCCAAGGCTCAGAAGTATGTTCAAGAGCCATCCAAGCTCTTGATCCTAGACACAGGCTACTTCCAGTATGATTTATTAGCTTAATGCTCCATATCCAATGCTGACATCAAAACAATGACACATTGCCACTTAAGATACATTGAGTAAGTGAACAAAATACTTTCTCTCAGCACTTTAGTACTTCTACTGCTTTATAAGGAAATAAAAAATGTAATGTGGGTACACAGAACCTATTACTTCTACCTTCAACTTTCACCCTTCTTTTAATAGCCATTGGTTGAATAAGAGTCAGTCATGAATCAACTCGATTCTTAGTCTCCATGATTAGTAGCTGTCAAAATAAACTATCTGCACTACTTGTAAGCTAAATTATGCTTGAGATGAAAGTAATCTAGAAGGAAATTAAAGAGGACATTTTCACAACAGAAGTAACACCTAAAAAGGGAACAAAACTAAGAACAAGATTATATGGTGTTTTATTTGCCAACACGTACTTTCTCCATCTCCATCCTTATCAAATTCTTCAATCATAGCCCGTAGCTCTTCATCAGACATATTTTCACCCAATTCTCTAGCAACCCGGCGCAGGTTTCTCAGACTTATTTTACCAGAGTCATCATCATCAAACAATTTGAATGCCTTGAGGATTTCTTCTTGTGGGTCTCTGTCCAATATCCAGTCTGTCACTGCAAGAAGGATATTTAAGTTAGACTAAAAAATTCTAGAAGGTAAACTCAGAATGACCTTCGCAAACTAAGACAATATGAAGTACACGTCTGACTTCACCTGCTCTTACCTTTCTATAGAATTCATGTGCATATTTGTTTGGCTGTTGTCTGACCTCTCTTTCTCACCTCTGTTTTCCCAAGCTGAGTTGCTCTTTGAGACCTAACTGTTGCAGTGGAAAGCTGCATGGCAGTTCAGACACAGTTGCACTTTCCACACATTTTCCAGTAGGAATTAAAAGTACACACAAGATGCCAATCTTTCAAAATTCCAAATTTTCAGGAAAAACATCAGCAGCTCTTTTAGATGAAGGTGTGATTTTTTTTTTTTTTTTTTTTAACTTTATATTCTTTTCATCAGGAAAGAATTTTGAGCTGAGGAGAACACTGAAACAGTAAGAGAAGAAAAACTTCCACACAGAACTTCTCTTGTACGTATAAAACCACACTAACACAAAAAGCTCCCATAACCAAATGACCAACCACATCCCAACCCCCCAAACCTCAAAACAAAAAAAGACTAAGCAGAGGGATTATGAAAAGGATGCTGCTATGTATTACAAGATGTTTACTTAGAAATAATTCTTCAGCCTTTATTATTCTTTTCAAGAAGAATAAACCATTTGTCAGTTTCAGAACAGAAAAATACAAACTTGCCGTCTGAAATATTTTTCTAGTAATTACTTCAGAACAACCAACAATAATGTATCTCCACATCTCCACCTGCCAGTCTTGTATTACAGTGCTAGTCTTGTATTATGAAGCCATTAAAATCACATCAACACTGCTTGCACATAAAGAACCACTTACCATCTGCTACTAACTGCAGATGGAACGTCTGCTCTGGCTTAACAAACCTGAAAGAATTTTTCATGCTCATATAAGCCAGCTACAGCAATCAAGTTTATATATCTGCAGATTTACTCTAAATTTAAATATTTTCTTTTAAAACAACAGTGCTGCATGACAGTGTTACATAATTTGAAAATTTCTACCTTTTATGGCAGAAAAAGATAACTGAAAATAATAAAATGTCTCTAAATACAAAACTGTAGAAAACAAAATATAATTGCATCTTTTTATATTTCAGTTGAACATTATATTAAGAGAAATTGATGACTAGAACTGCTCAGCTATATTAAGCAGATCTTCACAGTTAATGTCTCAATAATCTATTTTATCTAACTTCCCAATCTTTCTGGTAGAAGTGATATCCTATTTAATTCTGTGTCAGGGTCATATGGCTCCACACCAGTACAACACTTCAACTCAAGTCTTCCAACAGGCTCGATCCCCTTCCAAGTATATACTGTGCCTCCTACAAGAAGATTCCTGGCTTCTTGCAGCACTTAATGACTGTCAATATTGATAGCCAGGACAGAACAAGGAAACAGTGAGTAGGACTGGACATCAGGAACTAATTAAACTAATTGCATGGCAATTACAGTATATTCATTTTATATGATATTACAGCATATGATGTAATTTTAAGACTAGTATTACTATCAAATCAATACATTTATTTTCTTTCTAATACTTCCACCTAGGCTTTATAAATCAGAAAAGAACCAAATTAACATTCTCTAACCTGGAATGTAACTACAGAAATATTACCTGTCATTAACAACACACGTTGTTCAGACTAACCTGTTAAACAATTAAATATTGCCACATTTCAATCACAATCTGTCTTGATACATTAAGATAATTGCTATTTGTAGCCAAGAGCAAGTACTGGGGGTTTGGGTGTTTTGTTCCACAAAATCTATAGAAATATAACACCTTGAAGAAATGGACTATCATGAGCATAATGAACTATAATGGACATAATAAGCTAAAAATGTAAACCACAAAGCTTACTCTCTGGCAAACATAAATTCTATATAAAAGCATAAATTATGTGTAACAAAAATCCCCTAAAACCTTCAAGGAGACTTCAAGTCTAAAAATTCTGCAGATCACTACATACTCAAAGTACATAGAATTCCACAGTACACAAATTTCAGATGAAAGACACAAGTCATTCTACTGGCTTTATCAACAGCTGAAAAATCTTGTAGTACAATATTTAAAATTAACTTCTCTAATCTTTTTTATATATGACATCTGTAGCCTGCCTGACTGTGTATGCACTCCTGCCCATGAAATTCAATGCAAAATACCTTTTCCACAGCAGGAGGGAGAATCTTATAGAGATCGAACAAGAACATCTACACTTTAAACTAGCATCTATTCCTCTGTGTAAGCTTGAAAGAAATTCCTACTTCCTTCTATAATGTAGCTATCATTCATCTCTACATATCAAATTAAAAATTCAGAAGACAAATATTTATCTTCTTTCACTATTGATCTATATTAAGCAAAATATGAAAGGAAATCTCCCAGTTCTATTTTGTAATAAATAATTGAAGAAGTCCACAAACTAGAGCTCTGAAATTGTACTCACTATTACAGGCTAAGTATTTCTAGAGGTAGGAACACAGTCAAACACATACCAACTTCATTAAAATCTTCAAAGGTGATCTTGCCTGTTGATTCTCGATCATAATCTTTAAGTATTTTCAGGACATCAGCTTTTTTCACATCAAAACCCAAGGCTCTCATTGCCACCTTTTGGAAAAAAATGGAAGTGCAACCACAGATAAGGATCAAAATAAAGATTTAATAGATTTTCCTCTTAATTTCTGTAATTACCTTTTTGCCCAAGAGAGAAAGAGCATATCAATAGTTTAGTAAGAATAATAAATTAAATAAGTAAAAGGAAAAAATCTTGGGATAATAAAACTGTTTAGAACTACTATTAGGAAATAGAACATCTAGTTAAAATGAGGAAAAAAGAAACCTTTGCATTTTCAGGGATTTTACAGACCAAATACATCTTAGGACAATTTATTCCTCATTTCCAAAACCATTTTAAAATCTTATCTTTTTAAGACAATCTGAAAATCATCCTGCAAATTATTCTTCATTATTCAGGCAAGTGTGTATGTTCATGGATTTACAAGTCCTACAAGAGTTTTAACTGCTTTTCCAGTCAGCCACAGAAGCCAACCTATGTTTCACTTTTTCGTTTGCATAGGAGTTAGTTTCCCATTGGAAAATAATCCAGTTAGTTTCCCATTTCACCTTAGATGGCAATTTCTCAGCATACACTACCCTGACTTCCTCTGAACTGATGAATATAATAGGCTAACCACACATGGGAAACCACTGAAGCAGTTACTCAAAAATTGATGCTACATGCTGATTTGGTAGAGGAGGAGAGAAATAGTTTTTTTGTTTACATATTTCTGCTCTTTCACAGTATTAGCTTCAGGGTGACACTATTTAATTAGATAACTAAGAAAGAGCTTTTTAAGTAATCATGACAGCTGGGAACTCAAAGCACACCATAACCAAGAGAGTCCCCAGCACAACCCAGTCACAGTGACTTCCAGCAAAGATAAAATACGTGAACTCTGAAATAAAGGGAAGGGAATTGCTCTACCTAATACACTCCTGTAATGGCAAATTAAGTTAAAAAAAAGACTGTCTTCCTTCTTTGAGTTACTAGGTAGAGCCACAATGCAGAGCAAATAGACTGATCAGGCATTCTTTAAAAAAGAAAATTAAAAAATCTCACCCTATATGTGACAAACACTGGCCTCTCCAAAGCTACTTTTTGTCCTCAATGCTTTAATTAGAATAGAAATACATAAAAGATTTAAGGCAAGTTTAGTGAACCTCATTTACTACTCCGTAAATATTCAGTTGGGAGGCCTTACTCAGAATGACATCCTAAACTCCATCTACTAATAGCAATCATTAGGAGCATCCTTCTTTGGGAAGGGCAACTACAGTGCCTCCCACATGCAGAGCAAAAAGCACACCTTATTCCCACAAATCATAGGCTTTTTTTTAAAAAATACAGGAGAGCTCTGGCTTGGGAGTCAACAGCTTCGTGAATTTGATTTACATCTTTTACCTACACATCCAAAACCAACACTGGGGTTGAGGTTATACAGTGTCTTTAAAAATAATAAAACAATTTTTCAAGAGTTTTTCCCATTGGTCATCTGTCCAAGCTTATCCCTAGCAGGCAACTGTACCAGGGTTATTTAGAATACTATAGCAATTCTGTTACTGTATTAAGTATCTAAAGTGGGAAGAGAAGCTTATTCTTAAACCAATGGAGTATTTCCCATTTTCTCCTTTTTTTTTTTTTTTTTTTTTCCCTCCCTCCATTAGCCAAGCAAAACATCTTGCAGGAAGCTTTCAAAGATACAGCCAGCACCTTAAGAACTCACTATGGAACAGATACATTATCTGCCATAAAACTGCTTAAATGAAAGAAAACTTCTACCTTTAATTCATGATAATTTATTGCTCTATCCTTGTCAGTGTCAAACAATTCAAAGGCATCTTTAATTTCTTGCTTCTGTTCCTCAGTCAGTTCTCTTCTTTTCTTCTTTTTAGTTTTATCTACTGAGAGCTCATTCCTATATAAAGAGAAAGAAATGTAGTGTAACAGATTTCTACTGGGAAGATGCCACTTTTCCACCAATAAGAAACTCACCATAATTTTAGAAATCACTACCTTACCTAGTCAATATTTTCCTAGCTTGTAGCCCCAGTTTAAAATAACATTTGAAATAGACAATTCCCTTGTGAAATCTGAAGGACACCTCCAGTCCCCCACCCAAAATGTAATCATCACAAGCATGTTCTTAATAAGAAGGAGAGAGGGGAAGAAAAAAAAAAAAAACCCAAAAAACAAAAGGCAGACAAATTACCAGTTACAAACTAGATTAGCATCAGAAATTATACAACTCATGCAAACAGTTGGATTCTACACTGCAGCTCAAAAAACTAAAACAAAAATCTGGGGCAGACAGGCCAGTAGAGGCCAATTTAGGCCAGACAGCCTGGCTACGAAAACTGGCATTAGTACAAATCAGCTTTGTTGCCTAGTTCTTAGATAAATAGTACTTAATCCTTTAGATCCCACACATACACACTTGAGATTTTTTTGCTCTGTTTTGGAATAAACAAAAGAGACAAGCCCCCCAGATCAGCAAATTTTGCACAAAGACAGCTCCCTTTTCTTTCACTAGTCTAGGAGTAAGCTTATATTTTTAGAGGAGCACAGTAAAAGGACAAGAGACAATAACTTAAATTTAACGAAATTTAAGTTAAAAGACTGCAGCTGGAGCAGAAACTGCAGCTGGATCGAAGGGGGAACATTTTCCCAGTGCATGTGGTGATATACTAGAACAGCTCCACTGGGAAGGAGCCTCCATCATCAGAAATTTTTTAACCTGACAATAAAAGGTGCTTAGCATTCTCAGCCAGCTTTATGTAGAAGCTGCTGAGATCAGGAAGCTGGATCAGATGACTTCAGTAAGTCCTTCCTAACCTTTATTTCTGTACAGTTTAAGGTACACTCTCAGGAATAAGACTCTTTAGGTTCATTTGTCCTTTTGCACCAGAGGCAGAATGTGTGCTCTATCAATCAGTATAGAAAGCATACAGATGAACAGATAACTTTGCAAGAAAATATAAGATTAAACACTTATCTAGACTTAGCTTTCAACAGCCATTGAAGCAAAAATCCAAAATACAGACAAGAAAAGTACAAGCTGCAGAAGTTGAACCTGCTTCAAACCACAACACCCTCAAAGAGTAAGATGTCCTAAACAGACCAATTGAGACAGTGTGATTTCATACAGGCTTTGGATTACTACAGCTCTTGGAAAGCCTAAAATAACTCTGAGCTGGCTACTTAATTAGGACTGGGAGAGTACTTCAGATCCAGGGAGCCCAGATTTTGTGAGCTATGATGAAGAAATCCATTTATAAATCTAAAAGCAGATTAACACCGAATTGTTCTCAAAGAGCAATCCGGGTATTTAAGTGTTCACTTAGTGCTTAGCATAAAATTAATTTACCAAAACACAAAGCAGTACTCAAACACAAGCAGTTCAGTGCCACTTCTGCAACTACTTTAACCGTAATAAGCATGAAGTTCTTAAGACTTAAAAATTAAGGATCACAGTTGCCATGTAAGCACATTAATTACACTTGAAGACAAGAACTTGCCAGGTACTGGGATTCATGAGCCAGGCTCATTTATGCAATAGATAGTAAATCGGAGCTGATGAACAAAACAAAGCCTAGCAGTTTAACTTAATGCCTATTCACAGGCCTTTTCTGAAGGCACATCAGGCAGCCCAAAGTGTACCTCCCAAGGCCAGACGGGCCTTGCCTGGCAGGCAGAGGGGCCTGATCCACCCCCGGCCGCCGCTGAGGGATCGGGCGTGACCGGCTGGAGGCCAGGCT
>CM031878.1:55591180-55862715 GCA_018697195.1 Certhia americana
CTTGTCCGCGTCTAGGACACCGCCACCTAATCCCCACGACGTGCCTGCCAGCCCCCGCCCCGAGTGGTCGAAGTGGACGTGGAGTGGCCGAGCGGCCGCAGCTGACGCGGCCCACGGGCGCCCTTCGGCGGCGCCAGCAGTCCCACAGCGTGTCGCGCAGGTAGTCGGGAGGTCTGCGCAGGCCCAAGACCCGCGTCGATCAACCACGTCCTCGCTGCATGAGCCCGCAACCAGCCAGAGTTGGCACGGGGCCCGGTACTGCGTAAGAAGCGCTCCTGGATCCAAAAGATTTACCGCCCGCCCAGGGGCTTACGGCCGCGAACCCACTTCCACAGCGCCGTTGTACATGTCCCGTCCCGGCGCTGCCGTCCGCCCACGGGCGCCCCCGGCCCACGCGGCGGGTGCGGGGCTCGGGGCGGGCTGGCGGCGGTGGCGCGGCCCAACGTCCGCAGGGCCCGGACCACTGCGGCAGCGCAGGCGGAGCAGGACCGGGGCAAGCGGGGAAGGCGCCACGGGGGCTCGCTGTTGCTCTGAGCGGGGGCGAGTTTTAGAGCCCCCTTCACCACTAAGACCCGCCGGCGGAGGGGGCAGTAAAGGCGAAGAGCCCCGGCCGTGCGGGGAGCGGCGGGACCCTTCGGAGTGGGACAGGGTGTGGGAAAGAAGCGGAGAACAGCTGAGAGGGGTATTCTCACACGGCAGGAGTTAGTGATCCTCAGGACAAGTATCTTCTCCCGCTTACCTTCACGGGCGTCAGTTTAAAACCTCACAAAACCTCAGCGTCTAAAAGTTCAGTCCTTTCTTCTGTATCTGCTCTTCCCTTTCACTGATTGCACTTGCCTCTGAAAATCAGCGGGATCAAGGAAAATCAAGGATGGACGATCACCAAAACTCGACAAGGAGTTTTGTTGTGATGAAAGCGCAGGACACCTAGAGCTTGTCAGAGCGATCAATCGACTGAAGTCTGCTGTTGCCTCACCAGCCACCCGGCAGGGGTCTGGAATCCGGATTCCACGGGCCTTTCCCTCCCGGAGCATCAGCTGCCTTCCCCTGAGCAGATGCCCGAGAAATTATATTATTTATAATGCATTTCTCAATGTAGTTCTTGTGCCTGGAAGGAGGATAAATGGATTAAAGTGTCTGGCTGCTGTTTTTGGATAGGATGCAAAGTTTTCCATTGTAGCAGTACTGAAAGTCTTGGGAGCTGATGATCAGACACAACCTTTTGAGACTTGAAAATACTGAATACTATTTATGATTAACAATGTGATGTTAAATGTTACTCACTGGTTTTGTAATAAAGTTGTGATTGTGAAACTCTTGAAGAGTAGAGAGTTAGTGTTATATTTGATGTTTCCACCTAGTCTCCGAATAAAACTTCATTTAACAATTTCATGCTTTTCAAGGAGGAAAGAATAAATTATAGTAATTTTGGAGTACTGTGAGGTTTTTTGTTTGTTTGTTTTGTTTGATTTTTTTGTTTATTTTGTCTTTTTAGCTTCTTTTTACTGTTTGAAAACAGGAAAGTGTTCAACATGGAATTAGCGAAATATGCTGTATGTTTAATTACAGGTAAATATCAAGGACTGTGTCTGGATTGCCTTTTAACTAGTTGAATTGCATAACACTTTATAGCAATTGAGAGATAGTCAATGAACAATGAAAAGGACAATGAAAAGGAACAGGGAACCTGGACACTAAGTTACATCTGAGGTTATCAAAGGCTAATTTTCTATGAAACTGTGAAATATTCTGATCTTTTAAGTATTTGATTAAAACAATAAGTGTGAAATGATTACCAAGTCCTTCCAGTCCTGTATGTTGAGTTATTGTACTTGGCATGATTTTAAATCAAGGTGAGTAGTTTTGTCCAATAAAAAAAAAAAAAAAAAAAAAAGAAAGAAAAGAGGAATCTGCTTTTATTTATTTACTCAGTTTTAACAACTGATTTGCAGCACAAATGCAAAGTTTAGCTCTTGCTCTTCCTCTCCTTTTTCCTTACTCACTGCACAGATAACATTTTTAATTGGGAGCAAACACTGATGTTACTAAAAATAATCCAAGCTGATGTCTATCGTGGGCAGCTGTGTTTTATACTATTAGCCTTCCACAAATATATCTTTATAGCACTACTGTAAACTTAATTACATAATAATTAAGTAATTGAAGAGCCCATGGCCCACCTGAACGGCTGAACTTTGTCTCCTTGGGATAGAAGCCAGTAGTCATTACGTGGGTTAAATGGCAGTCCTGACTCCTGTTCCTCATTTTAAATTACAGCTAGAATTCCCTAAAACTGTTGTGCTAAAACATTTTGTCATGCATGTAAATAGGATCAAGCACAAAAGGGGACCCTTCCTCTCCCTGGTGGCAGGGGAAGGATTACTGCCTTAAATCATCATTTTCCTACATTAAAGCTATTTTCTGTACAGATTGAAAAAGACACCCAAAAGAGATGAAACTAAAGAAGCAAGCAAAAAAGGTATGTTATGTATTTTAGGAAGTAAATATTACACAGTAGTTGAGAGACAGAAGCCATACTGGAGGAAGTTAGAGGGAAAAAATGCTAGATGTGTTAATTAATCTTAATCATTCAGGATTTTGGCAGATTTCTTTTCTAAATACTTTATTAGTCTGCCTGTCCTTTGTGATTTTTGTTTTGCTTCTGTAGGATGTTTTAACTTACTGGAACAGACTTATCTTCATTTTTCTGCCTTTTGTGTTGATGCACCATATTAATATACAAGATATGTGAAAAATTAAAAAAAAATCCACAAGTCTTTTTTTTGTTTTGAAAACTTGTATCTTTAGTCAGCACACATCCTTCTTTCCAATAGTAATTGGCTGTTCAGGTTTCCTTTATATTTTGGATTTCTCAGATACCCTGTTATTGATTTGGTTGACTTTTGCATTTTTTAAAGCCTTTTATATGTAATTAAATGTGGGTTATTTTCTACTTTCCCCGATTTTACTTTTTTTTTTTATTTTCAGCTTTTGTCTGCAGAATTTTGAATCAGATCCTTCAAATGCAGTTGGAACTGGTAGTGCTAGTTCTTACAGGAAAATAGATTTTTATTATTCAGCATAATATGGTTTTCAGTGTTTTCTAGTATGCATGACTTACTTTAAGTTCTCTGTAGAAATTTGTGGCCTCCTGTGAGGAAACATTTGGCCTCCTGTGTTTAGCTGTCTGTTTATATATAATTGTTTGCTTTCTTCCAAGTCTTCCATGTGTCATTTTTCAGTATAAAAAAAAGGAATGGGAATGTCTGTAGTCACAGAGATGGCTCAGCTGGAATCTTTGTTCCTTTTTAGCGCATCATTAACAAGCCTGGTACTGAAGATAGAATGTAGGAATGAATATATTTATTTGCAAAATCTCCACAGGTGGGATCAGAATATACCTGGGGGTTTATTCCAAAAGAAGAAACCATGGCTTTTATAAGCCTGTGCACAACAGTTTTTGCCCTGAGATCCAACAAAATTAATAAATGAACATTATTTTTTCTTGTTAAAATTATGTTGTGATTATCATAAAAAGAGAATCACTACTCACTGGGGGAATTTTTGTTTCTTTAGTACCAGTTTCTCTACTAGCTCTTAAAAGTACATTCCTGTAAATGTTATAATGGCAAAGATCAGCTGACCATTAGAATTTGATTGCATTAAAAGATAGATTCTCTTAAAAGCGAAAACTGTATGGGGCTAGGGGGTTTTGTGGACCCCTGATGATACATTTAGATTTTTTTGTGGATTCCTGATGATACAGTTATGTATGAGTCAGGAATTTTGTACATAGCTGATCAATGACCCATTAGAGCTCCTGGTGCATGTCTGTTGTTTTTTGAGGATAGATAACTCAGGTAACACTTTAACCATGGTGGAACAAAGGTGAACAAATCAACAGAATTTGCACAGAAATTCAAACCAGGTTCCTACCATTCTTCCTTTTTAGCTTGCAGGAGTGGTTTTGGGATCCATACAGTTCAATGCACAGGGACAGCTTTACTCTTACACACTTCCCCTCCCTCCTTCTGTTTTCCCTGAATGTTTTAACTGAAGACCTGACCATCTGCCTTCTCAGGGACAAAACTTTGGGTAGAATTCCACATCTCTCCCATGTTGACCCTGGGATGTGAAATGCAATATCCTAGATACCAGCAGTGCCTGCTGAAAAAAAACCAAACCCAACAAAAAAAACCCATAAATAAGATAAATAAAAATGCCAGCTGGGTTCAGTTGACATTGTAGGTCAGCCATATGTATATATATGCATTTTATCTCAGGTACTGCAAGGTATTTGTAAATTAGATCAGATTAGATTGTATTCCATTGCACCTCTAAGGTATATAATATAGGGAACTATTTTGCTTGAAGTTCTAACAATGGGTCAGTGTCTCTAATTTTGTATGGGCCAGAGACGCCCAGCTTTAAGAGACAAATCTCACATGTCTGTTCTATATGCATTGTCTGTAAAAGCCTACAGGAATTTGTGCAGGGATGATAATTCTGAGTTGCACTTTCTGCCTGTTTTCCTAAAAAGCCTACTTCATTCT
Organism: Certhia americana; assembly: GCA_018697195.1. Lineage (NCBI taxonomy): Eukaryota > Metazoa > Chordata > Aves > Passeriformes > Certhiidae > Certhia > Certhia americana. Next base: position 55,595,734 of record CM031878.1, read on the forward strand.
GGATGTGTTTGCTTTGATGCTGTTCAGGTTTCTGCAGAGCAGCTTGACTCCCCTGAGCACTGCAGTGCTTTAGTCATATAATCCTTTCCTAGTCAAAACACTGGAATAAACTCAATGTTATTTATGACAAATGATTTTTGATAAAATATAGGTGTTTTCTCAGCAGTTCCTGGTGCTCTGCTTCCTTGAGTATTTGGCTGGTATTTGGGCAACTTTGGTTTAGGGTGCTGCTATTCAAGTAACTTTTACCTTTGTTATATGGAATGCTATTTTTGATCTTTGCTCCACCATGTAGTTAATCAGGGAGTAACTTGATAAATGTTATCAATAAATAACATATATCAATAAATAAACTTGATTATATTTATGAATCAGGGGACTAAGCAGAAATACATAGCATAAATTCACTTTATGAGAGCCAACTGTAGTCCAAAAGCCATGTAGCTATAGTAATCATGCCTTCTGTTAGAGCTAATGAACTTCTGCCTTATTTTTTACATCTACTTGTCTGAAGCATGCATCATTAATGTCTTGTATTAATTACTAAAAATGAATTTTTTATGATTTCAAGATGATTAAATATAACAAGTGAGATTTTGTTCTCATTTCTTAACATATTTTAAGTATATAGATGACTAGTATTCTGTGAAGCTGAATGTTGTGCTTTAGCCTAGCCTTTGGTCAACTACTTGTTCAAACTGAATTTCAGACTGACTTTCTAAGCATCTCTTACATAAATCAGACATTTACATCTCTATGAATGATGTAGCTCAAAGTCTAAGGTAATTTTAATACAGACAATATGGGATTTCCATGGCATACTTGTTAAGAACAAGTAAAACAAGAATTTGTCTTTTTCACATTAAAAAAAGTAACAGTGATGTATTTTATTTCACCAGATGCAAAAGCAAATAAGTCAAAAAACTCTTAAGCCTAAAAGTAATCTGGATGCGATTAAAAAATTGAGATAAGGTACATAAAATTTCTACATTTTATAATAGAAATTGAAGGAAAATGAAACCTAGTATGTGTATTCCTACAAATGAAATAACCAGCACAGATGTCCTGTTCTTGTCTTGTTACTCTGGCGGACAACTGTGTGGTGGCACAAGGGCTACGGTAAGGATAGAGTCTGGCTGTGGAAAAATTACATTCTTTGCTCTTGTTTGTACCTGAACACAACCAACTGCTCTTCACTGCACAGCAATACAGCATAATGTGAACAGTAGAGCTACTACTGGAGCTTACAGGAGGAACTGGTGCCAGTCATCTTAAATTTATTCCCGTTTCATCAATCTACTGATGTTAGATCTTAAACAATTTAGGAAGCTGAGACAGAAGAAACATACAGAAACTTAGGAAGTGACCTCTGTTCTGTAGGAAATTACTTACCATGTGGCAGTGGGAACCTTAAAGGTGAAACAGCTTTCTATTTTTTCTCCTGGTGATTCATCACCTGTTTGAAACAGTTATTACATACAGTATGTGGTATTGCTTTATATGGCCTTCTGACAACTCTTCTAAAAGTGAAGGGAAATCATCATCTCAGTTTACTACGCAGGACATGTTTTTTTATGGCTGATGCTTGGCCAAGTAAATCCTTATTAAGTTCTTGTGCTTCACATCATACTGGTTTAAATATTGAGTCACAACATTTGCACAGCATTGTTATGCTAACTGTTTTGCTGTTAACTGCATCTTAACTCTTTGGTACTATGGAGGATGTGCTGTTGCTGTAAAATGAGAGTACCTTGTTAAGAGATTACCTTGTGACGGGAGCGAGAAGGATGAGGAAGAGGAAAAATCTGAAGATAAGACAAAACAAAAGACAAAGTTGAAGATGATGAAGAAGCAGAAGTACCAGAGGAATATGATAAAGAAGAGCATAAAGAGGTATGATGTTAATTTTCCTATTTACACAGTGAGATCCCAGTCATTGATATCAGTGTGCTGGCTGGCAAAGAATGTCCCTAGCACCCAATAAAGCAGAGTTGTTGTAGGAGAAACTATTACATTCATGATCTTTGTTGCACTGTATTGTATTGTAAATTAAAGTGAGTGTTCTAGATTTGCTACAGAGCTCTGAAAAAAAAAAAAAATCTTGCACACAAGAATGTATTCTGACACAATCAATACACATAATTAACTCCTCCTCATCAGGAAGAGTGATGCCTGCTGTTTCATATTCCAGGATTTTTCTTTCCCAAGAACCTCTTATTGTTTTAAAGATTTTACTTGAAATTTTGTCTTAAGCATTTGCACTATTCAATTCCACGCCTCAACAGCAAAACCTTGAAACAAATAATGAAATTCTTGATGACCACTGCTAAAAAAAAAAAAAAAAAAAGACATATAGCCTTGATGGCCATAAGCTGTTTGTTGGCAGCTGACTCCTCTGAAGAACGTTATGTCATTTCTGAATTCAGGTAACTGAAAATAATTGACCACTATGCATTGTAATATAAACTGACTTGGAAGGACCTTAGTAATACAGACAAACAACATGACAGTAATTTGAAGAATTGTTCATCTACTTAGAAGAACATACTGCCTTTATTATTTTGGTAAAAAGGAATGGATTAAAATGTATTACCTTTATGAATCAGCATAAATCATAATTAAGGATAATTTGGCTTAGAAAGAATACATGGCAGAATTTAAGAAATTATGGAATCCTGGTTTAGGCCAGTGCACTCAATGGGAGTGTGATGTTTAGTGATGGAAATCTGAGCCCTTTGCCTCAGTTTCTCCAACTGTTACAGCAATACTTTCTTACCTGAGAACTGTTAAGTGGAAGCTCTCTATGTAATTGTTGATGTACTTGTTTACTTTTCTACAGAACAAACTAGACAGAAACAGACAGCAAATCAGTAAGAAATAAACCACAAAATATAGAAAAGGAATGTGGAGAAGTATTTTAATGCATGATGTTTTAATCCGAATAATAAGAGAATGCTGAGAAAAAGGAAAAGACGAATGTTTTGAAACATCCTTTTTATTTGAGAACCAACAGCTCTAGTGTTGAAAACTTATTACTGAGATTAGATGCTTGAACACTGTGACAGCACATTCTCTGTATCTTACTGTCTTTTGATAAAAAAAAAAAAAATGCTAATTTTTGTTGTTACTACATTATTATTGATCAGGGGTTTTGGGATTTTTTGCTGGTTTTCAGGTTTTATTTTCTTAAAAAAGGGATTTCACCTCACTGGTGACTGGGTAACAATTCTGCATTATTCTGTGGACTTCTGAATGCAGCAAGAATTCGGACCTCAAGGTGTAATTTTCAAGTGTTCTGATAAAATACCTATCATACAGAAAGGAAATGAAACTAAAATGCTGTACAGGTCACATCTCAGGTATACCACTTTTATTTTGATGTGTTGTTGACTACAATGTGTAATAAATATTCATCTGCATTGCACAGGAAATGTAGTCTGCCAGTTCATTTCTTTTTTAACATCATACCATCAGCAGTCATTTCTTGAATGGTGTGCCTGTTTCTTGTGTGTGATATACAAAACAGATAAGAGTATGTGAATGAGGGAAGTATGCTGGAAATGAAATTCACCTGCCGTGACTATAACTGCTTCTGCTAGCTTTTCTCCCTGTGCAAGGTGAATGGTCAAACTCCTTGCCCCCTACAAAAGGCTTGCAAACAGATGGCTTTTGTCAAAGATGGAACTATAAAATTAACACTAGAAAAGAGTTACTGTGCGAGTAACAATTTGTTGAAAAGTTGTGGCTTGCCTGAACAAGTAGAGTATCTTATTCTGTAGCAGACAGTAATTCATGAGGACCAATTACTTTCTCCATTCATCATTCTGCGAATGGGCAACTGCATACTGCACTGTTGAGAAATATTACTCTGTTAAAAATCAGAACTTTTTGAGTCCTTTAAGAGGTAAATTGTAGTCACCTCTGTCCTCCAGAGGGAATTGCAAAGTCTTAGGCTGGACCCTCCAGGACTTATTTAACTCTGGCAAATAAGGCAATCAATTAGTAACAAGTTCAGCAAGGACACAGTTCAGTGACAAGGCACTTCTGAAAAGCAGTGCGATTTTGCTCCTCCTGAGGTGTAATGCTTGCACCTCTTTTTAGACATTGATTTTCCGATTGCTTAGAATTTACTGAAAGTCCATAATGCCAATAAAACTTATGACTGTTATTTGGTTTTCAGCAAACTTCAAATTTGGACACGCATATATTCAAATCCTAATTTATAGCACAGAAAAAAGAATATTGCTTTCAGTGTCATCTCACCATCTAAGAACTTCACCATCTAAGAACTTACTTGTTCATATGTATTTCTGAGAACTAACAAGTTCTCTGAAATTTACGCAGAAAAGTTCAAAGTTTACAAGGCATGGACAGAATAAACCATAAAGGCTGCAGCTATGGTATAGTGAATATGAATGCTATATGCAGCTACTGCCAACAAAGTACTTGCTGTACAAGTACAAAGGCCAAGCATTTTTATTGTAGATCGTACATAAAAATTGGCCTAAACAAGTAGAAGTAGTGGCCTGCTGTAATAAAACATGCAAAGTAGAACCAAAAATATATTAGATGCACCATTTTCACTGCAGTCTAAAATAAAACCTTTATTTCACATATATTACTTTTTTTCTTTGAAAAGCAGAGGAGGAGAAGTATTTAAAACAAGACTTGCATACTCACTCAGAAGTATTGCACAAAGCTGTATTTTCAGTCCTTATAGAAGTTACAGACTATTTGTGAGTACTTAGTCCGAAGTATACCTATCTAGATATAGATATTTATATAGATATAAATCTAAAAAACATTTAGATTTTATATGATTTAATATGTAATTAAGTTTAAAAACCATTTCCTGAACAATGTGTTGCAATTAATTCAAAAGGTGATTTAGAATTCAATGATTCCATGTGTAGGGGGGGGGGGGGCTGGCTCTTTTTTGTTTGCTTTTGGGTTTTCTTCTCTTTATTTGTCTTTTGTTTAATTTGTGTGTCTAAGTCAGTTTCTGAAAGACTAACTTCAAAGATTTTAACTTGGATTGAAGTTCCTCACAGAGAAGTTACCCTGTTTATTCAGGGCTGACATGTAATGATGAATTACCAGTTGTGTTGTACTTTGTAAAAAAGCTGTAAAGATCCCCACATTTTGCAGAAAGCCAAGACAGCTGATGGTTGTAGATTACCAGGACCAGGAGTCCTACAGTCTTGAAAAGAGATCTACTGTATCTTCTGATAAAGTTAACTCTAATTAAAAATGTACTGTATTAAATATGCTACATAATACATATGTAAAAACATGCCAGGCTCTTAGAGAGGAATATGGTCTAATAAAACAGCCCTTTGTGTTTTTCCAAAGACTGCTTATCCTAAGGTAAATCAAGGTGCATCACCATTAACTCTGTGCCAGTAAGCCACAGGTCTTTGACACTGTAAAAGCCTGGAGTCTGGGACACACTAGAGGACTCTTCAGCTGTACCACCACAGACCTCTGTATCTATACAACAACGGGTCAGAGACCTTCCTGACCTAATCAAACCACAACCACAAATAATTTCACTGCTGCACCAAGAGCAATTTAGTAACCATCAGTTCAGGTATGTGCTGTAAATTAGGCTTATGCTGGATCATCAAAATAGCTAATTTAATGCTCTTTGATGAATCCATAAGAAATGGAAGGATAGAGTATTAGAACTGGTGAGTTTCAGCAACAGAATGATGGGAAAAGCAAAACAATAAAAAATGATGCATTATATACCAAGTTTCATCCTATACAGAAAACATTTCTTCTTGCGTACCAAAGCATTCTTGTCTAAGTGACTCACCTTTTAAAGTTTTAACCATGAAAGCTGTATCACTTTAGCCACCATAAATTATTTTGTGAAGCATTTTTTCATATAGCATTAGAACAGCTATCTCTGTGTTTAAGCTTGTCTTACTGGCATATTTTCTTAATGAAAAGATCTCTGAAAACAAGTATTATGCAAACCATCAAGTTCATGCTGTTTGTAATCCCTTTTCTACTGTGGAGACTATGAGTAGACTCACTCTCTCCACAGATGCTCCTTTAATCAAAAGATTCAACAGTCGAAGATCACAGTTCAGGTACCTAACTGTACAGCATTTTCCTTCAAGCTTTGGCCTGCCTCAATTTCAATATAATACAAGTTAGCCAATTCTTGTTTATACACTTGGCATGCCAGTGGGGATTATCTGCCTCACTTCTTGGGGCAACAGGTGCCTCAAGAACAGATGGGGCCTAAGTCCTGACTCACAGAATCTGACAGAGCATTTTGGAGTATCTCAATAGCAAGAACATATTCACTTTACCTGCCTTTTATGCTGTATATAATTAGTCAAGACACTCATTGGAAAGGTTACAATAGAAGTTTAAAGGATACTGATTGCTTTTTCACTTTTCCCTTTTAAGTCCTAATCAAGTGTGTTACCTTGGGTTTTGGTAATAAATAATATTTTGAACAGGGCAATGGAATTCTTGCTTCACAAGGCAAACATAACAAAAAAAAAATTATAGACACCATCTCAGTTTTTTATTTAAAAGCATTCTGAATACACAAGTACCTTCTTTCTGTATGAAGAGTCCAGAGGTGTGAGGTTTTTATTTATGTATTTATGGGGTTTTTTGTGTGTTTTTTATCTTGTAGCATTTTCAGATGGGGAAGAAAAACAGGGGAAAACCAAGACTGATCATGAAACTCCAAGAAAAACATTCAAGAGCAGAGTGGTTACTAAATACAAATAAAGAACAAGTCTGAAGCTGCAAGTTTTCTATCTGCTGCAATCAGCTAGCAGGCATTAAATATAATTTAAACTTTTCTAGGACATAACAGGAAGAAATTAAGTGCTTGAGGTTCATGGGCACAAGAGCAATATTAGCATGCCTAGTACCCACATGACTGCTGTCTGAAGAATCAGTTGGTCCTGAACTGAGATGGACTGGAGGGGGGAAAAAAGATAAATCCATTAACAGAAAATAAGGACTACTGGGGTAGTTACAGCAAGGTGCCACACTTCTGCACTTCTTTTATTCTACACACAGGTGACCAGATGAGAATGCAGTCCAGTAAGTTTACAGCAGGATACCAAGGAAGAATGTAAAGTTTAGGAAGACTCCTAACTGGACTGTATTGAGGCACACAGAGAAAACAAATTACCCTATACTGAAAAGTACTGAAGAATGGGTTGACCATAGGCACAAGATTTCAAGATTCCAGTTTAAGTATTTGCCTCTGTAATAGTCAGCTGTGAAAAAGAACTTCATAGTGGTAATTAATTATGGAATGATTGAATTTAAAAAAAAATCTTGCTCTATAAGAAAGATAAAATTAAGAGAACACCAGTTTAACTTACAATTGTAAACCTGATATTAAAATGTCAAGTGCACTATGAATTCTATAAATACTTTCAAAGGTTTAAAAGTTTGCTATCCCCATATGCCCATTTTTGGGCTGTAAAACACACTCACAGTGACACTCCTTGTGTGTTAGTTTGAACTACATTTTTTCACCTCATTTTTAAGAAATGTTAATTAAGAAACATGCCTATCAAAATAGAAAAAAGTGCAAAGCTCCAGAGATGACTTCATATCTTAATTTACACCCCAATCTTACAAATTGCTTGTCTCAGGCATATTCAGAGATTATGTGATCCCCAGAAATATCCTTGTAGTGGAACACTGCCCATAAAGGCAAGTCACACAACAGTACACTTTTTCTCTGCATTCCAAGTGCATTTTGCATTCTGTGGATTCCCCTTTACTTAAGGTTATGTTATGTATCTACAAATAACAGTTGTCCAGGGTCTTCCACTATTAATGCTGAAGGTCTCCTTGATTATCAACTTTTGTAATATTTGTTGGATTTATTCCATTTTCTAATTTTTTCTGATGGTTACTGACATCTGCTTTCACTAGAACTTCATAATACAAGAGATAAAAAACTGGAGTTACTATGCCAATAATCAACATAATCACTACTGCTGTCCACCATCCTATACCCCAGTCTGCTCCGTAGTAAGGATCCTTGCATTTTTTAGTTTTACCATCAGTTTCAAAACAGATCTGTTGGGCTGCTAAAGCAGAAACAACTTCATTCAGATTCTCTCTCTTTGTATCATTACACTTCACTATTTCTTCTATATCTCGATCGACTTCTTTTAAGAAGTTGCCAGCAGTCTCATTAGCAGAGATTTTATCACAAAAAGATGTTTCCTGTACTTCTGGGGAACACAGAGCAGGCCGAAGAGCAGGTCTTCCTTTTGGAGATGTGTGGGTTTCAGTCAATACACTGAACTTTTTCACTGGAATTTTGATAGACCTCAGGGCAAAAAAATCTTGATCGTTGATAAGATTGTTAACTCTCTTGATATCTGCAACCTAAAAATGAAAACAACAGCTAAAACATCATACTCCATCGAACCAGAACTCTCTTAATAGTACTACACCCTTAAGAAATATAAGTCTTTTGTAAGGAAAAAAAGACAAGGCCTTTGTTTTTGCTATACCCAAGTCAGCCTTCTTTTTCCACATTCTTGCTCAAAATGACTATCACTTTGCTGAAATTAAGTTTAGATTTTAAGTTGAAGTCTAAGGCAAGGCCTTGGTTCTTATTACCATTATGTTTGTTTGTTTTAAACTGATATCCATTCATACCATATGGAGTCAGAAGAGGTCAAAGACCAAATCTGAACAACTTTACAGCAAGAAGGAAATTAACCATGATGCAAAAACCCTATCACTTCAGATAAGAAGACTGAAAGTCACTTCATATAGCTATATTTACTTATATGTATGTTCAGGTATCAGTTGGCAACTATCCCTGTGAAATTAATGAGACTTCACCTCACCTTAAGTTTTCAAATTACATAAATTACTGTTAATTCCTAATTCTGTGAAAAACTTCTGAGTCAGGAGTTATGAAGTATGAGTTTGCTATCCATCTAGCCACAGGCATGTTTTTTTACTGCTTCTGGGGACTAAGGCACAAAACAAGTGTAACTTTTAAACTGTCATGTACCATACCCAAGTCAGCTCTCCCCTTTCCCTGTTCTTGCCCAAAATGAGTATCATTTTCCTTGCAGTAAGTTCAGATTTTAAGTCTAATGTGAAACACTCTGCAGGTTTTTAAGTGCCCTGGGATAATCGCTGGCTTTATTTTCAGATGGTAATGCCCTCACTATAGAAGGCACAGCCATGAACTTCACCATAATGAAGTACTTCCAAATCAGTACTTTTCTGCAACACCTGCAAAGCACACAGGAATTGTGCCCATTTGAAGATGCACTGTATCCAAGTTCACACAAACCTTCTTAATGTGATGAAATCCTTCAGTTCCTATGGCAGTGTATTTGTTATGTGTACGATACTGGATAACCGAAGAAGAGTAAAAGACTGCCAAATGCAGCAATTTATGATTCCACCACAATGCAACTTATACTTTCTGCCCTGGGATCGCTCTTCCACATTCTCTTGAATTTGCAAGAAAGAGCACAATTTAGTTACCCTTTCTTTCTTACCTGACTTTGTACACCTGCTCAAAGTATCAGACTGCAGTGGGTTCTGAAGCCAAGAACTTGGTTAACGAGTCTAAGGTCTGTCATGATTAGGAAACGGTTATGTCAACACTTTAATACCTAAAGTCACAACAGGAGGCCCACAATTCTGTTTCTCTCAGAAGAATTAGATGACAGCATAGTCTGTATATACAGATTTTGAACCTGACCTCATGGCACCTGCGTACTTAGCAGTCAGTCCCATCAACACACTGAGCTGATTTCCTGTTGAAACTGCAAACATCAACCAAGACCAATGCCACTGCCTTAATAGCACTGGCAGCCAAAATTACTGGGTAGGCAGAACATTCACCAGACTAATGTAAGAACTGCGCTAGAAGTAGTGAGCACAAACAAGCGTGTACAGAGACGGGAAGTGCTCAAAAGTACAGCATTCTCATGTGTAAAATATTAGTACAGTTACTTAAAATACTAGTACAACTTCGCAGAATTCAAAAGAAAAATATGTAGGATTTTTTTTCCCCTACTTTGATGGAATTAGGGCTCCACACAAACCCTTTAGACAGTTCACCAACACGTTCATCACCCAGCCGAAACAGCGAGGATGGCACTAGATGTGGCGACCTGTGACTGGAGCACAGCTTTGAATATATAACATGTACTCTCAGAGAGTGTCAATACCAAAACTATCCACTTGTTTCTCACGCTTATGTTAGTTTTTAGGGCAAAAGCCCGCGGAACCGGAACCCTGCGCTGTACCACGAACACTCTGACGTCGTTTTCCACTCCTGAGAAACTCGGCGTTTCCCTGGCGCTGCCTCCGCCAGCAGCCGGCCCGGCCCCGGCCGCCGGGCACTCACCGAGCAGCAGAACTGCAGCGCCATCGCGTTCAGCGTGTCCCCTTCCCGGATGTCCTTCGTCAGCAGGACGATATCATCCAGCCTGTCCCTCGACGCGCTCCGCCGGAATTTCTCCCTGCCCCGCGGCCGCAGTTCCGACACCTCGCCCTCCTCCTCGGCTCCCTCGCTCTCCGCGCTCACGAAGGGGTACGGGTGACTGCCGGCCAGCGGCTGCGCCACGGCGGGCGGCTGCGGGCCGCCTCTGCCGGCCATGCTCCGCGGCTGGCCCTGTGCAACGGACCGCAGCCGTGGCGGGGAGCTCCACCACGGCCCCTCCTCCTCGTCCCCGCCCAGCTCCCTCCCGCCGCTGCGGGGAGGTGAGAGCAGCGCCCTGCCCTGCCCAGCCGGCCCCACCGCCCGCTCCACCGCGGCTCTGCTTGTCCCGGCTCCGCACGGCTCCCACCGCGATGGCGGCCGCGCCGCCACGTCCGCAGCGCCGCCACGCCCAGGCGCCGGGGGCGGGGGTGGCGGGAGGCGGCCCTGGGGCTCGGCCGTGAGGAGCCGGCGGGGCCGGTCCGGCGGGGCAGCGAGTGCTGGCACTGCTCCCACCCGCCCCGGCACTGCCCGGAGCTCCGCCGCTCCGCCCCTCCGCGCCCTTCGCCGCGGCCCAGCCAGCGCCGTGGCCGAGCTGCTCGGCGTTGGAGGCCGGAGCGCTGGCGGGCGAGGCAGCGCCTCACCCCCACCTTCCCCTCGAGCCGCCCGTGTGCTCTGGCTGATCCTCCTTCTGGAGAAACGCAGTCTGCTCAGATACACCAAGTTGCCATATATTTGGGTCGATACGAGGGTTCTTTTTTGTGCCTAGCGTTCGCAGCTCCTCTCCACATTCTGTATCTCTTATTCCCGCCTGGCCCTTAGGTCTTGCTGCGCCCTCAAAAGCTGCCAGGCAGTTTCTTTATATCCCTAGTTTCTTTATATCCCTAGTTTCTTTATATCCCTTCGCCTCTGTCCCTCAGGACCAGAACTGCAGAGGGACAGGCGGATAGCCCTTGCTGACAGGTCTTTCTCACAAGAGAGGTACTGCGAATTAAACCCTGTAGATATTTCGACTTTCCTTCCGTAGTAGAATCATTTTTGCTCTAAAGGACTGTCAGCAGCTTTTGGGGTGCCGAGGCAATAGGCGGGTGCCTAGGCAATAGGCAGGTGCCGCAGTCTAACTAGTGACTTTAATCTAGTGTGTCTTTCTCCTGACACAGCTTTAGAGGGAAGCTTTGGATTACAGCAGGAGCAAGAGAAGTATTCCTTTAAAAAACTGACAGCTCTAAGATTAGGCTAAATATGTTGTAAAAAAATTGGAGACTAATGTGTTTGCAAGTCTGGTTCTTAATCAAATTAATCTAAAAGTAATTTTAAATTAGGGGGTTCTGTTTCCTCTTGTTTTTGAGCCTTGCTATATGATGTTTCCAGACTTTTCTAAACAACCAAAGTGGTTAGATATTAAATATTTGATATTAAATTTTTTAAGTCTTTACTTTTGAAAACTAGATGACTTGAGCCTGAAGACCTAAAAATAAGAGCTAACAATTGCGTAGCTCTATGGAGTGTCACAATCACACCTGCAGAAGCTTAACTGAAGCCACCTTTCCAGATATTGTAAGACAAACTGTGAAGGTGCATTGTGTTCTTGTATCTCAGTCTATTTTGTATGTATATATATATACCTCACACATCTATTTATCTGTATCTACCTTGAAATAGTATTCTGTTGTGGATGAGGAATGGATCAGTTAAAATAAAGTTATTCCCAAGACTGTCCAGATACTCCCTAACCAAATAGCATCAACAATAAGAGTAGTACATTTCTCTCAAGAGCATAGTGGTTAGCCTGAAAGAATAGAAATGTTCTCAGGTACAGAATTCAGCTCAAAATAACAAGCTGGCCATTTCATGCAGATCTGATCACTGCCTTCTGTGAAGAACCATGGAATAGTGCTAGCATTTAAATGGGATTTCCTTCCTGCAGGAAGTTGGGCCTACTTAGTTGAAGATAATTTTCAGGTTTTCTTATTCTGCATTTGTTAAAATAGCCTAGTGGTTACCTAGTGTAGTTAGAATTTCCTCAAACCGAAGTTTCTTACAAGTCCAGACACTTTCTAAATGATTTAGTAGCCTAGCTAAGAGTATTTTCTTGACGATTGGACCCACAACACATTTGCTGAGTGTTTCAGGTGTAATTAGCTGTGAACAGTGTGGTTTTTCCTAGACAGGCAAATTCTTCTTTCATTGCATCTTCCCAATCAAAGCCTGCTCAGAAATAAGCTTTCTATTTTTATCATGGGTCATCAGCTTGTGTTGATTAACACAGCTGCATTGAAGGTTTAGCTACAGCCTCACAGAGAAGCCACTATCCAACAAAAGAAAAGCTTGGATTGTCAGATTATGTGACAAATGTGTGAACATATTTCTAGGAGTCCGAGAATGATTTCATGTCTTTCAGGGGATGGTAAATTCAAGTAGAATGAGCCTTCTACAACTGTATTTCTGGAAAGAGCGATGTTGAAGATGACAAAATTGAATTAACTTCCAATAAACCCAGAGTTTTCTTGTGGGATCTGAAATTGAAGAAGATTAGTTTTAACTTAGTGATTTAGGATTTTGTCTGTTAAGAAGTGTCATGCCATATCTGGCAAGGAATATTTGCCCCGCCTAGCAGTTCTGTTTTGTTTTTTAAAGGAAGCTTTCAGTAATAGAAGTTAAGTTACTGCAGTTATCTGTAGCTGGGAAACTGATGACTCAGACCCTATTCATGCTTCTGAAAGACTGTTTTATGAGACTCATCAGAGCTGTGGGTGGATCTGTAGAGGAGTTTGAAGTCAGACTTCATACACAAGGATGTCTGCAGTGGTGTCTAATGATTGTCCCATCACACACCACTAAAGGAATATCCTTTTGGAGTTTTTTTTTAATCTTTGGGTGGTGCAGCTACAGCAAAGATCAGGAACAGGGAATTTCCCCATTTCTTTTATCTACAGAGGTGTACCATCAGGTCAAAAAAGAACTGCTGAAGCAGCACTCTGCCTTAGAAGGGGAAAGAAAGTATTGGAGTTTGCTTTGACCCTGCTACACCCCTGTGTGTAACCATTTGTAACTGGTGACATTTTCCCATCAATAACAAAAGGGTATATTCCAAACTTGATGAACAAGACTGGAGCTGCATAGCTCCCATGAATGCTAATAGGAATACAGCCTTTCTCTGTTCCCATGTAAGTTACTTTGCATATCCTAATAGTGCATTCTCAATGAGCAACAGGGTCAGTGTTAATCACACCATGGCATTCCAACAGCATCTGCATGGATCTGTACCACATTCCTCTTGGTAATGTTATTTCTTGTGTGGCCTGATCAGAGCTAGGAAGTTAACTATACACATAGAAATATTAGGAAGACCTTAAGAAATTATTACGAAGGAGCTGTAAGGAAGGTGTAGAGGGGCTGATACAACTTCCTAGTCATTTCTTATTATAATCCCCAAAATATTCTTTCCATCTGGAAGCTACCCCATGTCATGTTCCACCACTGTTTTTGTAAGTCATTATATTGGTATCATCAGTCTAGATTTATGTTTAGATAGCTAGTGTCAAAGTGTGAAAATGTATGTTTTAATTGCTTGAATGACATGACAAATCATGACACATTAAGAGATTCACACAGAAATACATATGCAGCCTTTGTCTGTTTCTTCTTCCCTGCTTGGCAATTGGGAAGGGTAGTAAAATTGTAGGAAATAGCAATGTCAAGGTAGTTCTGCAGCTCCAGTGAGGACCAAAGAAAGTTATTGAGACATGACTGTAATATGCAGCAAGAGGAATTTCTTAAGATTTCCATAAAAGTATGCAAGGAGCAAATCATGCTAAATCTACAGACACTGCATAGTCTGTTCTCCAGTGGAAATATTTGCCTGTATACATATAGCCATAATCATAGAATCATTTAGGTTGGAAAATACCCTTAATATCACTAAGTCCAACCATTGATCCTCAAAACTACCATAAATCCTTTTTAGTTAACAAGGGTCCAACAACAAAAACTGGTTAAAAATGACCACAGAATTTAATAATTTAATTTATTATTGTTATGGTTTAAATGACAGTAAATATAAAAAAATCATTGGATTGAGACTATATTTTCACTATGTAATGTTTTACATATATGCTCTTCCCTTTTTGGTTACTTGACAGGAATCAGTAACTTTTTAAATTAACTGTATTAATTTAATATGTATCTATAATAGAAATATGCTGTGTGCCTTCCACAATGCAGCCAGTAGGGTGCATTGGTTGTTTGATATTTTATTTTCAAAAATCTGTAAATAACTGCATATTTGCTTCTGATTTACTGCTTAAGTACCCTCTGAATAAGAAAATCTATCAGGGACCCCATTCAGTTATGGTAGAAAGTATGGAAAAATGCACTATAGTTTCTTGAATATTTCTTTCATATTGTTCACAGATGGATTTTTTTTATTAGATTTGGAATTCCTGTCTATTGATGAATAACTGTTTTGATAATGTAATAACTGAAATTATTTTTGGAGTCGGTTTGGGGTTTGGGGTTTTTTTTATATTTTTTCGTTGTTTGGGTTTTTTCCTTGGAGTTTTTTGGTTGTTTGGGTTTTGGCTTTCGTTTGTTTGCTTTAAAGATTATTATAGATTCGTTCAAATTTTTACTGGATGACTTTAATAAATTAAATCAATAGCTGTTACTATTTCATATGTTTTCCCTGAGTAAAATAAGTAACCTTTCAGTATTTATCTTGTTTTTGTTCTCAGGGAATATTTGCGCTGTTCTCAAGTCTTTATCTCTTTTGTTTTTAATTTATTGAGCACTCAGAATTTGTTGACTTCCGTTTTCTGCTTTCTCTAGGTCTCAGTTTTGGGGAATTTGATTTATTTAGGTCCTCTGTGGGCTTCAGCATTGTTTTTAAAATGCAGACACCAGTATTTATGCAGGTTCAAATATCCACCCATTTAGTGCCATGTACAAAAGTAATTCCACCACCTCAACTACTTGTCAGTTGTCTGCTGTTGATGGATCTGAAGATGATTCATGTTTTTTCTTTCCCAGTCACAGAATCACATTGGACACTTATGGTGAGCTGCTTCTCTGCTTGAGTTTCTTCGGATGAAAATAATTCAGAAGACCTTTATTTTAGCTTTGAAGGTATTCAGCAGTGATAATATGACTTGTTTTAATGGAACCAGCTTACCAGGTGAGCTGATTACTGTAATAGTCTCATTCCCTTTCCACTAATATTGATATCACAAACATTCAGTTGTGAGTTTTGTATTTAGGGGTAGAGGCTGTTAAGGAGATCTGATTTTAACCCTTGTTGAACTGCATAATACAAATATTTTCATGTCTTCATAGTGAAATTTTGTGACAGTGATAAAACATGCTTGGATCTCCACATCTTCCCCTCTTGCAGTTGTTTTTCAATGGTCAGTGTAATTTGTCCTAAGAGCCACACCAGGTAGGAACTGCAGGAGAAATACAGGAACTACAGGGAGAGCTCTGATGATTGCAATTGATTTTGGTACACATCAGCATACAAAAGGCTATAAAATGGTGCTGGATCCTGGGCCAGTGGGGCAAATCTGAGGCTGCAGGCAGCTTCTGTGTGGTTCCCCCACCAGCAGGGATGCCTGCAGGGTACATCCAGCCTGAAGGAAGGGAATACTCACTGTTGGATGGGTGAGTAAAAGCAGTACGATCTGGTCACACAAAGAGATAAAATCCTAAAGTAGCTCTATAGGTACTTTGTTGGTTTGTAATTGTGCATTCTGCAAGGCCAAAGCCTGCAAACGCTGTATGTTTCTGGGTTTGCTGATATTATAACCCTTCAAACCTGCTTATATCATATACCATATTGACAAAGGTTATATCTTAATTGATACAGACTGTCCTCACAAGTTTCTACAGTGATGTATTCTGTATTGGTACATTGTTACCTACAGCTACAGCTGAGAAAAGCTTTCTCTGGCAAACTGTCCTTTGATGTCATTCCACTGAGTGGGAAAGTGCCCTCATACTGGCCTCAGTACCCCTGCAATCCTGTCAGCTGTGCAGCTGCCTTTTCCATGCCTCTGCTGTTCTTACCATGTGAACAGAGGCCTATAGGCAAGGAAGAAAGTTCTCTGAAATATCCTAGCATTACTTTCATCCTTTGTTTTAAGCTGCTTCTGGCTGGAATAGCGGTAGATGCTGAGCGGCTTTTTATCAAAAGGAGAGGGAATAGTAGAAGGGAGTGGGAGCAGGACCAGGGAGGCTATCTCATGGTAAAGGGTCTGATTCAAAGTCATAAAAATCTTTGATATAGAAACAGGTGTGACATTTACAGCCTGCTCTGTTGACAAATATTTGAACTCTGTTTTTAGTGTGCCTGCAATTTTCACCTATAAGGGCATATGAGTGTAAATGAAATAATCTGTTGGATTAATACTCTCTGCTCCTGATACTAGTAATAAGTAATAATATTGTAGTTGTAAACATTTTACTATGCTTGCTCTCAAATTTTCAATATTAAATTGATTACAACAGAAATATATATAGGTATTTGTAATCTCAAATACTTACCAGTATACAGCTTAAGAAATGCTCATACAAAACATATTTGTTTCAGTTTTGCCTCTGTTGTTTTTAGATAAGTATGGTGTATTTTAACAAATATGAAAGTACTTGTAAAATAAATCATCTCCTTCAACTTTTTAAAGCACATAGTTGCAAAGTTTATGACATAAATACAAGAATGATCTAGTAGAAACAGATTCCCTGAAGGGAGCATTTTCATGAATTTTAAAATAGATTCCTCCCACCCTTGTTTTCTTCCAACTTTTGTCTTTCTATTTGATTCAGCTTCTATACGAGACAGCAGAACATGTCAGAAACCTTTAAGTTCTTTCAGAGAGTATCAGGCATGTGAATGCAAATGTGTTACTAGTAATCTTCATCAGAAGAGACAGTAACATACCCCACATGGCATCAGTAAAGTGTTTACAGGGTATTAATATGCCTACTGTGACAAGTTGTATTTAATGGGAAGCAACAAGGAGTTTGTTTTATTAGTTTTCCTCGTCCCTCAAGTAATAAATCTAAAAAGCTTCAATATTGATTTAATGAAATGAATGGTTGAATCGTTCTGGAGAGACTCTGACAAGTGGACAAATGCTTCCATGGTTACGTTGAGCTATGCAGTATGGTTACTGAGCTTTGCTGGTTTCCTCCCTCTGCCACTGAAGTAAAATAACAAGCCACAGGGAAGCACCACACATGGTGAGCATAAACTGGAAACAACTTTAAAAGATCGAGTTAGCTGATCTTATACAGATTTTAAACAATATGTGGCTTCTTATTTTGTGCTATGTGCCCTAAACATGCATTTCAGTAGTTTCTTCTGTGTATATCACTTTCCCATGGAATGTTTTTATTTCTTGTCTGAACAAGCTCTCTTTTGATTTGGAATGCCATAAATTAAAAGACCATGTAAAAATGTGTTTCCTAGTACTGTTGCATGAGTTATGTTCTTGTTGGAATATTTATATAATTCAATAGCGTGCTCGCATCAATGTGGGCTTCTGCAATACCTAGCTAACAAATAATAGATCATGTGTAGAACTTTTATATGCAGTTGCTTTAGGGTGCTTTGCAGTACAAACATAATTAAATGGTTTTATTTTCAATCTACTTGCACGTGAGACACTCAAATTTCAGGTGTCACAGGGAATAAATTACTATAAATGCATAATATTTTAGAAAAACAGTGCAAAACAATGGCATACAGTTATTTCATTAGAAATAACATTAAAAATGTTGCAAATCAATCATTATGTTAATAGAAGGAAATCCTCAATGTCTTCAAAGCACAAAGTGTAAATGAAACTAAAAGCAGATGTATTGACAATAGTTACATTTTTTCCCTTGGATACCAAACTCCAAAATAAGCATGTTATCTTCTGTGTTAGCACAGTTTAATTGTTTTCTCCTCTGTGTGCTTGTCAGTCCTCAGAAGGACCATCTCAGCATCAGAATGCTAAATTGTTTCAGTGCCTCTTTATAGAGGCAAGGATGAATGCCAGGATTCCGCACAGCCAGGAAAATAAATTCATAAACATGGAAGGTAGTTATTTCTGAGAAAAAAATCCTGGTCTTTAAGCTTTCCATTGAAAATTTGTATTTGTTGTAGGTACTTAATTTCACAGTTACTCAAGTAATTTGTCTTTGATCTTGATAGGAGAAAGTAATCAATTAGTGAGAAAACATTTCAATATTTCACTTAAAAAGAGAAGAGTCAGTTCTTAAGTTGAAAAACATAAGGGATTTTGTGTTTCCAAGTAGTTCTTTTCCTCATTTGAAAGGAAGCAAACCGAATGCTTAGTTGTGAGATAGGACGGCAAGTTAAGTTGTATGCAGTATCTGGAATCTACTTGCTTTTTCTTTTTAATAGTTTTTGAGGACTTTGAAATTAAGAGCAAATGAAATTCAAGAGATTATAGAGAGCTTTTAATATTTTTCTTATGTCTTTCCTTTAGAAAAATGTGCTTTTGGTAACCATTATATTTGAATTCACAGTCTGTGCTTGATATGCTAGGAAGTTGTGTGTTTTGATGGATATTTTATGAGAAAACTGCTTATTTGCTGGATAGAATATACATTGTCAGTGACATGCTGCAGATGAAGAGCGGAGCACACTTGAAGAAGCAAGACTGCAACTTTATTTAGCAACAATAACTGCATGAGAGGAGCAGGCAGGCAGTTTTTGACAAGTTCTCATCTCGCTGTTTCTCCATGTGGCACACAAGCCACTATGCATACACTGTGGTTTGAAATGTGTAAGACCAAACCAACCATTCACAGATGACATTCTTCTTGAATCATTAGAGTAACACAAAATGACCTAAATTGTCTCAAAATGGAGTGATAGAGCTTGATCACCCAAATCTAAGATGCACTAAGTTGAAACAAAGCAGTCATTTACTCATTAATTGTTCATTTTTAGTACAGTTTAAGTTAAACTAACATTTTTAAAAAGCCATGTTATTTTTTGTGGAAGTCTTGTCAAATGAGAATTCATTAATCAAAAGGTTGGGATTTCATGAACAGTGTTTCTGATGTTATGTGTGTTAAAATATAGCAGCCTTTAATGAGCAGATGCTAGGAACCATTTACTTTTTCCTAATAATAGCAATAATTCAATTTTTTATGTTAAAATTTCTTAAAATGTTAACATCAGCAGGCTATATCTGCATACAAGTAAGGAGCTGTACCATAAAAACGTTGACATTTATGAAATTGATCATAGGAAGCATAAAAAAATTAATGTTTGTCCATTGAAAAAGAGCGCAATGTGCTTGGAAGTTCTCATTCTTTGGTGTCTTAAATCCTGGACATTTCTAAAAAAATAGAAGACCAAAATCTGAGTTTACCTACATATGTCTGCTCATGAACTAGTCTGGTAAACCACTCAGTCAGAAGCATAATACTCAAATTTTGTCATTCTGTCTTCTCCGTTTATTAGCATTGTTTGCATTTGTCTATTTTTTTCTCTTTCCTGAATGTGTTTGTTTATTCATCAGGAACCTATGCAGTAAAATCAAGATTAAGTTATTAAAGCCTAACAAAAGAATCTGGACAAGATCAAGAAAAAGAGCAGTGTAAGTGCCTGGCATTAGGTGACACTTGGCAGTGGTTGTGCATTTCTCTGGCATGAGGTGGCTAGATAGGAGACTCCAGAGAGTGGAGGTAGAACAACCAAAACGTGATCAGAAACCTCATTTCACTTTTTGGAGAAGAGACAACCCAACAGTCATCTTAAACTGCTATGGGATAGCAGGTCAGAAGCCTACTAGTACAGACTAGTCAGGCTGTGAGATGAAAACACCTCTTTGGTATAACTGACCCCTTTGGTCAGTTCTGCCCTCTTTTGAAACCTAACTTAGCATATTTCCCTGAAGACTATGCTACTGAAGCCATATTCTGTAGTTCTGGCTGCTGTTTCTTTTAATACTGCCACTTGGATGTGGTCCCCAATGTGAATCACACTAAATAATAAGAGACAAAGGGGAACACTACCTAGATGCCAGCAAAACAAACAAATATCTGTACAGAATCAAAAACTGAACTACAGCTATGCATGCACAGGGAAGGATATTAGTGCTTCTGGCCATCTCTAGCATGATCTGTCCTGCAAAAATGCTCAGCACCATGGACCATCATTCAAAGAAAATTCACTTAAAAAAACCCCAACAAACAGCTGACTACCAAGACCTATTTCTTGCAGGAAAATATATCTTGTTATTGCTCTATGAAGAAAGGAGCAAAATCAGCTTCAGTTTCTGCCTGTATCTGGTAGATGTTATGTATTTTTGAAGTGCATCCTATTGGAGAGATTGATTTATAAGTAAGAGGTAAAAATTACTTGTCTGTTATAGCATAATTAAACATTGATCTATGAAAGAGCTATGCACATACTTCTTGTTCCTCATTCTGAGTAGTTGAGCCTACTTCAGCTAAAGCGCTAGAAAGGTGATAGACCTATAAACCTGTGCAGGACCAAAATTTCAAAATTTTTTTAATCTCTTTGTTTGGTATTTGTTTCCAAATAGGTGCTTAGCCCAGAATTCTGAAGCTTGGATGGTAGCAGGTGAAAACAAAGGTAAATTTTAGTGTCATTTACAAATAAAAATTTTAATTATAACGTTTATTTTTGGTTTCTGATATTTGTAGATTAAGATTTCAGTGCCTCTTAGTGAAAACCAAATGACACTGATATAACACAAAAATCTTCCTTAACAGAAACAAAAAATTAGAGAAAATACATGTTCCTGAAAAGCCTTTGTTAGATGTTTTTTTCTTCTTGCTCCTTTAAGTCATGTTCTTTCTCAGGGATTTGTTTCTTCTTCTAACTCCCTCTTCTGTGGTCTTTTCTTTCAGATGATGCCAATGAAGGGAAAAGGCAAAGTTTCAAAACAAACAAACAAATTGGAATCCATTGTTTCTGGTGCTTTCAGTATTGGTTTACTTGCAGCCGAGCCATTTTTTGCTTACAGAGTTTTAATGATTTCAAAACAAAGGATATCCAAACAAACAAAGAAGTGACGGGTGTACTTTAATACACCTTATTTACTGCTTTTATTGAAAAGAGAAGCTAAGGCTGACCTGGAGGCATAGTTCTGAGAAATGCCAGATCTATTGTAGGTCCAATACCAGTCCTGATTGTTTGCCCCTGACATTTTTAAGCATTGGGAGTGCAGTGTGGGCTGCATGCTGAGTTGTTAAAAGTGTATGTGGAGTGTCTGATGTCAATCACCACCAGCCTTCCAGCTGCTTGAGGACCATCGCTCACAAAGTCCTATGGGAGCTCTCTCATATCCTCAAGTGTAACAAGAGGAAGCACAGATCCCTGGAGTGGTATGATGAAAATGAAAAAGGGTAATTGGGAAATCCTCAGGGTTCGAGAGAAAACATGGAGTACCAGTACTCACGTGATGAGCCAGAGAACACAGCAAAAGGTACAGTCATTTTGGATCTGAAGGCAGTTTTGTGGGTAGAGCCCATGAGAATAACCCATGTGACTAACTGAGCTCAAGTCTGAGTTCTCACTCTTCCTTAGTTTTCTAGCTCAGTAATTAGCAATGTTTAATGTGCTCAGGCCTTCAATAATTGAGAACTAATGACTGCTAAGGCAGCCCCTGTGATACTAGTGGGAGGTGAGCTTTGTACAGAAACTGGATGAAAAGAGGAAAACATAAAGTAAGTTATATAAGCTGAGACAACATTGTAGAATAAAACATAAAAATAAACTTCTACTGTCCTTTCAGCTAGTTGATCCAGTGAGGAAAAACAATATCTAGATTTTAAAGCTGGAATATAGTGACAATATGGTATTGAAAACCATTCATACTTATCTCTCATGCTCTTACATTAAGTTCTGCCTGGTGCAAAATTCTGCACTAATAGTATTGGCTTTTGAAGAAATGCTTCTTTCTCCTTTTATTTTTTTTTTTTTTTTCTTTTACCAGATAAACTGGTGCTGGTACATGCTGCATAATAAAATATTTATCAAAAAATATGTTCAGATATAAACCAAGGTGAACTAGTCCAAGAAGTGATTAAACATATAAAACAGATTATCTAACAGAACAACCTGAATTCCTTTTACATTCACAGCATAATTGTTTAGAAGAAGAAAATACACTTTTTTTTTTTTAAGAGAATTTTTATAATGTTTGGTGAATCATCCCAATATTTCCTTCACTCTTAAGAACTGGAGTTTGTTGTGATTATTAATATCAGTTATACTGCAAATTTTTATTTATCAACACTGATTTTCTCTATAGCTATATACAGAGTGAATAGAGATATTCTTCTTACCTGAGAAAGCTAGATAGTAGTCTGAGGTAACTATTTGGACTCCCTTTTTTGTCAGAGGAGGGAAATAACCACCTCTTAGAGGCAGTTCATCCTATCCTGCTGAGTCTACACTAGGCTTGATGGTTTGTTAAGTGGAATGCTTCTACTTTAAAACATAATTTTTTATAAGCAAAATTCTTAGGATTTTTTCCTAAGTTTTCTGACTTTTTTTTTCCTAATTTTCTAACCTTTCATCATTCTCTAGCAGCTTTTTTGCCTTTCCATGTTTGTTTACATTATTCCCAAATCATCATAACTCAGTACAGATTGATGTAGTGACCAGGCAAATGACATCAGAAGGCAGAGAGTGTTCTAGATTCTGTCTTGGTTTTGTCTGAATACTTATGTGCTCTATTTATTCCTTCTATTCTTTATTGGAGAAGAAGAAATTTTGATACTTATTTGCTATCAAGTGTGAGAATTTGTGGGTTTGGGGGCCAACACTGACAAGACTGAGTGTTTCATTTGTGTTTTTCTTGTGGCTCGGGATTTACTTGGGATGGTTGTGACTCAGGTTTACTTGGGATGACCATTAAATATGAATTTGGTATTAGCTAGAGAAATGTCTTAGTCTAGAATGGTTCATCTAGGATTGGAAATAACAGAATTCTAACAGGGAACTGTTTCTCCATCCAGAGCAATGAATAGCTGTGAATTGAGATGAGCTGCATGTTTGGGTGCCACTGAGGACTTGAATCCAAAGCTGTCATAATCGGATAATAAAACCTGTCGGTTTTGCTGTGCAGAGTAATACAACAGTGCAGTCCAAGCTGAATGGAAGACCTGCCAAGGTGCTGGCGGGAGGGGCTGGCTCTATCTCAACTACAGCAGTGCAGAGGCAATTGCTGGGCTTTGAAAACATTTTGTCCTCTTCCATCCCACCCCCTTTTATCTCCACAGCAGTGGGAAGGCAGCAGCAGTCAGGAGAGGGAGGAGAGTGCTGGACGCTGCGCAGAGGGAGGAGTAGGAGACGGGAATGCATAATGCGTGAGTGACAGAGGGTGTGCAGGCGGCTGGCGGAGTCCAGAAGACGCGGATGTTCCTGTCCCAGGGTCCAGGTACGTTAGTTGTCCCTCTCTCTGAGGCAGTAGTTGCCTTGGAAGCATCCTGTATCAGCTGCAGCGATGTTCCCTGTCCAGCCCGATGTTGTGCAGGGAGCACCTGTTGCGGCAGGGACGGGGTTTAGCAGCGGCAGACGCTGAGCCTGTCGCTCATCCATGAGGGGCTGCTGGAGGGTGACAGTCTGCTAAGGTTTCTGTTGTTCCAGCAGCTTCTCTTTCTGCTCTGCAAAGCCGGGCAGGTGGAGACAATAGTCTTTCCAATGGAAAATCTTGTTCTCAGAGGATGCTATCAGGCTGCAGCTTAGTCTGAAGCCGACAAAGTTTGGCTCTCAGAAAGGAATAAAACGTTGGCAGTTTAAATTAGATGAAAATAGAAGAGGAGAAGCTGCCTATATACTATGTATTTTAAAGGAGAGTGAGTTGGAAGAACGAATTTTTCAAATAATTGTCTAATTACTAAGGAGTTTCAAACATTAATAATTACAAAATCACATATAAGTGATTACAGTTAGAAATACTGCTTTTGCTTCTTGCTTTTCATGTGTTGATTCTACGTAAGTCATTGCATAATTCCCTCTTGCTAACCCAGATAAAGTTAAGATCAACTGTATATGGAACTGCTTGCCAAAAACCAGTCACTGTTTTTTATGAGTCTGTAATTGCTTTATAGTGCAGATGTGAAATAATATCTGATATAAAAAAATAAATCTTATACTGTTATATAATTATATTCATTATATAGAAGCCAAAAGTATTTTCATTTTATTTTCTTGATTATACTTTATACATGTTTTCTAGAATAGGTTTTCTAGTTAAGTACTAAGTATTTTGGGTCTTTGCCATGAGGTCAGTTTAGTAACTGAAGGTAGAATGTGATATATTTAGTTTATCTGTCCCTTAAGCCTAGAACAAGCCTCTCCTACTAAATAGATTTTAGGGTTTCTATGTGGAAAGACTGAAAAGAACCAGATTCCTGAGGAAATCAAATAATTTGTGGCATAATAGGCTTAGAGTTGAAATGGGCAAATATTTGATAATGTAAGAGCTACCACATTTCAAGGGTATACAATTTCTAATTTGTGGTTGTTACTGGTATGTACGTTTTTATTGATTTCTAAAGCATGGTTTTGTGCTTTAGCAGTTTTCTAATACATTTTTTTGTTTTAATAGCTTTAGATAAAGAAATAAGTGATGTTTACTAATTTTACATCTGAGCAAATTCATTCCACTGATAATGGGAGCACAAACTTACTAGATTGTAAGTGAGGTCTGTGTCCTGAACACATGAAAATTTCTGAACGCATGAAAATTGATGGGAAAAAAATGGTATTTATTTTTGTGAAGACTAGTGCTGGGCAGTTTATTTGTGCTGTTAGCATTTTTAAGGCTGAAAAACAATGCTGGATGAGTTTCAAATTGATGGTGCTAGTGAATGAGATCGACCTTCATGCATTCAAGTCTACTGTGCAATTCTTCCCTGAGAAATTGTTGTGAGCTTTATTTGAAAGAAATTTTCTGAATTGGGTCTAAATCATAGCTTGTATTAAAATCTCTACTGCCCATGGAATTTTGTTATTTAAGATTATTGTCTTCAAGGGACTTTTATTTGCTTTGGAATTCCATTTAAAAAAATGAGATTGCTTACATCTATAAATGCTTACATGAATATTTTAATTTGCATGTAAATCTGATAACTGAAATTAAAGTATTTAAAGAGCTATGAAAGCATCTTCCTTTAGTTGTGTAACACTAAAGAAGAATACCACTACAGAGGTCTGTGAGGATCTCATTCATTGGGCAGCAATGATGTATAGCAATTTGTGAGAAAAATATTGATGACCTACAAATCACCTTTGACATTGTTGCACGGCTACCCATAATTCAGAATTGTGACATGGTAACAATGAGGGGATTTTTAATAAGCATGGTTTTTAAAGTGGTCGATACGCTTAACAGAACTTTAATTTTGGAATGTTTATTGAAAAATTGGAAAAATATGTTCTTGCATCACACTTTGAAGAAAGAGAGATTTAAAATTGTCTAAGCTACATCTGAAGTATTTTAATTCAAGGTGCTTTTGGAAGCAATGGAACAGTACAATTTACGTATGACTCTTGCTATTATTTGATATAGGGTATCTGATGCAACTTTGGTAAATTTTATTTCTGAATAATCCCAACCTCTTCTAGGGTATTCCCGGTATCAGGTCAATTTAGTTGTTCACTAAGAAAAATGAAGACTAGGTAGGCAAGAATAAATAAAAAGAATATGCTGAAATTATTTGGTTATGGACTATTAGGCCTTGAACTTCTGAAAATGTGATCACATATATAATTATTTTTACGTGTGTAATCTTCTTGATCAGCTGTACTCATTTGTAGAAATTGTGCTGGCATTTCAGCTCTACAAGGCTGGCCAATTACAGTATACCAATTTTTATATATACACATGAATATAACAGTTATTTTCCTCTCTAGAAATAAACATACATAGTGTCTAAATGCTTCTCTCAATATGTATTAAGAGTCTGGTACTATACAGTATCTCCATCATCAAACTGAATTTTACAAAGCCACGGCCATCAGCTGTACACATTGTCATAGTTCCACAAGTTCAAGCATTATGTCTGTTTAATAGGAGCTACATTGCTATTTCTTAAGGGAAAAAAAAAGATTAGCGGGGGAAAACAATATAACCTTCTGTTTGTCTTACTCCAGGTGGACCCACTTTAACCTATTTTATTCGGGAAAAAGAAACTAAATCACAAATGATTTCACAAATTTCTGCAAACTCTCACTTTCTTAAGTCACTTTTTCAGTGAAAAATCTCACTGGGAAGTACTTTGTGTAAATAAACACTTCCAAGATTTAGCTTACTCTGTGTATGAGAAATTGAGGCAGTTTGCAGAAAGAATTTTCAAACTGTAAGTTCTGAAATACACCTCAAATATGAAAAAAAAGTTTCATAGATTGACTTACAAGTATTTACTATAAAACTAAAGTTGTTGTAGTTTCTTGTACTGAAATAATTTGTAAATCCAAACCACGACTGCAGTTAAGGTAAATAGGCCTGTACTTACTGAAATAGGCATATTTGACAGACTAAATTTATCTGGCGAAATTAAACAGCAGAGATGTTTTGCATGTTTATCACAGCTTGTGTGTTTGTGGGTTTTTTTATCAGGACAGAATTTTCTCTAGAGTGTAACAGAAATATATATTTTTTGATACCTTGGTATTTTTGCCTATCTAATCTTGTATCTTGTATAAACTCATTAATTAGAATACAGTTATGACTCTCATTTTCTAATGGCAAAGGAAACTTCCCAGTCACTTGTTCTGGACTGGTCCAATATGCTACTGCTCAGAATTGTTTTAAGCTTTGCTTCATTAAGGATTTAACATGGCCTTAATTCAGCCATCTGTTATGGGTTTGGCAGGCCAACAGATCTGAGGTATTGGTTAGAGCTTTAGAAATTTCCCACATTTTTAAAGGTTAGGAAAAGAGCTACCTTTATGAATAGATTTTGAATAATTCTCAGCAAGACAATGGTGCAGAAGTGGGGTAAAAAATGCTTGTCATTCTCTGAAGCTCAGGGTCCCCTGTCTGCCTTTGGCTTTGCTGAAAGGCAATTAGCATTTCAACCAGCCAATTTGGTTACATGCAATGAAGTACTTGGGTTTGTAATTTGCTGCTTTTGGCTTGGTGCTGTTGAGAACTAGCTTTGTGTAATCCTCTCAAAGCACCTTTCTTTCCAGCATAGTTATTGTTGCTGGTCTTAAATAACTAATCAACAAAGAGGTTTCCTTGTCTTGGACTGCAGGGTGCCTTAGAAGAATGAAAAGAAATACCCAGTTAATAAGGAAATGATTATAATTATTAAATAGTTATTATTAAATTGTGACATGGGTTAAAAGGTTTACAAAGCCAGGCAAAGCAGAATACATGATAAAGGTAGTATAAGAAGGCTTTGGATCCAGACAAATTTTGCTTAAGGAGTATCTTCTCTGGGAAATAAATACTTTATTATGGGTTTTATGTAAAAACAGATTGTGCAGATTTAAGAGATTAATCCACAGTATAGGTTAGAGTGAGGGCCCCATGCTAATCATCTTTAGAAATTACAAATGTATTTTTACTTCTACAAAAAGAAGTCTTTGGGGGACTTTGTAACACACAGATTCTTTAATTAAGTCAACATCATTTGTTGCCATCTAATGAAAAATGAATACTTTTTAATGTAGAAAAGAACCTTTGTTTATATATGCCTGTATTTATTGTATTAAATGTATGTATTAAATTCCTGTATTTAATAATGTGCTTTTTTGAACTCAAGAAAATCTCATTGATTCAATTATTGCAATAATTAGGCAATACATTAAAAATTCTGTTTGGCTCATATATGTGTATTAAATTGTAAGGGTCAATTGTAGATAGCAGCAATTCTGTCAGTGTACCTGAAACAATGCTATCTAATCCTCACCATGAGGCTTAATTTTGCTGTTCTGTACCCTAAATTTTTGTGTTATTTTCTTGCAATAAAATTACGTATAAAGCACTGCTTCTGTTTTTAGTTTTAAGTATGAAAAAATAACCACTGTACTGCAGAAACCCATTATTTCTTTTTGTGATATATACTATTCATTCAGGCCATGGAACTTCATTCACAGCAGATACCATTACTTGAAACTTTTGTAGTTTTGTCCTTAGCTGCCAACATAGGTTCTCAACATTTGTTAAGTAAGAGTGTTGAGGACATGCAAGAAACATCCACAGTTGATATACAGATGTAAATTACTGTGAAAGTTAAGATCTCTACTGAAGTATAATAAATAGCTGATTTGCCCTGAAGCCTGCAGACCTTCATCAGCTGGATTTCTGGTTCCATATGTGTTAAGAGCCTGATCCTGTGGCATGCTCAATCATGCAGTTACTTCTAGAAGTCTGAGCTGGGAGTGCTAGGCATCTTAGTGGTGGTGGTGGGGTAGCTTATTTTTGATTTATTTTGGTTATTGGTTTGTTGGGGTTTTTTAATCCCCTTGCTTTTAGGTGCAAAAACCAGTTTGAGAGAGGATATAAGTGCTTATAGTGTCTGAAGTTACAGTTACTTGGTGAAAAATACCTAGGTAAAAAGGTAGCCCTGGTTCTGGAATACCTGGTAAATTTATTTCTGTCAGTGAAAGATGTCTACTGTGTTCATTAGAACTACATGGGTGGAAAATGTTTCCAGTGTGGAGCTGAAAACTATGTATTTACCTTTTACTTAAACTTGTTCTGTAAGTAGGAATGTTCAAAATAATATCTTGCTTTTCACAGCATGTAGTTAGACCTATATGTATAGGTAGAGTCTTGTCCATTGCGTAAGATAAATTGAGTTATGCAGATGAAGTCAGTGTGTTTTAATATTAAGCGAATTCAGATCTCTACTGGTGTATTTCTTAACATTGCTAATTACCAGATTTTAGCCAAAGTTTATTTACATCAGACTCTGTTCTAAATTTAAATTAACCTTAATAGCTCCAAATTGTTGTGCTGGAGGTACTGTGGGAAAAAATAATCCAGATTTTATATCTAGTCTAAATTATTTCATGGTTCTCTGTTTGACGTGAAAATTATAAAATAACTGCAAATTTTTGTATAAGATTTGCATTTTCTCTGCTTGCTGCTAGAAGTACTGGATTCTACACTGCTTGAGAGTTTTGCCCTTTATTCCCTGCTCAGAATTAGAACAAGTGGTTACTTCAGAAAATCTCTAGCATTACCTGGCATTATGGATAACATTTGGTTCTTCAGTGATGATTGTATGTTTTAGAACATAAAAATAAAGAATCCAAATTAGATCCACATAAATTCTTCCGAGAAAATGAAAAGAAATTGCCAGAAAACTTGCAAGTGATACTCTGGACTTCTTACACTTTTTATCTCTGAGTGACCTCTAAAAACAGGGTGAAATGATTTGGATTTCTCCTTATGCCTCTGTCTTGGTCTCTTATGTATTGGTTCCTGGCTGTGATGATAGATGTACTTTCCTCACTTGTAAATATAAATATAGTGGCAGGCAAGTTAAGCACACTTTCTTTCTCAGGATAAGATGAATGTTTTGAAGGGTGCATGCCTATTCCAAGAGAAGGTAATTGAATGAGTAAGAATTATCATATGAAGACGTTAAGGTTACATTAAATTTGCCATTCTTAGTAATATGTATGATAATGGATAACAAAGTTTGGGGTTTTTTGTTTTTATTTTTAAATTGCAGCTGTTAAAAAGAAAGTGATCAGGGGAATAATTGTATAAAGACGGTGTCATTAATTTCAAATGCAGATAAATCTTTTTAGCACCTGATGTGCTTCGGTACTGTTCTCTCAAGGCAGCAGTAGTGACTGGGGAAGTAGAGGCAGCTGAGACCAAAAACTTCAGGGTAGTGAAAGCTGATCAAGGGATTTTTAGCACCTAGTGGTCTGGATATGTACTTTGGTTAGTGCTTTCCAGTGTCAGTAATAAGAAGAGCAATGTCAGGTATCTGACATGCCTTTGTAGTGAAGAGAAAGACAGGAAAACATCTAGAAGAATGGAAAGCAAAGACATTCAGTGACATTGAAGAATGCTCTTTGAAACTGGTGAGATAAACTCTGCAACCATTAACGTGGTCCAAGGATGCACACAAAGTCAGTATAATTCTCATTTTTTATTCACCTTGAAGCAGGTTGAAGGCAAAAAGGGGATATTAATTGATATTGTTTTGAAAGAGCACCCTTGGAAAACTCTGTTTTCCAATCTGTATTAGAGTGAGAGACTTACTCCACATATAAACAAAAAGTCCAAATCAGAGAAGGAAGAACAACCAGTAGAGCAGGCTTGGGTAATGTTTGCTATCCATGCTGGGTTTTGTTGTGTCCTGTTTTTTCATATGTGTGAACTGAGGGAACTTTGAGGCAAGGAAAAAACAAGTCTGAAATAAACTATTTCTCCTATAATTTGGAACCTTTACCACATAGTAAGGATAATTTTAGTAAATCAGAGTTTTTATAATCCCTGCTGCTTTCCCAGGTCGTTCTCCAATACTGTTGTAAGTGTCAAGAGTTTCTGAGAATGCCCAAAATAAAAATGATGAAAATATGCAGGATTTTAATATGCTTCTACAACAGGTACAGCAATGGCAATGACCTTGTGAAACTTGTTGCTCTGTGCTGTTCCTGTGTACTTCAGAGATTTGCCCGTTGATGTATGAAAGAGCACATGTATCTGTCTGCCATTGTATTCAGCCAAGGATACAGCTGGGTGCTGACACCTCTGCTCTGAATAGACTTCTGTCTGGCAATCACTGATAGCTGTAATGCTGTACTCAGTGCAAAGTACTAGGCATGCCAGTTTTTAAATATGCAACTTGGCTGGGTATTTGTAATCACAGGGAGTAGACAAGGACAGACAGTGAGAAGTGGACTTAATCTTGTTCCGCTGTGTCTTTCTAGTTTCCGCTGTGTTTTTCTGTTTTCTGCAGAAATAGACAGTGAGTTGTGTGAAGATGGGCAAGTGGTAAATCAGGTTGTAGCTGCTGGGTGGGTTTGGTGCTTCTTAGGTCATTGCTTCTTCTGTAAACAGCATTGACAACTCTGATGTAGAGAATACTTAATCCCATGTTCCATCTGCAACTTTGTTTATGAGCTCTCTTTCTTTTTTCACTTCCCTTTTCCCATCCAGCATTTTATGCTTATTTTATTCCGGATTTTTAATCTGGAGCAGGTCTTTCATTTCCCTTCTTGATCTCTCCATGTTTCATTGTGCTATAGATTCCCTCATACTTCAAAGAAAACACCCAGGAGATCTCTTCATTCTTAAGGGTTTTATTTATTAAGCACAGAAGCTGGTGTAAAAATCTGCTGAAAAGACCATTCATTCTTTATAAACCTTAAAGTTTTCATCTGAAATTTGTTCCAAAAACTGACTGGGAACAGTAAGCTAATCCTCGTGATTCACCAGTTTCATAAGCCTACCTTGGCTTCAACTGGACAACAGATTGAAACGGTATTCCTTATATAAACTAGTATTCCATATTTTAGTGGAAAATACAAATGTGCTTCAAAAAGTGCCATGAAATGCATACTAAAAGAAAATGTTAGGGATCATGACTTAGAATTCTGAGTTAGATTTCTTTGCTTTTTTAAAACCACATGGTGAAAGAGTGGGATTTTTTACTTTTAAAATCCTTCAATACCATTAAAATGTCTAGATTATTATTTGAAAGGTATGGTTTGGTTTTGATGGCAGAATTTTTTATTATAAATCACTTAGAAACATCATCAGTGCATAGCATTTTTTAAACTACCACTGATACTACAGATGATTATTTGAAATGGCTGAAGTCAGAACATGACAACAAAATAGTTAATCCATTATATATACTCTAAAGATGTGTGGTTGTTAGCAACTCAATTGCTTGTAGTTTTTTAAAAATAAAACATTTAAATGACTTTGGCTTATTAAACTAATTTAATGAGGATATCTGAATATCCTGGAGGGACAGAAATGGACTCAGTAATATTTAGCTGAAGCAGAGGGGAGTACTTGATCACCAAATGCATGGTTTACCAAAATTTAACAATGAACAAAGACTGGAGTTTCAGTTTAATTTTAAAAACAAGTTGCAAATTAGAGTTACCAGTGGTTTAATGAGCTGAGGGAAGGGTCCTCTTGTAATCCTTGACCTTGCAAAGGCTTCTGCTGACTTTATGCAATGTAGTTAATACAGAACAAGTTGTTCCTATATAAATTTACGTAGGAATTTAGTGTGCAAAGGGAGTTCATTTTTAATAAAGTAAAGTACTGGGAGCTGTATCTTTTCAGCTATTTGAATAAATTTGTTCTGCATTCTCTTAGTCCTCATGTATGGGATTTTTATTATGTTACATCACATAAATTAAAAAAAAATAAATTTAAAAGTCTGGTTTATATAAACAGAGTAAAAACTACTTCTGGCAGGTTGTGCAAAGTAAATCTTAGTACAAATAACGTAACAAGAAAGGATACACACCAGCTGAATAATTGATGATATGATTGTGAAACTTCTCTTGTTCCGCAGGAGTAATCCTATAGTTTTAGAATGCTCTCTAGTAGAAGTAATAGAATTCAAGTAATTCTAAACTTTGTAATCTTGCCCTCAAGGATCATGTTTTCAGTATTATTTACTAGAAGCATGTACCGTGGGAAGGTATTGGCGAAGTCTATGACAAGGTAACAGCTGAAGCTAAAAGGTCAACAAATTCCTCAGTTTAGTATGGGTGCTGCCTGCATCTGCAGACAGTGTAATTGTCTGAGAGTTTATAAAAGTTAGACAACTCTTCTCTTTCCAGCTTGAAGGTTTTGGTTTTTGTTTTGTTTTGTTTTGTTTTTTACCAGAACAGTTCCACATAAGACTAGGAAAAAAAAAAAGCCTTAGAAGTGCAGATAATTTTAAATCCCAGGGGGTTTATGAATATATATTTTATCTTTGCTTCCCACTGTAAGTTTTTGCTGCAGTAGAATAACTGAATGGATAGATATGTGAGAATAGATACATGAGAAGCATTGTTTCTGTCAGTTTGTTACACACTGAATTCCCAGTAAGAACCATGGATATCTTGAAGGACTGTGGTCCTGTTAATAAAATAAAAGTTTAGAAGAGTGTGAAGCTAAGCAGCAAAATTGTTACTCTGTGACATTTTTTTCAGCAGTAATCAGACACTTTTCAAGTGGGTGGTGAGAAGAATAGCTGTTTTCATAAAGAAAATTGTCCTGATTTTTTGCACTCACTTTTTTTTTGTTTGTATTTTCCCTCTGTGATGTTCAACAGATCTGGACGAATTTATTGTCATAGGTAACTAAAATCAATTACCTTTGTCAACCCACCAAGATATTTGCTTGTAGGTTACTCTGAAAAACATTGATAGTTTGCTTGACTGTAATTCCAATTAATAAGCCATGTCTGTGGATCTTTTTGTTCTTTATCTTGCTTGAAGGCAGTTTATTTCAAATCCCCACAACATACCATTTATCCTTGCCCAGACAGAATTTATTGAAAGATGGATCAGACCTGAAGTCTTTCTGAAGCTGTGTTAGTTTGAGTGATCTGAAGATTATCCTATTCTGTGTTCAGTCCAGGATTAAAACTATCTGACTGCAAGCAAAAAGCATTCAGAGTATGTGCTGGACCTCAGTTCTGATTCAAATTTGATGCACATTTTACAAAAATATGTTTTAATATACGCATGACATTTTCTGTTTTAGTGATGATTTATGACTAAATATTCATAACTGCCACTCTTAAATAACGAAGGCAAACTGCTTTGCAAACACGTCTGATCTTAAATGTTATTAATATGCATATATTGACGTAATGTGTTCTGCATAGTTAATACAACTGTAATTGATCAGATATGTCTGGTAATTGTAACCCTTGGAAGGATAATTTTAAGCAAAGTGACATTTTATTTATATATTTAATTACACAAATATTGCTTTTGTACCTTTTGTACAGAAATTTCAAAAAGTAACAGGGTGAAATAGTAATTACAAATTAAAAGAAGCTTGGTGAGAGAACTAATTCAAATCAAGTTGGATGTTGTAATGCAGTTTGGTGTTTAAGGCACAACTTTGTTCTCTTGGTTTTTTCAAGACTTCCAAGATCCTTATGACAGCAGTCTGCCCTATGCAGCATCCACATTCTCAGTTCTGGTCAGCACTGTACAATGTAAGCCTCTGCAGATCAATGCAACCATTTAAAATTTGTTGTGCCAGCTTCTTTTAAAAAAGTTTATCTTTCACAGTATCAACACCTGAAGACTTCACTGGGACTTAAAATTGTATTTTACATCACAAAACTGGACTCTGATATTAGAAAAATGGAGAATTTAAGAGAAAACCTTGGTTTTAACTTTGCATATCCTAACAAAAAATACTAGATGTTGTGCAGGAACAAATAAAAATCAAAGTCTGTCTGTACAAAGATTGCAATGGCAAATTATCAGAGTCGTACTCTGGGACAGGAACCCATGAAAGGATCATGGGATAAGACTCAGGTACATATGCAAATGTTTAAGAATATTTCATTGTGAATAAGATGACAAAAAATGATCTGTGAGATGACTGCAAGTATCCAACCCTTCACTCTTCCTGTAATTTTTTGTGTGTTTTTAAAGACAATCTAGAGAGCAAAGACTGTGGTAATTGAACCTTGAAGCTAATTATTGTTGATTGAAAATGAAAACAGTTGTGGTAATGTAATTAGGGTTTTTTTGTATTTTTTTCTTAAAAGAAGTTCCTTATTGCTCCACTTGAAGAAGCTGATAAATACTGTCTAGAAAATCACTCAATGAAAACTATGGAAATAGAATTAGAGACACATGAAATTTACATTATATGACTTGTTAGTAGTGGAGACCTCTGCATGTTTTAATCTTATTTTGAAATTCACAAGATGATCATGGTATGTGAAGAGTTGATGGGGAGTCAACTGGATTGGTAAGGTCTACCACAAATGCTTTGTGTATTTCAGATTCACAATTTATTTTTAATATCTTTTTTTCTATAGGGATGCCCTCTGCTTCTTTATTAGTTTATTTGCTTTTAGCATTACTCATTCATTTCACATCAGGAGAAACAGAAGTGCGGTTCAGTGGACAAACAGAATTTGTAGTCAATGAAACAAGTACAACTGTTATACGTCTTGTAATTGAAAGGACGGGGAAGCCTGCTAACATCACAGCAATTGTGTCGGTAAGAAACCATGGCAGTTATATTCTCAGTAACTGTTGATAACTTTTTAAAGAGCTTTTTGATACTCAGACACATGGAGAGCTGAGAGTGTGACTGATAGGAGAGACAAGTGAGAGCCACAAAATCCCTTTGTTTTTTCTTCTCTGAACTTCTAATTTTACTGTTCTGAAAGGAAGAATAGTCTTTTCCACAATGTTTCTTTCAAGCCTTTAGCTTCCTAAGAAGGATGATTCTGGTGTGGCAGCTATGCTGGTTCAGTGGCTTCTCTCCATTTAGTCTTAGTGTAAACTGTAAACTTAGTCTAGACCCTTTGCTGTTTTTACATTACTGCCTTTTTAATCTCTCCTCTAATCACCTCACTTACAATAGAGTCAGGGTAATTTTCATCTGTTGACTGAGATGAAAGGAGGGAAGTTCTTTTTAGAAGACAATCTTGCCAACTTTGATGATCAAATTGTTAATCTAGGTTGAATGCCTAGGCTCCTTCCAGTGCTTAGAGTGGAAGGCAGAAGGCAATTACACCCTGTGGTAAGTTTAATTCATGTAGAGTATTACGAGTTGTACACTTATGTGCTTCCTGTACAGGGATAGTTTTTTTCAATAAAAATCCTTTTCATATGGTATATTATGCAAAAGATACCAAATTGCAGGGAAGGAAGTCATAAAAGGGTCTGAAGAAAGAAAGTGTTCTGTTTATTTTATTTATTTATTTTTTTACTGAATGAATGAAATGAGCTATTATCTATGTATCTTCTGTCAAAAATTAACTCCATGACAGCAGGAGAAATTGTGGGACGAATTATGTGCAGCAAACAAGGTATGAAGTCTAAATGAGCCTAGAATGATAATATAGAACATATTGAAGGAAGAAAGAGGTGGCATTTGGTTGTGTGTTTATTGCAGATTGATGGAGAAAACACAGGAGACTTTTTTGACACATATGCAGCTGCATTTATACCTGATACAGAAACAAACCGAACAGTGTATATATCTGTCTGTGATGATGATCTTCCAGAGGCTGATGAGACATTCACATTTCACTTGACACTACTGGTAAGTTTCAGTTTTTCAATATATCTATTTCACAGAAAACAGTAATATAATATAGGTGAATTTCATAGATTTCAGTGTAGTCTTACTGCTTGTAGACAGTAATAGGTAAGAATGAAAACCTGGAGTCCAAGCAGGATGATTCTTATTGCCCTTCAAAAAGTTTGCATTTTTGTGGATATCTCTGTCATGTTGCTGTGCCTGATACTTGAGCAGGCATTGTTTTCAGCTGTGGATATTTGAAGGCATACTAGAGCCCAGAAGAGTTTGATTGTGATGACTCAGTCTTTCCTCTTTTCCTGCCTAGAATGTGTGTGGAGAGAATAGTGGAAATAGCAGAAAAAGAGGATGACTTACAGTCCTCCAGAAGCAGAGGTTAAATGTGACTTATCTAAACCCAAACAATTTTACAAAATTTTCCAATAAATTTGTTTTTATTGTTCTGTTTCACTGGAGTTATGCTATGAGAGAGGGATTCGCATTCATATATTTTTAGCACACAGTTCATGACTAAGTAAGATGTCAATTCAGCAAAAATAAATTTTCTATTTCATTGCCAGTATTACACATGTATGGGGATGTTTGCAGTGACTATAAAATGCATATTTTCCCTTCCTTCTTTGATTTGTAAATGTAGCTCATTTTACAATGCTATAAAGACTTCCTTCTTTTATAGCTGCTATCCTAGTGTATCTTTTAGCTGGTAACCTACTATAATAGTTTCAAAGTTTCAGTTTTGTACAAATATTAGGGATAAAAGAACAACTTTAGAATTCTTGGCAGTGTTAGATGCTTTATGTATGGTTCTCTATTGATATGCTATTAATAATTGTTAAACTATTGTTAATCATTTGTATAGTTTGCTTCAAGCATTTTAATGTCCACTGCTTACAGTGTATTTCCACAGTACTT
The DNA here is from genome assembly GCA_018697195.1 of Certhia americana. Classification (NCBI taxonomy): domain Eukaryota; kingdom Metazoa; phylum Chordata; class Aves; order Passeriformes; family Certhiidae; genus Certhia; species Certhia americana. The sequence goes on from CM031878.1 coordinate 55,633,330, forward strand.
AGGAATTATCTTAACTCCTTGCATTCTATTACTTTAAACAATTTTCTTTGTGATATATAATAAAAAGACTTTTGTCTTTAATAAAAAGATTTTTGTAAACTCATGTTAACTCTAAAGAGTTAATACAGTAAATTCAGTATGCCTTTTTTGTCACCATACTTAATATCTTATTTTGGTTTTAATTTTAGAAACCATCTGCAGGGATAAAGCTTGGCTCACCCAGATCTGTCACTGTAACAATCTTATCAAATGACAATGCCTTTGGAATAATTTCTTTTAACATGGTATGACTTCTTTATGGTATATTTTAGAACATTTTAGAAAACATAAAGGTGAAATTGTCAAAGATATGGTTAGTTATTCACCCAAATCCCTTGAAAACAGATTCTGAGTTACATCTCTGAAAACATGTCTAGAGATAATTCATACATATATATGTAATGCATACATATATATAGGTTTAATATTTCTATATGCTTTGAGGTGTTGCGATTTTGCCTAAGATTTTCAAACTTGGATGAATATCTATGTTGCTCATCTAAATATAAAGCTTTTAGAAATTGTTCAGTCTCCCTGCCCCTCAATATAATATGGAAAAAATGAGTAGTAATACTATAGTAAAGTTATGAGGAGGCTTGGAAATTTTAATATATACGTTTTTCCCATCTTAAGTGATCACTTTTGTGTTTAACTCTCAAGCTGTAAGAGCAGCATCATGATATATGCATTATATGTACATATTCTTCTGGGGATAAGAGTGGTGAGACACTAGTTGTATGGAGGATATTTGCAATAATGCAAAGTTTGTGTTAGCAGAAAGAGAAACTGTGCTTTATTACTGGCACTGTGGCAATATACTTTTTAGGGGAATTCCCTGAGAAAAATCCAGTATGAAAAATTTTTAGCACCACAGCATTAAACTCTGCTGCTCCCTGAAGAACTGTAAGTCTTTGAAATCTCTCAGCTGGAATGGTTTGATAGACAGAGTCCATTATCTAGTTATCTAACAAATGAGTTTTTAATGGAGAAAGCCTCTTCTTAATAGGGTTAGGAACTCCTGTAAATATAACCAGTGCTCATATGCCAGTGCTTAGAGTATTGTAACTATGCTCATTTACAAAAAAACCCCAACAAAACCCAAGAAAACCCACTCTACATACATTATGATAATTTTTTACTCTCAAACCTTTCAAGCTATTTATTAGCTGAATTAATTGGTTGCTAGGAAATGTATGTCATCACCAGACTGGTTTGCAGATTGGATTAACTTGTCTGTGGGGAGATTGGTATTTCTATGGTAACAGTTTCTTCCTTCTGCTGTGATATTTGATCTATGCCTGATTGCCTGTCCCTTTTCTTCCTCATTAGTCTGCCTTAATCACAGTGAATGAGCCTAGGGGCAGAAATGAATTTGTGCCTCTCACTCTAATTAGGGAGAGAGGAACCTACGGGACGGTCGTTGTAACTTTTGAGGTGAGTTTATCAAAAAGGCTTCATACCTTTGTCTATTAGATGAAGCTGTGAGGCCATAACCATAACTTATCAAAGCATTTATTGAAGTGAAGGGACTAAATACCTATGTCTACATTTGTTAATTCTATTTCATAAAATGGAAAAATACTACCTTTCAAATGGAAAACATTGCAAATATCTAACTGCTTAATTTAGGAAAAATGAAGGTATGTTTAAAAAAGAGTATTCTAGGTCATTTAGGAAGATATTTGAAGCAATTTGTTGGTGATATTTGCAAACAATGTCTATTGATTGTGTAAGAAATTTCTTGTATATTTTCTCAAAACTTATAAACACCTGACTCTTTTGAAGGTGCTTGTGCCACCTTCAAACATATAAATGTAGAGCTCAATACTTAGTGAAATTCTATATGCATAAGACTGCAGTTTGCATTTCAACCTATCAAAATCATTACTTGAACATTTAGGCCATTACTCACATACTTCATGTGAATGGGATATACTTACTGCCTTTATTGTGAGAGGGAGGATTTTTTTTTCACAGTCTAGTTCTGATTCTATTACATTCTTTAAAATTACAGGTAATTCTTTTTCATATCAAAATTCCTTTATCAGTTGTCATCAAAGATGTATCATTTAGATGTGTCAAGATCTCAAGATTTGTACTAAATGTTATTGCAGGCTAAATCTAGCACGTATAGATAATGTTTATGTTCTTTATGTTATTTACTGCAGATACGTTTGTTTTAAAATCCAATAAATTTTGCTATCTGCACAATTTATCAAGTTAATCTCAAAATGTTGTTTATATACATATGTTGAAAAAAATTTACAAGATTCTCTAAAACAAAACCCTAACATATTGCCTCTATGGGTCTTAATATTTTTAGGTTTTGGTATTAATTGTAATTTCCTTGATGTCACAAATCAAAATAGAAAGGTCACAAGTAATTGTTATGATCTTGTCTTGGAGCTGATTAGGAAATGTTCGTTTAATTAAAAGAGAAGGACTATCCTTTCTGTTATTTAAAAGAGTCAGTTATGCATTAGTAGATACCAAAGAGTTCTCAAGGGCCTGTATTGAAGCAGTTATCTTCCTTTTTATCTGGCAATACAAGATTTCTTCAGAGTGCCTACTCAGATTTACTCCATCTGCCAAAAAAGAGTAGATTTTCACAACTGAATGTGTATGTATATGATCAGGAGGTGACTGAACAAATAGCAATTTCTTATGTATTTCACACACTGTATATTGACTATTGTACTAATTTTTACACATGCTCTATATATTTCTTATCATAAAAATGAATTATTTGCAGATAGAAGATGGACCAAACTCAGCTGAAGAAGACTTAAGTCCAGCCAGAGGAAATATTACATTTACCCCTGGGAGATCAGTGTTGATTTTTAATTTAACAGTGCTTGATGATCAGGTAAAAACAAGCTGGCATTTTTGGTTTGGATGTATAGATTGACTGCTGTTCTGGAGGGACTTCGTGTATTATGATATAAATATGCTTGGTTTAAACAGGGCAACAAGTCCTTCTGCTTCATAAAGCGATCAGTTTTGTCTCTGCGGGCTATCATTTTATCTTTTTAATGTTGCCTCTGTACATACCCTGACTGCTCTGACTAGATCACTTAGGTGCTGTACAGTAAAAGTCTAAATAATTAAGAAAGCATTATATTTTTTTTCATATGGAAAAATGAGGTTCTTGTATTGTCAAAGATGATGTCCTTTAACTAGATACAGGTTCATCTATTAGACTGACCTTTCTGTATTTAACTTTTCTGTGTGAATATGATACTGAACAACTTGATAAGGAAATTCACTAAAAAGTATTATGTAGGGGAAAAAAGTGTCTGTGTCAAAAGTGGGAAACTTTAAAGCATTTTTTTGTATATTTCTGCTAATTATGGAAAATAGTCTCCCAAGTCTATGCTGATACTAGTATTAAGAGACTGTTCCAAATTTCTGTGTAGAAATACCTTTTTTAGATTAGATATAGTATTTCTGTAACGTATATGTGGAAAGAATTCATTAGATTTGTGGGGAGGATGTGATTTACTTTTCCTTGCAGAGGTTCTGTTAATGCTTTTTCACTCAAAGTTTGATCTGTATAGCTGTGGTGGTCCACTCACTGGAAGTCTTCCATGGCTGTACCCAAAAGGTTAATTTTGTGTAAAAATCCTTTACTGATGATGATGATGGAATGCACAATGTTTAATTTGAGCTGTTAAGATCTGAAGTCAAGAAAAACTGTGCAACAGCCATCTGAATTGCAAAGCTTTTTTCCCTACAAAAATTAGGTGACTGCAGCTCTGATCTCTACAGTAGTACATTTATAGTAATTTTATTGTGTACATTTCCTTTTTTAGTGAGGAACAATGGAAATAGTTTAACAGAAAATGAAAGGAAAATAAGCACTGAAAATCACTTATTGTTGTCTTTGAAGTCTGAGTTGGTTTTTCATTGATCAATAATGATGCCATTAAGAATTCCAAAATGTCCTGTTTATATGAGATGTTAAGATGTAAACTACAGCTGAAGTTGTCGATACATTTTGACTCTCTTAAAAATATATTTCTAAATGATCTCAGATGGAATATTAGTTAGTTATCTAAATGAAACAGAAGTTAGCATTTTTTTTGAATGAGGTAGATCAACCATGTTGTACTTCAGTACAGGAGGCTGGTGGCTGAGATCTTCCACATCTTACACTGACAACATACCCTGCTATCAACCAACAGCATTATGCCTGTTTCAATACCACAAGCCAAAGGAACTGAATTGGCATAAGCTATCATGCCCACTCTTCTAGCCTTAGGAAAGGATCTCATGGTAGCAAAAAAACAAATGAACGTGAAAGAGAAAGGAATATTGGAGAGCAGCAGGGTTTTCAGAATTGGTCATTTTGTCCTGGAATTCCTCTCAGAAGCAAATACTACTGGTTTCCAGTAGTTCACAGTAAGGATGAAATGCAAAGATCACAAATAATTTTTAAAGATTTACTTTTTGCTTATATGTATTAATAAAATAACTTTTTTTTTTCAGTTCCATAGGTGTACCTAACCAAGATGTGGGCAATAAAATATAGAATCATAGAATCGTATAAAATGCTGAGTTGAAAGGATTTTTAAGTCCAGCTCCTAGCTCTGCACAGGATACCCAGGAATCACTTCACACCATTTTTGTCCATATATATATATATATATATATATATATATATGCACGTGCACACACACAAACACACACACACACACACACACACATACATATATATATATATATATATATATATATATATGTAAATAGAAAACAGAAATCTCATCATTAATCCTTCCATTTGTGGTTTATAAACCACAAATTCTTTATTGGCTCCTGCATCAGACGTTGGAGAAGCAATATCTAGAACTAAAATGCTGTTTTAAGCACTTGTTTTGTAGAAATCCCAAAATCTAAATTATTGCTAAGAAGTAGCAAACACTTTCTCAGAATTGTGATGGAAATTTTGTCTGGCTTTGTGGGTGTGTTTGAACAAGGATTCATATTGTATAGGGAGGGATGGGCCAAGGTAGGTTCTGTACAGAAGTTGTTGTATTATCTCAGGTACATATAGAGATAGATCAGAATCAACATCAGAAAAAAGAAAATTTAAATCTAAGTGATGGAGAGGAACACTTATTTCCAAGTAGAGGGGCTTTCAAAAATGGCAGTTGGTCTGCTCATACTCAAGCTGAAAGACGAAAATTTTTGTGATTTTTGACTAATTTTTATTTGTGTTTTTTTTTTTTTTTTTTTTTTTTTTTTTCTTTTTTTACTTTCTACCCTCTTTTAATAATATATTTTGGGAAATGGAGACATTAAATTTTGAAAAGGGATTTCCAGAAAAAGTTGAAAGCAAGACTATTCTCCAGTTTGTTTTATAATGAAATGAACTTTCAAGTTGGTATCATTACACTCTCCTGCAAAATGCATAAACCATATTTCTCATTATAGTTTTGCATGTATTTGAAATATGATTTACATACAGTTGCTAATACTATTTTTCCAGGTACCTGAAGATGATGAAATCTTTGTTGTCCGTCTGAAGAGCGTGGAGGGTGGGGCTGAAATCAACAACACAAAAAATTCTGTTTGGATTAAGATTAGGAAAAATGACAGTCCCGTGCGTTTTGTTCAGAATGCTTATATGGTGCCTGAGGAAGATGAAGTGGTAACAATCCAAGTCGTTCGTGGTAAGGATGTCAGTGGAAAATTAATTGGACCTGATGAAGACGAAGTCTCTGTCAGTTACGCCATCATAACTGGGGATTCAACTGCACATGCACAGCTTAATGTAGACTTCCTAGATCTACAGCCAAATACAACTCTTGTTTTCCCACCTCTAGTTCACGAAACATATTTGAAATTTAAGATCCTTGATGATGCCATACCAGAAATTGCTGAGACCTTTCAGATTATGCTTCTTAAAGACACTTTGCAGGGAGATGCTGTTTTGATTTATCCATCTGTTGTTCATGTCACTATCCAGCCGAATGATAAACCCTATGGAGTTCTGTCAATCCACAGTGTTCTGTTAGCTCACACTGTTATCATTGATGAAGACCAAATTTCAAGGTACTACAGATCTTAAAATCTAGTATCTAGTCAGTTTAAGAGATTTGTTTGTAATTGTTAAGCATCTTTAGGGTATCATTATAGTAATTTTAAAATCATTACTAAAGTATAATGTAGTATTCACTTTGTGTGTTGTTGTTATCAGCTATATCTACAAAAGAAGTGGGAATATCTGATTGTACAGAAAAAAATTTAATATCTGTAAACTGTATGTAAATAATCCATAACTATTCAATCACATAACCAGAATAGTGAAAACTCCTCAATCTAAAAATACGATGAGTGAAGTTGTGATAGGTTCAGTGGGAAATAGATTTCTGTCTTCCCCCCTTGGTGTATATTTGTTTTTACAATCTATAAAACCAGTCTCTGATTAAAAGAAAAAAAAAACATGTTCAGCATCTCCCATGAAATAATCACCTTAAACTAAATACAATTTCAATATTTGCAATTTTACAGAGAGATTAAAATCAAAGCTCTGTACAAATTTTAGAGGCACACAGATACCCAATATTGATAATCTCAATAAGAATGTCCACTGCTAATTACTTGTAGTTCATCCCCAAAGAAACAAATAATACCTCAAACTATCATAATATGTGAAATTTTGAAAGAATAATTTATGGTATTTAGGGCCCACCACTTGAGTATTCATCTTTCTTTTTTATATACAATAAAGAAATAAATCCTGCTTTCTAAATGTTTGTAAGTTCCGATTCCAGACTTTTTCTTGTAGTCATGCTCTTGTCAGATGCAGGCAACATGATATTTACAATATCATAAATATCAGTAACTGAGTATATTTTTCGCAAAGAGGCAAACAGTTCATTCAAGATCATTATTTCAATGCTCATGCCCCATAACTGTTCATGATATAGAACAGGCAAAAAGTGTTACGATTTCACAAACTGTAAGCCTTGAGTCAAATGTCAGTTGCAAGCAGCAGACATTTATACCACTTAGGTCAGTGTTAATATTTTAGGGAATTGGTAACTATGCATGCCAATAGTAATTATGGTTTGTGGTTTTTTTTTTTTCATTTGAAACCATAGGTTTGAAGGGATCACAATTGTAAGAAATGGTGGAACACATGGAAATGTTTCTGTTTCCTGGGTTATAATCCGAAATAGCAGTGATCCTTCACCTGTGACTGCAGACCTACTTCCAGAGGCAGGGGAGATAACTTTTGATCAAGGACAGATGCTGGTGACACTTCATCTGGACATTGTTGATGATGATATACCAGAAGAGGCAGAACCTTATCTTCTGAAACTCCTAGCTGATACAATACAGGGAGGTGCAGAAGTCAGTGAGCCATCTGAGGTAAGTTTACTTTTAGAATTCTTTTGGAGAAGATACTAATGAGTAATAAAGACTTTTTCAGTTTTAATAATGTTGATTGATTGATGGATTAGCTGAACAGGTGAAAGGGTTTGGTCCCGGATAAAATCAAAACTAATCAAACTAATCCTTAATACAATCTTAGTGTACAGAGCCATATCTAAAGTATTTGGCTGAGTATAGTTTACAATGCCAGACCTTTTTACTGTGGTAGCATTCAGTTCAGATTATTCCCAGTGTGCAATGATAGCATTGAATAAATGCTGTCTTAAGTGACTGCTTTCTAACTGAAGACAGGAAAGCTATTTTCACTTTTCCATTTGCTGTTTTAATGATTACTGAAATGTTTTACAGAGTAACAACTTCAAGGGGAAGTTTTGGTGATTAAGACTAACCTCTGAACTATTAAAGGGTGGCTAGAATTTCTCACAGCTGTGTGACTCGAATCCCTGCTTTGTCTTTCTCCAGTATGGTTGGAATGAGCTTGGTGAATAAAATTAAGTTCTTTACAATCTGAAACATTTTTAAATTATTCACTGTGGCTGCTGAACCAAAAAATCAGCTATTCAGAGCTCATTCTGGCGCGTTCGATGATGCCACTGTCAGTGCAATACTTCTTGTTTATGAAGAATACTTTGGGGCTGTCACTCTGATTTCTTTCCTGATGCCAGTTTAATAAGGAGAAAAATGTACAGTGACAGTCAGGATATACTTTTGTGAATGCATGAAACTGTGCTATAGAGTAATGCAGCATTCTGTTTTCTGCTTTGCAGCTTCTGTTTTACATTCAGGACAGTGATGATGTCTATGGTCTCATAAAATTCCATCCTTTGGAGAATCAGAAGATTGAAAGTAACCCAATGGGACGTTTTTTATCCTTGAGTTTTGCAAGGGAAAGAGGAACAGTTGGAGATGTGCAGTTGGTTTATACTGCACTGTATATTCCAGCTGGAGCTCTGGATCCTGAGAGAGCGAAAGGTGGCATCCTAAATATGTCTAGAAGAAGTACGCTCATCTTTCCAGAAGGAAAAGCACAAGTTTCTATAAACATACCAATTCGAAATGATGCATTTCTTCAAAATGGAGCTCATTTTGTCATACAGGTATCTTAGCTGTGTTTTGGGGTTGTTTTTTTTAGCCCATGTAATATAACGGATATAAAATAGTTGTGGTTCCTTTCCTTTTAATTAATTGAAATGATTCTGCCTGATTAAAGAAAGAAAAAAAGAAAACAAATATGTTAGTTCTATAGCCAAGAGAATTCTTTTATTTAGATACAGATTCCACAAATATGCTACAAAGAATTTTATTCCTAATCATTATTTACTAATTGCACCATTTAAAAAAATACACTGTTGTAATAGAATTCAGTTGTTAATTATGAAATTTAACAAAATTATATCAATGTTGCAGAGGTTAGTTACTTTTTCAGGTATGATATTCTGTCTGTCCTTGGCTTTCCATTTAATCAAGATAAGGCTTCTAAAATACAGAAGCGTGACAGATTTTAGGAATTAAGAGCAAGGAAATTTAAAAATAATCAAACATATGTTATGGGAATTGAAAAGTTCTTCTAGTTTTTCCTGTGTGTGCCCTTCTGGGATTTTTTTGGGTGTGTTTTTTGTGTGTTTTTTTTTTTTTTTTGTTTTGTTTTGTTTTGTTTTGTTTTGTAGTTGGTTTATTTTTTTTCCTCTCTATCTGAATTTGTAAGAAGGGAGATTGTGTCATTGTTCATAGGACTGGCTGGAAAAGTTCACTAAAATTAGGCTTTTGAAAGAAAACACGTTCTCCACAAAAATGTTTAAAGAAAGATTTTTTTATTTTCCAATAATTTATTTTTGTCTTCATTTTTCACCAGAGAAAAAGAGATTTGCATATATGTTAGCAAGTTACTGTTCAGATATGCTGCTGTGGGTCATTCTGGGTATTGTAATCAGTATTTTTTATGCTTATTTTCTAATCTGCAATTACTGCATAATCTGTCCTTCCTCTAATTAATTATTGTTACTGTCTGGGATCATAAGCCCAGGGACCAATCCTGATACACAGACAAAGGGGTGACTTGTCACAACCAAAGCACAAATCTCAAAGTAATTTCTCAGTTCTTTTTAATATTTTCATTTTAAGTCAGGTATCTTCAAAATATTCAAATGGAGGTGTTGATTTGAAAGCTTAAATTCAAACTCAAAACTTTTTCTTTTTTCTTTAATTTATAGTCTACAAAATATGTTTTAATTACTTGAAAAGATTTCTTCACCTCCTTCCCCCTACATTCTACTTTTAAAAAAAAAAAAAAAAAAAAAAAAGAGAGAGAGGGAGAAAATAAATATTGTCAGAATCATATTATCGTTTCAGTTGCACACACTCTTTCTATGTTCACAACTAGGTAGGGAATATGATTCTGAAATATTAGAATAGGTTAATGTGTTTTACCATCTTCATGTGATCTGAAAGACCAACGGAAGAACTGAAATATCTAAATTTAAGCTCCTTTCAGGTGATAGATTACACATAACGTTGCAGTGTGGACTATGGACAGGATGTATGACAAATACTTCAATATGCAGACACTTGGCCTGACTTTTCAAACTGCACATTCCAGGGGGACAGGGTGTAGGTTCTGTACTTTCTTCATGAACTATAAAATCTTTCAATTTGAGCACACAGAATCAGAGGCAACTTCTAACAGAAATAATTCCTTTAGAAAAGGAAGAAAAACACCTCTGTTTATCACTATGAAAATCCTTCTACACTGGGAATTATTGATAGTCTCAGCAAGCATGTTTATAATGAAATTGCAAAGTTTATACTAGGCCCAGTAAAGAATCAACTCAGGACCTGGGGAGGAGGGGTGGAGGAACAAATGAAGCTTAAACACAATAAGAGAACAGGTAGAGGAACTGGAAATGTGAGATTAACATTAGTCATGACATCTTCAATTAAATAATCTATTGTTTGATAAGCAGACTACTTTTGGTATGGACAGGAAGATTTTCTAATCTGGTAAACTGCTTGACATTATTCAGTTCACAGTGCATTCTTTTTTATCCTCATGAACTGATTTGCTTTAAGAGGAAACACTGAACTAAAAAAAACCCAAACAACCAAACAACAATATTTTATTAATTATTACTTTAATCTCAGATTTACTATCCAGATAGTAACAAAAGGAATTCCTTCAGCTCTGTAGGATTTCAGAACTTTTACGTAGCTAACAAACACAGCTTGGTCCACTTGCCTGTGTTGATTGGAGAATTAGCACCTACTCTAAAAAAATTCTAAGAAACCAAGGAAACAAATAGAACTATGCTCTGTTCCTCAGAATCCAAATAACTAGCTTGTATGGTTGAGAATCAATTTCTAACTACATTATTTATAAAACAAATACCATCTATCATTAGATAAAATTTGCATGAGTATTTTTGAGTGTTACATGAATAACAGTAGAACAAAATATGATATAGTCCCAGCATTTTATATAAATTTGTTATAATAATCAAGGGGATTTAAAACTCCTCAGTTGAGAGGATGTTTCATAATAATTTTATGTATTTAAATAAGGTATTTTTGCCCTTCTCCACTAAAACCTGTATGGCAGCATTTAATAACTCCAAGCAAAAACATCCTAATGGGAGTTAAAAGGTGGTTTTCATTGGTGGCTCATGCACCAGTGAAATGCTTACAGATGTACTAATTGATCATAGAAACATCTGTTATCATGACCCATGTAGACAGAATCTCATAGTGTTATAAATTATATTTGAAAGGAATTTTAAAACAAGTGAAACAAGGAAAATCCTGTTTTCCTTGTTATGTCAGTGGTGCTGATGGGCTAAGTGAATAGTATTTTCCATTCAAAAGCAGAATAAACATTTTTCTATTTCTTCTTAGTGTAAATAAGCCATCAAAAATATGGTAATATAAGAGGAGATTACAGTTTTGAAATCTTGTCCTTATTTTTCAATTCTGAATGTAATTCTAACATATTGTAAATAGAGAAGTCTTTGCATTTCTTTTGAGAGAGGAAAGAAGACTGAATCACTCTTTGGCTTCATGAGATGGTCTAAATTATTATGTTTCCAATGAATCCAGCAGATTTTTATCAATGCATGGCAAAAAACTGAAGCTGGAACATCTGGGGTGCTTGGCAGATCAATTCATAGATCCAGTAATGAACGGCACAGTTTAGAAATTTAATTCTCCCTCTACATACATTTAGTTGTATGCATGATTTCTCTGAGAGGTATGCCATTCTGCTGTGGAAGCTCAATACCTTTCACTTCATTTCTTACATGGCTACTTACACATTTTTGTGCTAACAATGTTGCTGGTAGGAGAAATTCATTCTGCGGGTGTTTTGCTCCTCGCATTATTGCACTTAGTCCAAGATGTCAGATAAGTTCCTGCTTGGTACTCAGGCTTTTTATTTTTTAAGTTTTTCTTACTTTTTCTCACAGTTGGAAAAAGTTGAGCTGCTGAATAGAGTTCCTCTTGTCCCACCCGTGAGTCCTAGATTAGGTGAGATTCGAAATATTTCTTTGAGGATTACTCCAGATATTGCAAATGGGGAAATAGGATTTACTAGCAATCTTCCAATTGTTCTTTCTGAGCCAGAAGATTCACCTGCTACAGTGGTAAGTAAACATTTTTATATTGTCTCTTAGTATGGAAAGCTAAGGAGAAAAGCAAACATGGAGAAAGCAAAGTTTGCTATATCCACTCTAACATGAGAAAAATCCATCCTTCATGCTTAATCTTATTCCAAATATTCTGCTTTAAAAAAACAAAAAGACAAAAAATTGCTAGGAAGATTAATGTGTTTGTCATCTGAAAAGTGTTGTAAACTTTGCTTTCTCTGTAAGAATCTGGAACTGGTTAGGTCTTGATGGAGCAAAAGATGCTGCAGACAGTTTAATTTCTTTCACCAGCTGCAAAGACACTCCTGTAGAGCAGGACTGATTTTGCTCCCAGATTTCATGAAAGTGTCTGTGTATTTTGTAGTTGACTTACATGTGAATATGTAGTTTGGATTGCTGGGTTTGTTTTCTAATAAATATGCTTTTTTTTTTTTTTTTGTTTGTTTCTCAGTACCAAAAGCATTTTCAAAAGCATTGTCATCCAGCTGAATGCTGTAATCTCCTCCAGAGAAACCTTTTATAAAATATCTTTTCTTACATTTTTCCTTTTTCTCCCCTTCTTGTCTTAACTGAGATCTTCCCTCAACTCCTGAATCAGGGAACTTGCATCTCATCCTCAGAATAAAACTTCTGATTTCCTTAAGCAGAGAACAGGTTGGAACTGTACTATAACAGCCAGAGATTATGTTGGCTACATTTAAAACCTAGATTGCCTTGATGAGGTGGGCACTAGTTAAATCTGTCACAGGTTTTTTGTGTTTATGGGTGCTAAGTGATTTGTCATATTATTAATCTGCCACCTCCACAAAGTATGTATAAGCATATATGTGCAAGTATATTATGGATAGATGATTAAAAATATAAGATTCAGTATATATATATATTCATTGATTTACCATCTTTGATTTTAGATCTTAGTCATAAGTAAAAACCCTAAGGTGAATATTTTGAGGCTTATATTCCAACAGTAATTTGTAAAGGGTTAATTTCTTTTGCATCTAGTTTTGCAAGTCACAGCAGACTCACGTGCTTTACAGGTTTCCATTGCATTGCATCGAGATGGAACTGATGGTGAAGCAACAGTGTTTTGGAGTTTGAGACCCTCTGGTCCTAATCACAAGGCAGTAACACAGGATGATATAAGTCCTTTTAATGGTTCTGTTGTTTTTTTATCTGGACAAAGTGATACTACAATCAACATTACTATTAAAGCTGATGATATACCTGAAATGAATGAAACCGTGTTATTAACTTTGGACAGGTATTGTACTCTAATTTTATTCACATGCACCTCTTTTATATTCGATCTATATATAAAATATTGGCCCAATATTAATTAATATAAGGTGTTGCCTCCCTTGTGATGATAAATGCCTGCAGGAATATTGGGCCCTTGATTCAGACTGTGAATGAAATCTTCTTTGACTCATGATCAATGCAAGAAACTATATTGTGCTTATTCTCTAATAACTTAGTTTTGTTTATGTTTTGATTAAAATAATGTATGCTACTAAAAATGCTGCTGTTTAGCTTTGATCTTTAGTTATAGCTCTTTATTGTAACACTTCTATTTTCAGAAAAATAATGTTTAGTGAGATAGCGGGAAAGCTATAATGAGTAATAACAAAAGCTATGTTTTTCTCAGAAGAGGTTTATAGTCAGGACGTTATTGCAGAATTAGATACTTCCATCACAACTGCTGGCTTCCAAAATGGGATAGTGTGACTCTTACCATGTGCCTCAGCTACAAAGGGAGCAATGGTGTTTCTGAAGCACAGTGTTGTGGTCTCCCTTCTGTGTGACATCAGGATTGCAGGATAATTAAGATTGTACGATGCCTCAAAAGATACTATTATCTGCATGTGAACACTGTTCAGAATACTTGAATTATTTCATATCCAGGAGCCTTTTTGTTTTATTAGCAGGAGAATCTTGGCTATTTCTTCAGTCCTGCTTCCACAAATTGAGATGTATATATACTTTAGAAATACTGTCACTTCTGCTAACACCTCCTAATAATCTAAGGTATATTTTTCCTATTTATTTTTCTGGAAACATGCTAAGAGAGGCCCGTCAGCAGCTACTACTTACACAGTCCTGACCTTATGTAGAAGTATCCTTGTTGTACATAGGAAGGGCAGACTAGTTCATGGGAACTTTTAACACCAGATATTCATGTAGATGGGAACTTTTAACACCAGATATTCATGTAGATGGCAAACGAGAAAGTGACTCCTCAAGCTGCTGATGGTCCTGTTTTTCAAACGTTGTTCAATCGCACAGGAAAAATGCTGTTCCAGTGCAGGATTGGTCTGCTTTTGTAGAAGCTGGCTGGTGGATGCATCTTATGCACAATGAATTATTTAATTTTATGTTGGGTACTCACTGTGTTGAAAAGATGGTCCTGTTCAAGACAAAAACAAACGGAGACTATTGCAAGCAATTCTCTGTTTTTCTTCCTGTGAATGAAACTGGTTTGCCTGAAAGTTTATTATAGTCTTTGGCACAAAGAAAGAAACCAAGATTAGAAATAATGATTGACGTTGTAAAGAAGTTGTGTGAAGTGGCAAAAATGCTGAAGTGGAAGGAGAGGAGATAAATAAGTACATAGAGGAAGTGGGCCGCATAAAAGATTAACTTTTTAATACTGGACAGCTCTGCAGTATGTGTAACTACAGCTTTCTACCACTTACTCTGATTAGTAATCCCATGCCTTGAAGATTATGTCTAAAAGAGGATTGAATTGGCAGCTGAACAAACGCAACCACTGTTCTGCTTTTCTATGTATGGTGGGAGTAGCAGGTTCTATTGATCATGAAGTGGCTGGTAAAAATTTTGCCAGCAGTAAGCAGCTTTCCCACACTTGGCAAGGTCAGAGGGTGAAGTTAGGAATAACTAGTCTGGCCAGGAAAAAGAAGTAAATAATGAGCAGATAAAATCTGAACTTTTCTCTAGACCTGGATAGTGTCCCTCAAGGCTACGAGTGAAATTTGGCAACTTTAATGTGAGCAGAAGCCAGGAATGAAATCTCTGCAAAGATCATTCTTTCAATACTGGAGATGACTTTTCAAAGCAGGGGTGAATGATACTGGCAGGGTGATGTGTGCAAGCTTTTGGTATTACCTCCTACATAGTTTGTGTTTTCTAGATGAACAGAAGATTTCAGTTTCCAAGACTGGCAGCTAGCACCTCACAGCAGTAGTGAATTGCCATGAAAACAAAGATGCACTGTGCTGTGGATGTGCTTGCACTGTTCGATAAACTGTAGCATAAGTCAGTAGAAAAATTAAGTGTGTATGGACTTTAATGAAACTATACACATAGAAATATCTTCATAAGCATTCTATTTATTGCAATTAGTAATAGCATAGGCAAAATAATATGATAATTAGTTCTAACAAGGATGTATTATTTACAGCTCAGTGATGTTGTTAAGGCAGTTTATGTTTTAAATGGGCTTTTATTGTACCAATAATTAGAGAAGAAATATTCCAAGCTGTTAAAAACAGTATTTTCCTTCCATGCTCTATGGCCACCATCTGTAGGATATTAAAAATAATTATGAATGCTGTCCACAAAATGGAGGCCAATATTTATAATGAAGATATGCTTACCTAGAAGACAGATGAACCTTCTTTATGAAGACATAAAGAAGCAAGGTAATCCTGTACCTGTTGAAGCTTCTTCATATTTTCTTTCTTTAGGACCAGCTTCCATTTGGATGTCTGTCCATATCTTAATAGGCCTGAATTGAAACTAAACACAAATAAAGGTAGAGATCTGTAGTGAAATCTGATTGCTGTTTTTAACTTTTGCACAAGAAATTCTGCTTTTGGCAGTTGTCGTGCCCTCAGTGCAGATACACAGATATAAATTTGACAATTGGTACTGCTGAAGGGTCAGAACCTTCATGGCACATGGATTGTGTTTGTTCTCTTAAAGGAATAGAGCTGAGAGTGAAAACCTTTATGCTTTTGGTTCTGGGACCAGCAATTTACAATTTATTTTCATTTTGGGAAAATTAAAATCCAGGAATAGCTGAATGTTTAAATAGTTTATGCTCAGAATCTTTTGGTCATGACTCCCATAAATTAAGAAGCCAGAACAGATCCATGTACAGATGTATGTATCTAGTTTATTTATATGACATATGTTCAATGAAGCTAAACTGATGCAATGTAATGTGGAAAATTTTATATTTCTAGTGATTTCTGTAATCACTAGATTACAGACCATGTAATGTAGTGTCATGTGTGACGTGGTGTGATGTGGTACAAGCTGAGGTACTTAACACCTTCTTTGCTTAGTAAGATCAGTTATTCTAAGGGCAACTGGTCCCCTAAGCTGGTAGACAAGGTCAAAGAGCAGAACAGATCCCCTGAAATCCAGGAGGAAGTAGCTGCTGATTGGCAGAACTATTTAGGTGGTCACGAGTCTATGGGACTGGATAGCATCCCTCCTAGGGTAATGAGGGAGCAGTTTTAAGAGCTCTCTAAGCTGTTCTCCATCATTTATCATCAGTCACGGCTTACTGACAAGATCACAGACAATTGGAGGTAGGCCAGTGTGATGCTCATTCACAAGAAGGGCTGGAAGGAGTATCTGGGGAACCACAGATCAATCTGGCTGACCTTGGTGTCTGGCAAGGTTATGGAGCAGATCATCTTGAGTGGGGTTATGGAACGAGTCATCTTGAGTGGGGTCATATGACAGCGTGGGCTTAGGAGGGGCAGGTCCTACATGATCAATCTGATCTTCTCTTAAGATCAGGTGACATGCCTGAGGGATTGGGTGAAGGCTGTGGATGTTTTCTGTCTGGACTTCGGCAAAGTCACTGTGTCCCACAGCATACTCCTGGAAAAGCTGGCAGCCCATGGCTTGGACAGGAGCACTCTCTGCTGGGTTCAGAACTGGCTGGGTGGCTGGGCTTGGAGAATGGTGGTGAACTGTGCTGCATCCAGCTGGCAGCCAATCACCAGTGGGGTCCCCCGGGGGTCTGTGCTGGGCCCAGAACTGTTTAATGTATTTATTGATGGTCTGGATGAGGGGATTTACCATCCAGTAAGTTTGTGAATGATGCCAAGTTCTATAGCATTGTTGATCTGCTGGAGGGTAGGAGGGTTCTGCAGATGGACCTGGACAGGCTGGGTTGATTTACCGTCACCAATGACTTTAGACTCAAGAAGACCAAGTCTCAGATTCTCCATGTGGGTCACAACAACCCCGTGCAAGCTACAGGCTGGGGAAGAGTGGCTGGAAAATAACCCAGTGGAAGAGCACACTTTTTGAAATACCTGATAGTGATGCCTTCTCAAGGCTGACCTGGAACAGAGACTAGACAGGGCAAAAGGATAAAGTAAATATTTATTAAAAAGTCTCAATAGGTACTCTTGGGCCACACAAGAGTCCAGATGGGCCACACCCAAGGTGCACCCCAAAGTGGTCACATAAATGGCCCTTCAGGTCATGAGGTCTCACATTTTTATAAGTTCTGGTCCATTGGTGTATTAGAATAATTGTCCATCCACAGCTTCAGGTTATGAAGATCCATCCTCCTCGTTTTTCTTCTCACTTCACCATTGTTTTCATTCTTGGGCCTGGACGTTGTCCTTGGTATCAACCTAGAGAAGGAATTGTTTTGTCTATCTACACTGCAAAGAGAGCTTAGTAGCACTTAATATGCAACCTAAAACTACTCACCAAAACAGTAAAGAGTCTAAAATATATAACAGCTAAAATCTAAGGCGTCAATAGAAGAGAAGTTTTTTTTAGAGAAGCATGTGTTTTTAAGAGTGACAATAATACAAAATCACAGTTGCTAAACTGTGGGGCCCAAAACTGAACACAGCACTTGAATAAAACCTAAGTTTTGCATTTACTATTTTTAAAAAAATAATATTTTCTAAATTTAATCAAGACATTTTTGTGTTTAAGATTACTTAATGATAAAAAAAGTTTGGAAGTCATGGAAGACCTATTTAGAGCACTCCATACTGTCTATGTGCCTTAATTCAGAGCATAAAGAAAGCTATTTAATGGAGTTTGCAATATTTTTCTAAGTTGGGGGTTTCCTGTGGTTAATGCCTATTTCAAAACTATATTTATCTTTCTTAAGTAATTTTTCCATGAAGAAATATATGCAATGCTATAAGAATTAAGTTTTTAATTGTAAAATGTTGGCTTTTACTTCAAGGCTTTGGTCAGATCTCATTTTGATAGGGAAAAAGTTATTTGAAACTGGTAGTAGAATGTTTATATGAGTGTTACTGGACACCTACTGCTAGCTTTCATTACTTGTCAAAGAATTAACGCCATATATCTTCTGTTATGAATAACTTAAGTTAAAATGGCCTCCAAAATCAAATAAATTGTGGATTAAACCTGGAGAGAAGGTGTTCTCTCTGATGAGAAACACTGTGGAATTTCTAGTGTGGCCAATCCTCCTTAAATATTATTCTTTAAAGCATGGTCACTAATTAAGTCAGTAAATAATCCTGAAAAAAATGAAGTAGTGAAGACAAATCAAGGAAGAAAATTGAGTAACTTTCCACAGGCAGTTTGAATGTACCTTTTCTGAGATACCTGAAAGAAGAGAAAGATTTCAGAGAAGTGTGTTTTTCAGAGGAACATTAACATGAATTCAGTTTCAATTCAGTTTCTCACAGGCTTTTCTAAACATTCACTTTCTTCAGAATTCCAGTTCTTGGTTCAAACTTTTGAAGTTCAAACACATCTCTTAATTATTATTTTATTTTCAGTAGTATTTATTTCATAATTTTCATGTTACTTTAAATTCAGTCAAAAATCTTCTTTCTGTTATTTTATAGTACTATGAATTTAAAAAAGAAAAGTGGGGGAACATTTTGAAGCTTCTCTTAATTGTCATAATGAATCTGTAGTTCTTGCTAAGTAATAATTAAGGTATTTTTAAGGAAAATACTTCTGTGATGACCAGCCTTTTCAGATGAGATTTGTTGTATGGGAAGTAGGGGCAGCCTTCAGTCCAGGGCAAGGTCATGGTGGTGGGGCAGGTTGAGCCAGGAACACATGTCAAGTTTGAATGATGGTCACCTGCATCAGGCCCAGCTCCATGATTGCCAGGCAGGTCCACAGCAAGAAGAAAAATCCAAGGTTGAGCCAGGAAGTCCCTTGGAGGGCCCTGGTATGTACATGTACCTCAGAATGTAGACACGAGGGATCTTGTGTTCATGGCTCATGTAATGGCCGATCCTGGTTGGAAGCCTATGCCTCGTGGCTTCTATTCTGTTTTGCATATAGACTGTTTTGTCATGGAATCACAGAGTAAGTATAACTGTAAGGAACCCATCAGGATAATCAAGTCCTCCTGGGCCTGCGCAGAATGCCCCGAGAATCACACTGTGGGCCTGAAGGCATTATCCAAATACTTCAGAACTTTGTCAGGCTTAGTGTTGTGACCATTACTCTGGGGAGCCTGTTCCAGTGCCCAGCCACCATCTGCTGTTTTTGAATATTGACCAACATTTAATATGTTAGAGCACAGGTAGCAATCTGGCCAGTCATGTAGGGAAAAACACAGTCAGACCTGTCAGTCAGTCAGTCAGTCAAGTGACCCTAGTTTTGAAAATTTGGCCAGAGAAAAATCCAAGATAACGGGTGTTTTTAGCAGTGGTTGGGCTGAATCTGACTAGTTGCATTCTAACTTCCAACTTCTCAAGACTCTGGTCAGATTTACACTGACTGTTAAAAAATATTAAGTATTGCCAGTCTTCTCAGTCCTTTCAAAGTCTGCATGCAAATGCTCAAAGTCCCTCCTCAGGGTACTTTGGGACTCTTTAGTTTCTGCTATCCTGCAGATTTTGTTAGAGATGCCATTGTGCATTACAACATGATACTAGATTCCAGCACTATTCCTCAGTTAATAGCCCCTTTTTTGTCTGAGCTCTGTTTGGACTCAGGCAGTCTGACTTCATGAAGATGAGAGATGCCATATTTGGCAGGCCCTTTCTCTTTTTGATAATTGTATCTTAACCACTTAAGCTGATACATATGTATCAAAAATCCACTTGATATAATGGGTCATTCCTATTCTCTTCTGTGAAATACATTACCAACAGCTTAGTGATATAATTAAACTTTAGCATTTAAAGCAATATAATGAAAATCTAGCATAAATTTTAGTTCTGGAATTTTCACCTTGACTTTTGAAATGGTATTAATGTTTGATGATTTGGGAAAACTTGAATACATTTCTGAAGGAAAGAAGAATGTCTTTATATATAGTATTTAAAATGTAGCCTCATTTGAAACAACTAAGAAATTTCTATGAAATCAGATTTTGTATTTGAAAGAATAGAGCTGCAAGTGTATTTACTTTATTACTTCAAACTTTTGATTGAACTCTTATGTCTATTGAATTCTGAATCTGAATTCTTTTTGAATTCAAAATTTCACTTTATAAATGCTTTATCTGTTTATACAATTTTAATGGTAGACCCAAGTTTTATATTAAACATATATTTATTTTCGATTAAGAAAATAATCTATATGTGCTTTAATGAGATGATATATTTGTTATTGCAGAGTAATGTCCTTCCATCTGACTTGATGTGATAGTTCTGTCATATGTGCTTATTTTCCTATTTCTGTTTTTTTCCTGGGTTTCTTTGGGTTTTGGTTTTTTTTGTGGGGGTGGTGGTTTTTCTTCTTTTTTTTGTTGGTATTTTACTCTGGTAATCTATTTAACTGAAAAACTGTCCAAAAAAAAGTTTGATGTGATTTTGTGCCAAAATACATTTTAATATGTTATATGCTGTAGCTCCCAATGCACTTATCTGTTTTTATCATTGCTATGTCATATTGATTAATAACAGGCAATGGAGGCATGTTGATTGTATATTTTTTTCTGTGTGAAGTTATAAATATGGACTCCTGGTGCAGTTGTGAGCAGATACAGAGTTTGGCAGTGATAGAACTCCTGGAGGAGGGCTGGGTAGTGTGTACCATGAATGGGCCATAACATCCTGAATTGGTCATGGGGTCACTTCTCACCACTTGCTAGCATTTGTTAACAGGAAAATGCCAAGGAAGGAGGTTCCTGTAAAAGGAACACAATGTGTTTGGAATGGGAAAAGAAAACTTTGTGGTGGTCTTGTTGTTATTATTGTCTAAGATTAGTAATATTGAAATTCCAGGAAGTGGCACTTTCATTCCTTCCCCCACCCCTTTTCTTTCCCTCTGTTCTTCTTCCTTTCTTTCTTTCTCTGTTAACAGGGTAGAGACAGAAAGGTTTGTCGTGTACTTTGGGTAAGTGCAGTGAACTGTGGTTTGTCTTCAGTGAATCAATGCTTTGTTTTATGAGTGCTTAATTTGAACAGAATCTGTCAGTGGCTTCTTTTCCTCTCAGGAATCATGTCTTCTGCATCTTTTCAGACAACACTTGCTTGCCCTTTGGTTTTTAGTTTGATGGCATGGGTTTCTGGCTTGAAGGCTATTTAGGATTTGTGAATGATGAAAGTTATTAATGCATGACTCAGTGTTTGATACCTGCTCTTGATTGCAGTAATGGATCCACTGTCTTAGACTGTCAGGAATACAACTTGTCCTACCTGCGTGCCTGAGCTGAACTAGAACTGTAGAGAAGTTTTCTGTGGTCAAAGATGACAGTTATCTTTTTTCTAAATAACATAAGTTTAGTTTATGTTACCACAAATTATTGTGTCTGCTGGCATGCTTTTTTTTAATATGCAATAAACATGACACATTACCCTTTAAAATAGATAGTTCCTGTTTGTTCATTGAAATTTTATTCCAGAAAACATGGAAGATGAATCTGAATTCATAAACCAACATTTAATAAACTATATCAAAATCTTCAGTCTGAAGGTGCATTCTTTATGCATCTTCCATTAGCAGTTTTTCTTGCATGTCTAATGAAATGAACTTAAAACAATATAATTGAACATTTACCTCTGAGGAAATGAATACAAGAAATACAAGCTCTATTTGTTTATGTGGTTTTGGACCATTCCTTATGTTTTGATCCAAATAAAAATGATTACTAAATGTGATTTTAAATTTTTAGTATACAATTCTATTTCTTTTTCTTTGTGTTGTGTGCATGTGTAACTAAAAATCCCCATACCTACAAACTGTAAAAAAAAAAAAAAAAAAATCAGAAAACAAAGGTACTTTGGGAACAAGGGTTGGGTTTTTTTGCAAATGGAATGCAAATGGAACACTCTGACATGTCTTTCCTAATCTATTATGTTTGTTATAGGTAATTGTTTTCATAGTTTATTCATAAAATTAATGAGGATTCTGATGTCCTTCACACAGATGTGTAATTACTTACTGAAAGAACCATCACTCAAACCCTCGTTTTTTGCTTTCCCAGGGTCAGTGTGGAAAATCAAATATTGAAATATGGGTTTACTACTTGTGAGATTACTATTTTGGAAAATGATGATCCTGGAGGAGTGTTTGAATTTTCTCCCTCTTCCAGAGGTCCCTACAGTATCAAGGTAGCTGTCTGAATAACTTTTCTTGATCATTATGCAAGAGTAAAACTTAGCAGAGTGCTAATGAAATGCTGGATTTTCTTTTTTTACAGGAGGGGGATTCTGTCGAGCTGCAGATTGTCCGCAGCAGAGGGAGTCTTGTCAGGCAGTTTCTGCGATACACTGTAGAGCCAAGGGACAATAATGAGTTTTATGGAAGTACAGGAATTCTGGAATTCAAGCCTGGGGAAAGAGAGATCATAATTACTCTTTTGTCAAGGATGGATGGGATTCCAGAGGTAGAAATGAAAATTTTCCATTCTTCAAATTGTGATCACAGCATAACAGTTTGTCACTTATTAAAATATAGGAAAATATATGGAGCAGAACAAGTATGCAATTATTTTCTACAGAATAAATTCCCAGTCTCCAAAACAGGGATGCCTGGATAACTAGAAGGCATCTTTGGCTTTAATAGGCCTCAGTGTTTTTGTTTTTTTTTGTAAATTGAAACTTTACTTCTCATCCATCTGAGCTTTTGGTGTCCATGAGATTTTATGCTATAGAATGCCACTGTTTAATTGAGCACTGTACAAACAATCACTTTCTTTTTGTTCCTTTTTTGGTAAATACCTGATTAAACTCAATGCTCCCTAGTGTACATTGGTATTTGCTGTATAGATGCAAAGACACAATACTTGTTTTAGTGTTCCATGATGCATCTCCTGTGATTGTTTTTTCATGAAATATATGAACTACAAAGTCGCATTGAATTAATAATGCAAACTGACAAACTCTTTTTAAATTCGCTTAATGTCAGTGGTTTTAAAATCTTTACTTCCACTGTTACAGATGAAAAAGATGTACAAAACCATTGTGCATGTAGAAAATGTGTGTAATTTGTTGAAATTGTCCTCTCTTTCCACCAAATAAATCTTTTTATTCTGACTGGGTTTCCCTCTTCCAGCTGGATGAGGCATATGCTGTTGTGCTCAGTGGCTACAGTGAAATGCCAGGCAAGCTGGGGGATGCCACAAGGGTCAATATAACTATTCTGAAGAATGATGATCCACATGGTATCATTCAGTTTCTACCTGATGAACTATCAGTAACAATAAAGGAAAGTAAAGGAGAAATCGTCTATGCTGGTAATTCTTTTTATTAGAGTAATTTTATTAGTTACTGCTTTCTCTGCTGTCTGCTCCTGCAAGACTTTTCCCTACATCACCTTCATAGGACAATTCCTGACTCAGGAGTTTCCAGCAGGTACAGCACTAGCATGATGAGCAGTGGAGATTAGTGTGGAGCAAGATGGGCCTTGAAAACCATAGGAATCAATCCAGTTAAAATATAGCTAGAGAATATACCAGACAGGAGGGACAGAGAATTGATTTATGTGCAAGGTACAGCCTGGTGATAGTAGTTCTGCCTGGCAAGCATGAGGCATTGGCTGCTATGTGAGAGAAGAATGAGCTAAATTTTCATATGTGTGACTTCAGTTTATCTCTGTTGTATCAGTAGAGTTGATACAAATCTTAACCGCTGTAGTGACTTTTTGTGTGGCTTTTTGTGTGGGCCGCTCTCATATTAGTTTTGCAAGAAGTGGATTTACTTACTGTTTCCTTTTTCTTTGTTTCAGCTTTGCTGACCTTTTTCATTTTGACTTGTGTTTTTCTGGAGATGTACACTGACTGTGCATGTTTGCATTTTGTAGCCTCTTACAGACTTGTAAGGAACCAGGGAAACTATGGCAATGTTAGTGTGTCCTGGATTGTTGACCCAGCATGTACCAATGACATCTATCCAGAACAAGGGACTGTTTTCTTTGGTAATCTGGAGTTTTCAAAAAATATTACAATTTACTCTCTACCTGATGAGGTAATCATTTTTACAATGTTTTTGTGTAATTATGTGGAACAAAGAGGAAGTGCTAAGACATTGCAATATAAGAAGCAGCTCTGTTTTTTTAAGAAACTGATAATTTTTTTGGAGAAAAATCAAAATACTTGGGTAAAAGTGAGTTTGCTTAAGCATATCATAAATTAAATTTAGATACTGTGCATATCTATAAACAAAAAAGTTAGAATCTGTCAGTAGTCAACTGTGGTTAAATGATAATAGTAAGTAAACCACTTGTTTTGATAGCAAGAATCCTAATTTTATATTTTTAATGCTGTTATATTTGAAGTAAGATAATAAAGAATAGGAATAATTAGTAATAAAGGCATAAATAAATAAATAAATAAAGCTGTAAAAACAAGTTACATCAACATCAGGAAACTGCAAGATAATTTTTGGATCATCTCTACAATAGCAAAGATGAGGGGATTTTTTTACAAAGATCTTTAACTGATGGATATTTTTGTGTAAGTGTATGAACTATCATTTGTTGTCCCTCTTAACATGCTTATGGATCAATAAATAAACAGCAACATGCAGTAACCCTGGTTTTTTTTTTTAAAGCTGTTCATTTTAATTTCTTCATTGTTTTGTATGCAAGAAATTAATTTCTTAATACTTTGTCATTCAGGTACCTGAAGAGACAGAAGTATTCATAATCAGATTAATCAATGCCACTGGTGGAGCCAGACTGGGCAATATAACCAGTGCATTTTTACAAATTACAAGGAATGATGATCCCATTTATTTTGCAGGTTAGGTATTACTGGTTTTAAGTTTTGAATTCATATTCTACCCCAAATAGATTTTATTGACAGAGCAGATTATTAAAAAATCTTAATCCTAGTGGAACTAGTGTTATAAGATGTACCTCATTTTGGTTTTTGTTATGTTGTAGTATTGAATTTTCTTTTCTTCTTCTTTTTTAACTTAAGAGTTTTCTTAAACTTAAGAAAAACTTAAAGTTTAACTCTTAAAACTTAAGAGTTTTCTCTCATTTTATGTCATTATTCTTGTTGATGGCTCTGGGATTGGTTAGGTGCCTAAAGACAATATTCTCTTCTACCTGCAAGTATTTCCCTTCTCTTTCCCTGAGGCGAAGTGTCCTCTTGTGTGGGATTAGGTGAACAGGCCACATGCAAGAAGCTCCAGCTTGAACTTGAATTTATTGCTCGTGTGTTTTCAGAACCTCTGACCGTGAGCGTTACAGAAGGGAGTGTTGCAAACTTCACAGTCCTAAGGAATGGATCTGTGGATGCTGTTGTTGCTGTTCAGTATATGACTGTTAATGGAGAGGCAACAGCTGAAGAGGGAGACTTTGTTCCCAGTGGAAAGGACAGTTTCATTCTGTTTGGTGTTGGAGAAAGAGAACAGACCTTATCTGTGCATATTAATGATGATGATACCCCTGAAACTGATGAAGCATTTTATGTCTTCCTTTTGAATTCCACAGGTAAAAGCAATGATTTAGTGTATATTTAGTAACCCTCTTTTTCTTTTTTCTCTATTTTTTACCAGCTTGTTCTTATCATAAAGCAATATATAAAGGCCAGGTCTTATATTAATAAGGTTTGCATCAACATTTCTATAAAATTTCTGTATGGTGTATTTGGATTTTGATCTTGAATTGTTTAATTGGAAACAAAAATTGAACTATAAAGCTGAAACTGTCCTGCAAAAATAACTTGAGTTAAAATCTCTTTCCAAGTTCTCCAGTTAGATGGGGTATTGACTCATCAGTAAAAAAATGTAGGTTAAATATAAGAAATAGGCAATTTTTCACAATTATCTGAGTATGAGGTAGTTCATGTTTTTCCTGAGACCAGCTAGAATTCACTCTGATACCCAGCTGTCTTACAGAACACCAGCCTCATGGAAATTCTTGGACAAAGCCATACTTCTCCCTTCTTATGTTGTCTCTTCAATGATCTCTTTCAGCTTTCCTAACTTTGTTCAGGATCTGCTGGTATTTTCTTTCACCATTCTATTGGAAACATGTGATGGGTTTCCGTCTGGCACACATTCCTGCCAGAATGACAAAATGCAGAATATTTCTAGATGAATTCCTGAAAGAAAAAAAAAAAGAAGTAATTGTTATTTTTCTTTTTATGATCTGCTGCATATATTGGTCTTGATTGTTACATCCCTTTTCAAAATTACATTGGGTTATTGTTGTACCTCTGAGAAAATAGAAATAGAGGCATATGAAGTTAAAACCATAAACAGATTGTTCACTTTGGAATAAAAAAGTGCTTTTGAAAAGGGTGAAAACTATGATGGGAATGGAAACATAATGTTCCTTTGTGGGCATAAAGATGTGTTGAAATATCCCTACTCTGCTAATATACACACAGAAATCCTACTAACTTCCACCTTACTTCACAGGTTTTACCTTGTATTTTTTTTCCTTTCAGATAGGCTGTGATATGGGTATGACTGATTTCTTAGAGATTGTTGCTGCCTTGTATTTAGTTAAAGTTAAAGCAATAATTCTGCTGTAGGTCTAAAGGAGAGCTGGGATCTCTGAATACATGTCTTTGTCTTCTGACTTGACCAATAGATCAAACATGAAGTACTACCTCTCATACAATCCTTTCTTCTCAGGATTGCATCATCTCTGGTTCATGTCAATTTTTTTAATGTAAATCTGCATTCTTGATCTTTGCCTTAGATGCTCCTTACACATTTTTACTCTGATTTGTCAATACTCAGTAGACAAATGTGAATATCTCAAATATTGATTTTCACTGATTGTTTTATCACTGCTTGTTTATTTCTTTGCATGAAAGCTGTTGGTGAGAGAAGAAACATGTTCAATTTTAGAGTTACCTCAATTTCTGATTCCAGTTTTGATAAAATTAATCACCCTCTTTTTAGGGGATACTGTTGTCTTTACTGCTGGAGTGGCTACAATTATTATTGAAGCAAATGATGATCCTAATGGAATTTTCTCCTTAGAACCTCTAGAGAAGGCAGTGGAAGAAGGAAAAAGTAATTTTTTTTCGTAAGTAACCTTTAAATAATATTGTTGCCCCTTTCTCAAATACATGTATATATATCTTGACTTGTGCATTATTTTATGTATTGTACTTTGATCTAATCCTATTTTTTGCTTTGCTAAAACTTATTAGAAAAATTGCTCCACCAAATTTTTGATTGAAATATTTGTAAACATATCGAGGATCAACCAAACATCAAATTCTCATATTATCAAGTAGACTGTGCAAATTAAAATGTGTACAGAATTCCTGTTAAGATGTAAACAATGAGATTGCAGCACAGGCGAGTTTTTTATATTTTCACACAAATAAGATTACAGCATAGGGGTTTTGGTTATATTTTCTAGAGAGTGTAGATACAGACAGATCAAGGTGAATGAGCAGAATATAACCTGGACCAATAGAGATTGTAAAATGTTCTTTCAAAATACCTAAATACAATTATGTGATTGTTCATTTCCTTTTGCACCCGACTTTGAAATCTTACCCGACAAACACCCTATATTACTGTATTTTTTCTGTTGGTTTGTTTTTCTTCTATCTGTATATTACAGATAGGAGCCTGTACTGAAAGTACAGATATGCTTTTCTTCTAGGTTGAATATAATTTTCCCTAGTGATCTATAGCTGCTGGGATGTATTTAGGAAGAGGAAGGCTTAAGAAAATAATTTTCATGTCATGTGACCTTTTTATCTTCCTAAAGTCAGAATGTAGGTATAAATTGACAAAAATACTGATTTTCAATAAGAAAATTCTAGAGAGGGTATAAAGAAACATATGTTCACAATAAATCTGACAGTGTGAGCAGTTGGCTTTTTCACAATTATTTAATTCCTTTTATATATTTTTATTTGATTTGATTGTTTTAAGGCCCTGAAATAGATGCCTATCTATTGATGAGTTAATGATCTTCATGCTAGTTGCACATCAAAAAAATTAAAATCCATGTTAAAATAGTAAATTAAATATATATTCTGGTTAGTTTTGTTTGGCTGCTCTTTGTGGGATTTTTTGGCCCTTAATAATTTTTTTTTTTAATTGATGGTGTGAAGAGTAATGATTTCTACTAAACACATTTGTATATAGGCACTATATGGAAGCATGGTACCAAGGTCACAGACATCTGACCTTGCTTAGTCCTTACTGATAAAGTATACTTACTAGGAAGGTGTCTCTTCCATACAGTCAAAAGGATTTGACTTTGGTTTAGTGCATAAGAAAAGGGTCAGACTGATTTGTGGTCTTACCAGTGAGAACACCTACAGCAGCACTGAGCTTTCAAGAGAGCAACTGTAGTTACTGCAGCAGTGCTACACGACTAGATTAGGATGCTCTGCTTAGTAACAACAAAAGGAAACGTTTGGAAGCTGTAAAAACATATTGTGTTTTTGTTCCTAGATTGCTTTACTGAATTAGTTTTTCAGACTTGTATAATAATGCTTTAAACAGCTTTTTTTTGCTTTTTACCACACAAACAAAAATGCTCTTTTTGTATGTGAACATATTTTGTTAATAAAGGAACTTTACGTTTCGATTCTTCAGTTTTTATTTATAATACCTTTTGGAAATTGGTGAAATTATGTTACCAGATAGCTATGCAAACAGTTAAAAGCTTTTTTGTATTCATTAAGTTCTTATTATAGAATAATCAGATCTGTGAAGGACCTAGTATATAAACCAAATTAAATATCAATGACAAAAAGATTAAGGAACCTTGATGGCTAAAGGAAAAAAAAATATTTGTAGTTAAATGCCTTCTCTTTCTTCTCTAAGAGTGGTCAGTTAACTCAATTTTTAATGTTAATTTGCTGAACTATACATTGATTTTTATTATTAAAAAAAAGAAGTGCAAGACAAACTGATGTTCATCTAAACAGTACTATTTTGCATGTACCTATATTATTTACTTTCTTTCTGAGGTATATGTGGTATACATCAGTATATTGCCAAATTGCAGGCCATCTAAGAAGATTGTATTGTTGTTCATGGTTCTGTTTGTTATTTGTGGTTATTTAGAACAATGCATTTTACTGCCCACAGTAAGGATGATTGGTCCATGTTTTCTACTGTTAGTGGAGGATGCTGATGCATAGCTGCCAGGACATTCACTCTTTCTGTATCTCTGAACAGGGTTTTGAGACATAGAGGGCACTTTGGGAATGTCTCATTAACTTGGCAGCTGTTTCATAATGACTCTACACTGAAGCCAGGAGATGAGTTCTATGAAACTTATGGGACTGTGCACTTCATGGATGGTGAAGGATCAAAGCTGATAGAGCTCCATGCTGTTTCAGATAAAATTCCTGAATTCAATGAATTTTACATTTTAAAATTGGTGAACGTTTCAGGTATTGTCTTCCATATAACTATTCCCTTCCTATATGGTGGAAAATAATTATAATTAATCCATCAAAAAGAAAAAAATCCTGGGAAGAGCTTTACCTTCATGCCTATGTAATCCTATACTTTTCTGATGAGATTTTAGGTTTTGTTTTTCATTTATTCTTTAATTTAGGTATATGAACACAGTTTTGGAATCTGGCCTTTAAAAAAGATGTCTTTTTGTGATTTCAAAAATACAGAGCTTTGTGTAGAAGTTGCAAAATGAATATATTAAAGATTATACATATCTTCCATAATGGAGATTTGCTGATGTGTTTGCCTTTTCTAGAAATTTCTGTAAAATAAAATAGTTACCACTTTGTATCATTAAAATTACAACTGCTACAAGCCTGCTACTGAGTAGAGTTCCAAATCTACTGGACTCCTTCCACCTCAGTACTGTTTATGGTCTTCTGTGCCAAGATACAACTGAAAATATGTTGACATTTCCGTAAGTGAAATCCATATGTATGTACAGAAGATTTCTTACTTATTGGTGCATGGAGGCTCTGCAGTCACAACATGATCTTCTTACTGTGGAGGTGATTAATGGCAGGACTTAGGAGCAGTTTTAACACTCAACTGGTTACTGATTTTTCAGTGTAATCTCTGCTTATTTGAAGCCAATGAACTAAATGTTGCCATTTCACATTTGTGTAAATCTTGGAGTCGAGTGAGAAATTAATTTGACCCCATGTTTTTCAAATGACGCAAAAGCAACCTATCTCATTACTTATTCAGGAAATCTGAGCTAATCTTGATTTAAGTGAAAGATGGTTATATTCTGAGACTGAAAAATAACATGGCTTGTTTTCTATTAAAATGTTTTCTACAGTGTTTTAAAACCAAACCAGTCAATTTCTGAATCTTAAATTCAGAGAAATTGTTAAGAGTTCAGAGACTCTTTAAAGAAGATTTAGGCCTGTTTAAACATTTTAAAATACTTAGTAACTTTTTTCAGACCAGTAACTTTTAACTTCTATTCTATAGGTGGTTCTCCTGGTCCTGGTGGGCAGTTATCTGAAACAAACCTTGCTGTCACTGTTATGATCCCTTTCAATGATGACCCTTTTGGAGTCTTCGTTATAGATCCAGAGAGTCAAGACAGAGAGATAGCAGAAGATGTTCTTTCTGAAGATGATCTTTCCTATATTACAGACTTCACCATCTGGAGACAGCAAGGCACTTTTGGTGTTGTCCGTTTAGGCTGGGAAATACTGTCCAGTACGTTTCAAGATGGATTACCATCAATGGTAGACTTCTTGTTGCTGGGATCATTTCCAAGTTCAGTACAATCTCAGCCACACATGAGACGCCATCACAGTGGAACAGATGCCTTGTATTTCAGTGGAAATGAGGATGCATTTGGAATTATTGATCTGGAATACCCGTACCATGGAAATACTGCAGTAACTAATTTTACATTTTCAGCATGGTTAATTCCTAATGTCAATACTGATGGTTATATAGTTGAAAAGGATGATGGTAATGGGACCTTGTATTATGGTGTGAAAATCCAAACAAATGATTCTCATGTTTCTGTAGTGCTTCATTATACAGCATTAGGATCCAATATGACATACATAGCCAAAGCAGCAGTCCTGAAATATTTGGATGAAAGTACTTGGGTTCACGTTCTGATTACTCTGGATGAAAGTATAATTGAATTTTACATGGATGGAATTCCAGTTCTAGGAGGAATTAAGAGTCTTAAAGGAGAAGCAATTGCTGATGGTGAGCCAATAGGTTACTTTTTTTCATAGGTAAAGTTCTGTAAAATATAGAAGAGTCTTGAAAGATGTATGAAAAATTCTGAAATTATTATATCTGATTAGTTAGTTAAAAGCAATACATAGAACATTCTAGGGATTTTCAAGAACCTTGTAAATGGAAATGAGAGCTGGGAAATTTTCATAAAGATTCAGAACTGTAAGAGAGCTTAGATTGCAATACTTTGAAAAAAATAATAATAATTATATTTCTATATGCAGGCTTATCATGTATACATATAGTTATGTATATTTATAATTAGTAATTTTCATTAGTCTTACAGTACTGTGGCTAAGAAAGAATTTTTCCTTTTCATTTCTGAAGCAAAATACAATGTTTTTTATTCTAGTAGTGTATTATATTACAGCTAAACCCATATTTTCTAAGCAGTATCATTTTTCATGGTTTAGATTTACCTAAGCATGTATTTACATGGTATATGAAAATTTTGCCCTTATGTTTAATGATGTTCCAAATAACATTAGCATGTGTACTTCAGTTCCTCTGACTCAATATTCTTGGATGTGGCTTAGTCATACGTAACTGTTGTGGACTTCTGCACTCAACTGGCATAGCAGTGAGCAGTGTAATAATCCCTTTATAAAGTCGCATAGGGTATTGCATGGTGGGACTACAGTTACATTTACTCTTTTGTTTGCAGTTCCTCACTCTTCCATGTGCTTCTTTTTTTTTTTTTTTTTCATAGCAGTAATCTCCATCCTTTTGCTTTCTTTCTCTTCCCATCAGTTTCACAGGTTTTCTTTCATGGGGATAGTCAGTGAATGATTATCAAGTTCTTGAATAAGATCTCCTCTGTAATCAAAGAAGTAAAATTAAAAAAACATGCAGTGATGTTAAATGCATATACATCTACATGCACTTATGTGCACAAACATAAGTGAGCATGAAGAGGAGACATCATTAATTCTCGAGTGTAGGATTTTATTTCTGCCTTTAATTTCCTGGTAGTTGAAATCTAAGAAATTTAGCTCTGCAAAAAATTAGATCCTCTGCAACAAAGTAGTGCCCCTACTTTGAAATAAGTAATAAATAGCTGCCATAAGACATGAAGTATTGTAACTTAGAAAAGATCTTTCCTCCCTGTTTCTAGAACAAAGATGTGTCACATGCAGTAAGGCTTTTGTTGCTAGAAGGTGTAAGCTACCAGCTTACACTAGTATATTGGTGTAAAAGGGAACTGTCATCTTCTGACTTGCTGAGTAGGATAATTGCTTGGAGAGGAAGTAATGTTAAAGCAGTTGTAAAAAAGAGCTTAAAACTTGGTCTGCATTTCTTAAGCCCCTCTTCCAGTGCATTAGGGTACAAGTATGTCCAGTTTAGCTAATACTCTGATCGTCAGAGTGGATTCTCTGTCCTAGCAGAGGATACATTAAATAAACAAAAATACAAAATGGCTAAAGCAAGTGTTTGGAAAAACAAAAGTGAGATGGCTGCAGCTGAGCTCTGAATATTTTTAATGGAAAGAGAGAAGTTTCCAAGATTCATTAAGATCAGAGGTGATGACAATGTACAGATAGAATTAGTATGATGAAAACCATGAATGGTCTAGGAAGGAACTATTTCACTGTGATGAGCTACCTCTTACACTGAGATGAGGCTTTAGTAAACAATTTACCACAGATTTTTTAATAATTACATATATTAACTATTTTGAAAAAATCCCTCAATAACATGAGAAAAATTCTGATTTTTTCTCAGGTCCAGGAATAGTGAGAATTGGAGCAGGAATGAATGGCAACAGCAGGTACACAGGTTTAATGCAGGATGTAAGGCTTTATGAGAGAAAATTGACACAAGCAGAGATCTATGAACTCCATGCAACTCCTGCAAAGAGTGACGTGCACCCTGTCTCTGGGTATTTGGAGTATCGGCAAGGAGAAACCAATAAATCATTCATTGTGTCTGCAAAGGATGACAAAGAGGAAGAAGGAGAGGAGTTATTCATCCTAAAGCTCATTTCTGTGTGTGGTGGAGCTCGAATTTCAAAAGAAAACACCACAGCGAGATTAAGAATACAGAAAAGTGATAATGCTAATGGTTTATTTGGCTTCACTGGAGCATGTATTCCTGAGGTAAGGTGCTCATAAGGAAAACTATAGGAGAAATTTTAGACACAATCAAACTAATGGCAAGGGCAACTAACCTTTGAAGTGCCTTGATTCCACATTTTCAGTTTTTTTAGTTAAGCAAAGTTTTCTAGAATTTGATATTGTGTAAGCTCTGTATGTACAGCCATAGTCACACTGGCATTTGCAATATCACTTTTGAAACCACCCCCCAATTATTTTTACTAAGAAAATTTATTTTCTTACATAAACTGAAGACTAAAGCTTAAAATTTCCTAGTACAGTTTTTTTCCTGTACTTCTGTAATTTCTGAGACTATCACCTGATGTTGTCTTGGAGAGAGTTAGTTTTTTCTTAGTATCTGGCACAGTTCTGTGGATTCAGGATAAGAATAATGTTGGATGGTTTGGCTGTTGCTAAGTAGGGCTTCACCTGAGTCAAAGACTTGTCTGTGTTACATGCTGTGCTAAGGGGGAGCTGTACAAAAAGCTAGGAAGGAGCATGTCCAGGACAGCTGACTTGAACTGTCCAAAAGAACATTCCATAGTACAGAATATCATGTACAGTGTATAAACTGGGAGAGTTACCTGGGAGGCAGTTGGTAATTGCTTGGAAATGGGCTGGGTATTGGTCAGCAAGTGGTGAGCAATTGTGCTGTGCAGCACTTGTTTCTCCTGGGTTTTGTTCCAGTCTCTCCCTCCCTTATAATTAAATCATCATCATCATCATCGTATTTGATATGCATTCACTTGATACTGGCTGGAAGGTGCTGTTTTTAAGCATTAAATTTTCTTTGGTGGTGTCCACCATATATGCAGTATATAAACTTCAATCATTTTTTGAGAGGATTGAAATAAAAATAATTAATTGTTAGTTTTATAATCATTATGAGGGAGAAAGACATGATACCCATTTCTATTATTATTAGATTGTTTTGGAAAAAAAAAATTCATAATGCTTTCCAGTTCATGAACTCTTATGACCTCTTAAGTACATCCTTTCTAACTGTAGTCCTTATGATGTGTTTGAAGGCAACCATCTTGCCTGACTGATGCTAGTTTTCAGTTCCGTTCGGTTTGCTTTCCAGGTGCCTACCATCTGCTAACATAATAGATTCCTTCAGTTTCAAATGCCACTGATAATTCTGCGATGCCACAGATCAGCAGCCAACCATGAAGCAAAATTAAAAATTGATGTGGCATGTTAATACTTTCTCCTTTATCTTATAGCATTGTTTTATCAGTAGCTTAATTTCCTTATGTCCATATGTGTCTGTTAAGCAGCTGAAGGCACATTCCACATCTGCACTCCGTTATAACGCAGCTCTGAAATTTATCTAATGCTTAAGATAGCTTTAGTCATCCTGATAACTTGCAAGTAAAATTATTTTCTATTTTAGTTTGATGACCATAATTTTTTAAGATACGTGGCCAGTATCCAAATGTAGGAAATTGTTGCTGCTGAAGGCATGTTCTTTGTGGAGACAGAATTGCAAAGAGTACTGTAGCACAAAAAGTTTTTCATTTTTTCCTGAATGATAATAGTTTAGTTTAATTTAAATGTATTTATTTTGTTTTCCATAATGTTTTTAGTCAGGGAAAGGAGGAATCCAAACCTTTCTTTAAACTAAAATTAGAATAGTTGACATTAATATGAAACAGTATAGTTTTTTGCTCTTGATATACACATTTCAAACATATTGAGTCTGGTTTTGTGTCCAGAAGAAGGAACAGGGTTCAGTTACTGGCTGACCTCAGGGAGATGCTAGGAGCTATTGCAATTTCATTAAGATTGTTCTGACCACCATCAACATCAGTTTCAGCTTCCTAGCACTCCAAAAGTGCTGAAAGTAACATGACAGCAGTAAAAAACTGCTGAACATTTGAATGGCATTAGGAAATTCAACCTTTTACATTTATTCCTTTGATTTATTTTGATCATAACAAGTATGTCAATTTCTTGCTTTCTTCCAGGCTGCTGATGAGGGTTCAACTATATCCTGTGTCGTGGAGCGTACAAGGGGAGCCCTAGACTATGTGTACATAAATTACATTATCTCACAGGTTGATTCCAGGGGCATTAATTACTCTGTTAGCGATTTTTCTAACAGCAGTGGCACTATCACATTCCTTCCTTGGCAGAGATCAGAGGTAAACCCTACCTTCCTATTAACTATTCATCCTGTCCTTTGCAAACCTGCTGGAAAACACCTTCTCAGGATGCTTGACTGGTTTTCATACTAAAGAGTCTTTCCTTCACATGGCTTTTACTACATTTTACAGGGTTTTGTCATCTTTGACATCTAACGAGTAATAGGATAGACCCCTATATATCTGTGAGCATCTCATGTCCGGCACTACTGTGCATGCAAGAATGCTTAAATGCACATAATTGCATATTTAATGGACATACGATATATTTACATGTATGTATATATTAGATATATGCTTATCTACTCATATACTTCAAGTATAAGTAGTCCTGAGATTGAATAGTGGATCCAGTGACTTTTGAAATTTGAATATGATCGGGTTTTGATCTGAGTTTTGGAGATCATCTTTATCTCCAGAACAATTACATAGGCAGTTGTCAACTTCACTGGTGTAATCAAATATCTTGACACATTCTGTCTCTTTTGATTACTTTATATTTGTGAGTTTGACCCCAACCCACAGCATGGGGATTTCACACTTATTTGAAGAAGAGGTGGGGGACTGCAATACTGAAGGAAGTTCCTATGTGTTTTCTGTTAGTGTTTGTTAAATAAAAAGGATGGATTGAAAGTAGAAAATACTGTCTTTAATTTCACTTCTATCATTCTGCTGAAGTCAGTGGGGACTGAATGA
The DNA here is from genome assembly GCA_018697195.1 of Certhia americana. Classification (NCBI taxonomy): domain Eukaryota; kingdom Metazoa; phylum Chordata; class Aves; order Passeriformes; family Certhiidae; genus Certhia; species Certhia americana. The sequence goes on from CM031878.1 coordinate 55,669,863, forward strand.
AACCTACTAACATAATATGAAAAGATCACAGTGACTTACTTAGAACTGTGGATCTGGTTCTAGTTAAACAATGCAACTGATTACACCTTGGCAAAAACTTGTGATTTTGGATCCTGGAAGATCCAAAATCCAGTATGCTCCTGGCAGTTTATTCAGCTTTAATTCTCTCCTGAAATGAATTAATGCATTACGTAGAGTCATTTAAAGTTAAATTTGCCAAGCTTTCCCCTTCTGGCTGTATCGTTGAGGTCTGACTTATTTTATAAAGTAGCAGAAAAGAGCTGATGAACCCAATTGCTCCATTGCTTTATGGTCCAACATACAGTCTACATACAGAGGAACTAGTGGTCAGGGCCCTAAGAAACAGACTTGGAGCAGTTGCTCATTAAGCGCAAAATCTTTAGAGAATTTCCATTGACATTTTTAAACTACTCATTCCCATGGCTCTAAATATGATCAGCTACCTAAAATTTTTCTCTTATATATTTGTCAAATCTTATCATAATATAGAGAAAGTTGGAATTGCCTGAGATTAATACATTGGCCTATGCAGAGTAGATTATGTGACATGATAGTATGATCTTTGACCTCAAGTGTCAGGTAGCATTAAAACCTCACTTCTCTTGCTTTCTAAACTAGATTGCTTACTGTAATGTCTCTGACGGCTTGGCAAAGATGATTTTGGAATTATTATTCTAAACTTAGTATTGTAAGGTTTAATTACATGGAGGGCAAAAATGTTCTCTACATTACTTTCTGAACTCACCGCAGATACAGCTGACTAAAACCTTAATTGTTTAAAGGGTCATAAAACTCTTAAGGGATGTATGTTGCATAGTTTGATTTCTCCATGATTTGGTCCTTCTCTAGGTCTTAAATTTGCATGTTATTGATGATGACATTCCGGAGCTAAATGAATATTTCCGTGTGACATTAGTCTCTGCAGTGTCTGGAGATGGAAAACTAGGTTCAACTCCTACCAGTGGAGCAAGTATAGATCCAGAAAAGGAAACTACTGATATCAGCATTAAAGCCAGTGACCACCCATATGGTAACAATGTTGAAGATGATACAGTCTTATTGCAGATTTATGTATACTTCTAGCTCAAGAGGTAAAAATTTGCCTGGCCTAGATAGATGAGGAAGCAATGTCAAGTATTACACTTTATCTAACTTGAGATTAATTCCTAATTTTTATACAAGAGTGAAAGTCAAATTACTTACTCTTGAGAATATTACAAAAAAGGCATTAAAGCTGCCTGGACCAAACATGTGATCATCTCCTTTTGCAAGAAAACCAAACTGCATGTTGTTGATTTTATGCCAGTTTTTGTGAAATGAGAATTTGTAACAGAGAGAGACATGCCCATTATTGTACCAATAAGTACTTGATATTATGACATTTGTGTTCTTTTGGGAGGAGTTGAATTTATTCTTGTGACATGGTTCTTTCAAGTCTAACACAAATATCAGTGAGAGAGAGAATGCTACATAGCACATTCCTGGAAATATCACTATTGAGCCCTAAGGGCATATTAATATTTTTAAAAATTTCATAAACATCAAATATAGATATTATAAGACTTTCAATTAAAAAAAAATTATAATTTGTATTTGGTATGAGAAGCCATGTAAATAATAATTTTTGTCTTTCAGGTCTACTGCAGTTCTCGGTGGGGCCACCTCCTCAGCCTGGTGATGAAATGATTCTGCCAGCCTCTACTGTGCCCCATATCACTGTTAAAGAAGAAGTTGGACATATCAAATTATTGGTAGTTCGTGCACAAGGGCTTCTTGGAACAGTTCTTATGGAATACAGGACAGTGCCAATTACAGCTTTCAGTCCTAAAGATTATCAGGTATGGCCAATGCCAAGGTGTGTAATTATTTTAGAATTTAATAAGGGCTATTTGTCCTGGGAGTAGCCATTGTTTGATTATTTTAGCTCAGCTGTGATTCTTTTCACAGAAACAGTTTGTTTTATTATGGTGGTGTGTTAGATGCATAGTTCTCGCTATAAAAATATAAATCACTATGTGCTTTTTGCCTCCTTTCTGTGCAGTGTGTTGTTTCCTAGGAAAAGCCTCTGGGTTGATTTTGATATCGTTAAGGAAATTTTCAATGCAGCAAGAATGGAAATTTTTTATTGTTTCTAAGTATATTGGACTTTATATAACAGTACAGTGCTTATGCAGGTGAAGATTATATTAGTACATACTAGGATTTGTACATATTCAGCAACTTAGCTTATACAGCTGTTTGTGCAGCTGTTTGCTTGTCTGACTGCTGTTTGTGCAGAAAAAATGTAGATAAATGAAGATGCTTATAATTCAGTGAATTATATTGCTATTTCTTATATTTCTTATAACAAAGACTAAGCAGACTTTTTAAAGTGAAGAAAAGTAGATATTTTGATAAAGACAAAAAGAATTGAGGTTGTATTTCTTTTTTCATTTGGATGAAAACACTAAACTTGAACAAATCTGTGAAGACCTGTCATATTTCAGGCTGTTTGGGGCTCAATGGAATTTCAGCCTGGAGAAAGATACAAGTACATTACTGTTAACATCACTGACAATTCTATTCCTGAACTAGAAAAAACTTTTAAAGTGGAGCTGTTGAACCCAGAGGGAGGAGGTAAGATGCATATATTAATCCACTGGTTATATTTTCGTGATCTTTATTCAGCCCTTTAAATCTAACCTTGTGAACTATTTCCATGTTATTTCTAAAGACACACACTCCAGACAGCAGCAATTCTTTTTAGGTAAAAACTGTCCTTCAGGTTTTTGTTAATTGCAGCTGTAAACAACCAGATATGAAAGAAAGTATATTACTACCATGCATTCAAAGGCAATTGCTGCTTTTTAAATTAAATAATTATATACTTGGTAGAGAGAATTAAAGAAAAAAATTTTTTTTGATTTGTCAGTGTTTGAGGTTTAAGAGACAAAAGTGTACTTTTTATCTACCACTCGAGTGAAATTGGAGAAATCACAGTAAATTGAAATTCAAATGCATTATAGCATTAGAAAATTATGGGGTTTGAGATGCCTAGGGAGTTTAGCTGAGTTGGAGAACTAGCTGGAAGTGTAGAACTAGCTAGTGTAAATCCTGCTGTGAGATGTTAGTCTTACAACTGTACTTACATCAGTGCTCCTGACATGTTAAGATCATTTCTGCTTTACAGAATTTCTTTCCATTGCAAAATGTTTTTAACGGAGATTCCTCCTGGTTGGAGGAAAACAGGTAATTCAAAATACTGAGAGCCATAAAATGTCTTTTTGACTGATATTCTTTTTTTAAGCAATTCAGAATTGCAAGTGTGATGCCTTCTGGAAAGTCAGATCATGTAAACATGAATGTCTGTGCTGCAATGTGGATCTATGGTGCTAGGATTCTTTTGATAAAACTTTCAGAGCTTTCATGCATCTGGATTTTTTTGGTCACGTAGTTTCAGTTAGATGAACTTTTCTCTTTGACTTTTTTGGTTAGAAAACTTACAGCTAGCTTTGGTAATTTACTAGAGGCAGATACGTCCTGAATATAATTTTTTTGAGATTTCCAACACTAAGCACAAGCAAGCACAAAACTTAGGGTAAAGGCTTCTTCAGTTAAGCTGCTGATTTTTTTTCAACTTTCTGACACAAGTTTTTGTTTTGTGAGAAAATATTAGAATAAGAGAGTTTGACAGGTTCTAGTCATTGCTTCTCTCTTCCCCTGCCCCATTTCAAATTTTTCCATTAGGATTGAGACAGAAAACACAGAAGGAAAAAAAAATATAAAAGAAAGTAGAAAGTGTTTTCTTTCCTTCTGACTTCCGTTTGCTGTTTCCAATGATATAAATTAAACAGGAGGTAGTATATTCAGTATTTTTTCTGGCTTTTAGCAGAAATTCTGTATACTTTCATTTTGAAAACTGACACTTTCCTAGAATACATCTCTGTCTTTTTGTGTTGTCCAGAAATGTTTAAATTACTTTCTGCTTTCCCTTTATTTATAAATGTATATATATGTATATATCTGTATATCTGTCATCTTAAAGTTGCTGAGCTCTTTAGAAATGATGGAAGTGGTAGTGGTGATGGAAACATGGATTTCTTCCTTTCAACTGTCCCTCAACATGGTAAGCTTTTTTGATTAATCCTATATTTTATTTATAATTGTAACAGCTGTCATAAATTGCTATGCTTGATACAACTTTCTTTTACATGCAGTTTAGACACTTAATTTAGATTTAATATAAAGTATATAAAAAAAGTTCTTTTCCATTTTAATTTAGGTGTAATTTCAGTGTTTAACGTAAAGCAGAGAACAGGTTTTTATATAACCAAAACTATATTTTTGTAAACAATACAATATAGTAATTTCAACACAATATAGTAGTGCAGAATTAAAGTTTACAAAATTATCTCTGTCTAAACATTGTCAAATGTTCCTGGGAGGAAAAAAACAAAGGCTTTTTTTAAAAATTTAAGGCAATTTTAAAACTATGTGATTGTATGCTTTGATACATTCTATGTATAATTTTGATCCCTTCATGGCAAAAATACTCTTAAAGAAAAGTAAGTTGTGTTAGATTTTTTAATGAAGTAATTTGGATTTTTTTCATTTTTTTCCTCTTTCATTTCTTCACATTTCTATTTATGTCATGATTTGCAGAAAACAATGATAATTTATTTTTGAGAAAAAATGCCAAATGAAGAAATAACATAGAATATGTGGGAAAACCCTTCAAATTAAAACCTGCAGATGTCAAAATGTTATATGAGCACACCTATGCCAGTAGAGTAATACTTTTTCTTTCTTTTTCTTTTTTCTTAATTTTTTTCTTATCCTTTTTCTTTTTCTTTTTTTTTTTTCTTTTTTCAGTTTCCTTTTTTTTTGTTTTTTTTTGTTTTTGTTTGTTTGTTTGGGGTTTTTCTTGTTGGGTTTTTTTTTGTTTGTTTGTTTTTTGTTTTCTTTGACATTCTATTTCCCTTTAACTTGTTTCCAGAAATGTTTTTTTTTTAAGTGGCAGGCTCTTTTTCTCTCTGCATAGCAAGTTATGTCTCCCAAGACAATATTTTTATAAATAGGATTTACTTGACTGGTTGGGGATTTTTTGGTTATTTTTTTGTCTTTCATTCCAGTTCATGTTAGGATGAGACCCTGTGTTCATCTTATCTTTCCTCTGATACTGTAGTTTACCATATAACTCCTCACTGTCCTTAATGCTGTTAAATTTTTTTTTTCATTAAATCTAAAATTTTATTTTTGTTCCTCCCTCAAAATTTTTTTTTTTTTTTTGTTGCATAGTTCCACAGAAGGACTGAGAGGATTGCCTCTACTGAAAATCAGCTCCTTTTCCATACAGGGAGTTACCATGCATTTAAAAAAGAATTAAACAAAGACAAACAGCACAGATACTTCATACTCTCTTTCATATTTTTGCAGCATATTTCTTTAGCTGTTTTCTTTCGTGTAAGAAAACATGAGAGATGCAAATAACCCTATTTGGAACTTGCATTTAACAGCTAGCTTGGGAATTGCATCCCACATCCTTGTGACTATTGAGGCTTCTGATGATGCTCATGGTGTGTTTGAGTTCAGTGCTGAGTCCCTTTCGGTGAATGGAACAGAGCCTGAAGATGGGGATAGCAGTGTTGTGCTGCAGGTAAGAGAGCTCTGAGTCTCCTAATGCTGCATTGTACTCTTCTGTCTGTTTTTGCTAGTGTTCTCTGATGCTTTTGTCATTAGTCCTTGGGGATTATAACGACTTTGTCATGAACATTTGTTTTTCCAGTCATGCAGTGTTTGCTAATGTATATTATTTAGCTTGAAACTAAAATAATAATGATGATATTGATAAATTTAAAGTCTTATACTTATTTGGAATCAAGCTACTACTATATTGAAATGTGTTGCTAATACAAGTTCTGCGGGGCTAAGATAATAAAAATTACATGTTTTTAAAACACAGACATATCTTTAATTCATCATGTTATTGTCTTTGCTTAATTGCATTTCACACTTCTGTTTTTCTTTCTCATAGAACAAAAGTATGCACATCCTTTTATGTTTTTCTTAGGTTGTGAGAAGTCACGGGGCTTTATCTCAGGTGACATTGCAGTGGATCATAATCTGTGACCTTACCAACGACCTGATCTCTACAGATGGGAACGTAACATTTGATGTTGGCCAAGTGAGAGCAAATATTACATTACAGATTTCTCCTGATGATGTTCCCGAACTGGATAAGATGTTTTCAGTTTTGATCATCAATGTCTCCCTTGGTCGTCTTGGATATCATACTAATGCAACATTAACTATTTTAGCAAATGATGATCCGTATGGAGTCTTCTTATTTTCTGAGAGAAACAGACCAATAAAAGTTGAGGAAGAAACAAAAAACATCTCTCTGACAGTTGTAAGACGCGGTGGTCTCCTTGGTACAGTAATGGTGAAATACAGAACTATTGGTGATGAAGAAAAGTCACCTTTTCTGCCAACTGATGTTGTCAGAGCAACAGAGGGAAAAGACTATATACCTGTTGCAGGTTATGTGATCTTCACAACCAATCAAACTGAGGCCACAATATCCTTGCCTATTTTGGATGATGATGATCCTGAGAGGTCAGAATCCGTTTTTGTGGAGCTAATCAGTGTTGTTTTGATCAAGAAAGTTCAGGATCGGCCAAGTAAGTTTATTACATAAAACCTACAATGTAACTCTGACGGTTAGTATTTATAAGTTACAGGAGAAAATGCAGCAAGATAAATGAAGAACTCTTTACCTCTGCTGAACTGTATAGTTAAGATATCTCTTAGTTACCTGACTTGTGCCTGTTGGCATTTATTTCCTTTGGCACACTGTTTTATTGGAAAAGGATGAGTATTTCTTTATCCTTTTTGCATTGTCTTATCCAAGGTCTTTCAGGCCAAATGTTAGAGTATTTATTTGTGCACTAAAACCTGCTCATTTAGCATTGTTTCTGGGAATTCAGTAGTAGGAAATAACTAAATTAGTTTTTCTTATTAAAATACAAAAAAGTCTCATTAAAAAAAAGTGATTTAGAATTAGTGACATTCTGCTTTCTTAATGTTGACAATTTTTACTTAATTTCCCATTTGGATAAATACAGCCTGATTTGTACTTTAAAGATTCTTTGCATGTTTGATTGCTGCCCTTGCCCACAGATTAAGGGGTAACTTCAAATATAATTCCACTTGGAGTTGAAATCTTACTTCTGTTTCATCTTATCAAGGCTAAAACTGAAATTATTCTGAGCTTTATTGATCTTACTATTAGTCTCATGGATAAATAAATAAATAAATAAATAAATCACAGTACCTCATCTTTTTTTTTAAAAAAAATATGGCTTGTATGCTCCATGGCATAGTAGAATAATGTTCAGATTTTCTGATTTCGGAACATAATTTAAACACATGTATTTTGATGTGGTTTGTAGTTATGCTTTGTCCAATTGTAAAGAAGATAATTTTCATGAAAACTAGAGACAGCTAAACTCACATGTAAGCAATTCAGATGCCCCTCATGAAGCTTTCTTTATATTTCAGTTATAAATTCTCCTCGACTTGGCTTAGTGGGTGAGACAATAGCTCATGTGATTATCAATGCCAACGATGATGCTTTTGGAACACTTCAGCTTTCAGCTGCAGCTGTGCGAGTTGCTGAAAACTATGTTGGACCAATCATTAATGTGACCAGAACTGGGGGAATATTTTCAGATGTTTCTGTGAAATTTAAAGCTATGCCAATAACTGCAACAGCTGGTAAGAAAGCAGAATAGTGGAACTATGCAGCCTGTGAAACAAACAAATGTGAAATAAATGCTCTTATTATGTAACAAATACAAAATATAAAGTATTAACGCAGTGACTGTACTTAGCAAATATGAATCTAAGACCTAGGGGAAAGTTTACACTTTATCACTGGAGAATTTAAAAGCGAAATGAGAGAAGGAACTGGGGTGTTTGTTTACTTAATAGCACACCACCACTTAAATGTCCCTCTACCTCCACCCCCCAAAATACTATAGTAGTATAGGTAAAACAGTTTATCCCCATGGACATATTTAAATGCATCATGTAGTGCTTAGTTGAGCTTATTGGAGAGGAAGTGAGAGTTGGGTCCTCAGCTGTAAAACAAATAGGGAAAAATCTATCAAAGCCCAAGGATACTTGTACTTCTGAAAATGGAATGTAAACTTCTCCTGTTGGTCCCTGCTGCACAGAACGCACATAAAGGAGAAAAATTATAAAGTCTGCAGGATCACTTAGTTATCAATTGAGTGCACTGTACTTCAGCTATGTGCAAATTGAATAGGTGAGTGGAACATGCTCTGAGAACTTTTAACTTCATTTTTATGTAACAGGGTGTTATAGATTAAACGTGTAGCTAGATTTAGATCAGAGAATGCTTTCCATTAGTTTCTGAAGCAGAGCTCTGATCCTAGTGTATCACAGATGTTCCTCTGGACAGTTGAGATAAGTTGCTTAAAGGGAAGTTGACACATAAAATGTGCCCTTTACGGAAATCTACTTTATTTCTGTTTTCACTTTAATCTCTTGGAAAGCTGAAAGAAATTATAATCAAATATAGAAACAGCTTGATAGTGTGACCTTGTTAACAGCAGACAATAATGGACCTTTTGTAACTACCTCTTGGTCTAAGAGTGCAAATTCTCTTTTGGTCGAACCAAGTTTTATTTTGATCCATCCAGACATCTGAAAGGCAATAAGATGTTAAAAAAAAACAACAACCAACCAAACAAAAAACAAAAAAAAAAAAAACCCAACTTCTGGGCTTTAAAGATAAAGACCCCATAACACAGAGAAGTGCTTGTATAAGCAAAGACAAGATGAGACTAAACTATAAAGTGTTGATATTATCTGCGTTTTTATTGTTTTGGATTTTTTCACCTACAAATCTAGGTGAAGACTACAGTGTAGCTTCATCAGATGTTGTCTTACTAGAAGGGGAAACAAGTAAAGCTGTGCCAATTTATATAATTAATGATATCAATCCTGAACTTGAGGAGTCATTTTATGTTCAGCTGCTGAACCAAACAACAGGAGGAGCCTTGCTTGGATCTTTGACGAGGGCAGTCATAACTATTGAGGCTTCTGATGACCCATTTGGATCCTTTGGTAAAGGAGTACATATTTTCTTTCTCCTTTTAGTATTTTTTCTGGGGGTTTGTTGGGGAATTGCTACTTGGTAACTGAATAAAAACATTCAGAAGCAGAAGTGTGGTGTAGAGAGTAAAGGAAGAGATAATACTGAATTAAAACATTCAGGGGGCTTTAATAAAATAAAAGGATTGAGCCTCTTGGAGGCTCTAATCAGTGGCATTAAGCTGTAGAACAAGAGGCAACAGGCAGAAACATGCCCAGAATTTCACCTGAACATGAGGAAGACCTTCTTTACTCTGTAGGTGATGGTGCACAGAAAAAGTTTTCCCAGAGGTTGTGGAGTTGCCTTCATTAGAAACATCCAAGAACTGTCTGGACACACTCCTGGGATGACTGTACTTGAGCAGGGAGCTTGAATCGGATGTTCTACAGTGGTCCTTTCCAACCTGACCCATTCTGTGATTCTGTGATTTCTACTTAACATATCCCATGTTATCCCATGTTTTAATTTATTTCTTTAATAACTGACATGAAATCTGGTGAAGAGTTTCTTTGCTGGGAATAATTATGAAATTATATTCTAAGACCTCAGAAACAGTTCATGTTTAGGCTCAAACAATTGGAATAGATTTTTTGGATGAGGGCTTAATTTTCATGCTAATTTTCTCTGCAGAAGAAAATAGGAATATTGAAAGTTTGCTTTTAGGTTTAAAAATGATTAAAAGGGGTTTACCGGTAAAAGTAAATGCAAGAAAATAAAATAAAACTCTGTACTTCAGGAACTGATATATTTACTTTCAGTTTTATTGTTAATGCACTACATCTCCCTGTGGTGTATGTCAGTTTTTCAGAATACCGAATTCACTGTGGAAGAGCCTGAATCTGGATCAGTAACCGTAAATCTGCCAATAATCCGCAATGCTGGAACACTGGGTAATGTTACTGTTCAGTGGGTTGCTACCATTAATGGACATCCTGCTGAGGATGACTTGAGAGTTGCCATGGGCAATATTACTTTTGCCCCTGGGGAAGCCATTCAGATGTTGCTGTTGGAAATCCTGGCTGATGATGTTCCAGAAGTAGAAGAAGTAAGTAGAGCAGTTATGTGTCCCTTGAACAGTGTTTGAGTTTTAACATGTACAAGAAATGTGTGCAGATCAAAACCAGAAATGTTATGGCAGGAAGCTGCAATGAGTTCAGATTTTATTTTGCTTGTAATTAGTTTTAGAAATAGCAAAAATTATTTAGCTGCATTATTTGTTTTTCTTTTTTTTTTCTTTTTGAGATTGTCCGTATAGAATTAACTCATGCCTCCAACGGTGGTGCTATCGGGTTAGATGGCACGGCAAATATTGTTATACCTGCCAATGATAATCCATATGGCACAGTTTTCTTTCATCAATCCTCATATCGAATTCAGGAGCCACTAGAAACAAATTTACTTGCAAATATATCAGTCAGGAGAAGGTCTGTATAATATTGGCTGATTTTGAATCTCTTTTTTGTTGTTGTTGTTGTTTGGTTTGTTTTGTTTTTTGTTGGGTATTTTTTGACAATAATTTTAAATGTCATGCCATTGTATAGGTATTTGCATCAATTTCTTGTTCTACCAACTCTCTTTTTTTTCATATACATTGATTTTCAACTAAATGTCTGCTAGTTAGAAATGGACATAAAATACATTGATTGTATTTTATTAATATATTAAATGTTTTTCATATAAACCCAGTGTAAACAATGTACTTGGAGTTTTATTTTGCATAATAATTTGTCAAGCCATTTAAAGCTGCAAACCAGCCTATTCCTGTGATGTGAACTGGAGGAAAAAATGTATCAAATGTTGTGTGATGGAAGACAAAACAAAAAGCATGTGAAATATGCTATCCTGAGGACACCTCAGAGAGATGATAATAATGCTAGGCAGCAACAGCTTTTTCTTCCTTGTCAGTCCTAGGAAGACAAAATTAACTCCTAGAAACAAATGTTTGCAAACATGCATGCTTAACAGACTGCTATCCAAGCTATAAGCAATCAAATTTGCTCTCCAAAAACCCCAGGTAATCAGTTATTCTGGTTCTAGCTTCAAGGGAAGTCACTTTAATTAGCTAACTTGTAACTAATATGTAATTCAGACTGCGTGAGTTAATTTTGTTTGGTTTTATTCTTAACCCAGTAATAGACAGAATGTTAGACATTCTTCACTGGCTAACATAACATTTTTATTTTAATGTCTTTCAGTGGGGGAAGGTTTGGTCAACTGCAAATATTTTACAGCACTTCTGAGATTGACGTTGTAGCTCTTGCCATTGAGCAAGGTGAGGATATACTGGCCTATTACGAGTCTCCTGTACAAGGAATTCCTGACCAGCCATCCAAGACCAGAGTGAATGTATCAGCAGCAAGTGACCCACTGTATGCCTGTGCAACTCAGTGCCTAAAAGAACAAGCATGTTCAGCCTTTACATTTTCCAGTGCCTCTGAAACTCCTCTCTGCCTCTGGCTGACAACAGAGATCAGGCCATTAACTAACATGTCAGGATTCTGGACCTACAAGAAAAACATCAGCAGTACATCCATTCTGTTTAGCACACAAGCCATTGCTGGTAGTGATTATGAATCTATCACAAGACAGTGGGCCATCATGCAGGAAGGGGAAGAGTTTGCAAATCTCACAGTTACCATACTGCCTGACAGCCTGCCAGAGCTGGATGAAAAATTCACTATATCCCTGTTGAAAGTTGAACTATTGAACATCTCAGCCAGCTTAAAAAATCAACCAACTATTGGACAGCCAAATACTTCCACAGTTACAATAATGATGAATGGGGATGCCTTTGGAGTATTTAAGATCTACAGTGTAAGTCCCAATGCAACAGAGAAAGGTCTGTATATTGAAGTAGAAGAACGCCCTCAGGCCAACGTGCAGCTAATGATACACAGGACTGAAGGCAGCCTGGGACAGGTGACAGTGGAGTGGCGTGTTGTTGGTGGAACTGCTACCCCAGACTTGGATTTTGTGGGTGTTGGTGAGATTCTGGTGTTTGCTGAAGGTGAGGCAAGGTTTAGCAATAACTTCTCTTGTCTAAAACTTAAGGAAACACAAAACTAACACACATTTTGCAGTACACATTATAAAAATAACATTTTTACTAAAAAGTAAAAATATTGCTGAAATAGTTGTATCAAAGTTAATGAAATGGGAATCAGGCTTAAGTAGTTTTTTGTTAATCTTTAGTCCTTACAGTACTATTTTTTAATGGTATATCTTTTTAGATTCTGAGATGTATTGATTTCATAACATAATTGAGTAGTTAAAAAATTTCAAAGAAGAAAAGTCTGTGGCAGAAATTATTTAAGCCCTGTGCAACATGAGGATGTATTTTATATTTTCAAAGTCCAAGATGATTGAACAGCTGTTTTGAAAACAATTTAATGGAGTATAGTAAAGATTCTAGTGTTCATTTAGCTTGCTAAATCATCTGAACTCAAATGAAGGGTTGCCAGGAATGATTTGGAAACTGACATATACTGCTTATAAGTTTACTAACTGTAATTTCAAAATACTTGGAAAGGTAATATAACAAAAAAATATGTATGTGGTAAACTGATATAATTATTAGTATAGGTGATGCACATACAATGACCAATAGGATCGTGTTGCAGATTGTAATGTATTGTAGTAGCTGGTAATTGATTGTGTTTGCTGCTTACATTGTCATTCTTTGATATTCTAGAAGACAGGTAACTAATACAATGCCAGCCCACTTTAATGCATTTCCTGATCCAGTAAATATAAAGTCAGATTTTTTCTACATATGTCTGTGTGTGGTTCATCAGGAAATGTATTCACTTGGTAATTATTTTTACAAGAATTGTATTTCCCTTTTCTAATTAAAATTTGAAAGCTGGAAAACATATAAAGCAAATAAGATTTCTAGGCATTTTGAAATTATGCTGACATTGTTAATTTCTATAGAGTATATTTAATAATTTGCTCATTATATTGCTTAATATAACCTTTCATTAGATATTGAATAAATTTTCATAACAACATTCAATAACTTCTAGACAGGTAAATAAGTCAAGATTCTTCATGCCCTTTTTTGTACTAGTTTATTTACAACTAGAGTAGATGATTGCATCTTTTTGAAAGGTGATTTTTATGTGAACACTGAGGTATGTATATGTTCTTCTACTTTTAGGTGAAACAAAAAAGATGGTCACACTGACCATTTTAGATGATCCAGAGCCAGAAGATAATGAAAGCATCATAATCAGCCTGGTGCATACTGAAGGAGGGAGTAGGATTCTGCCCAGTTTCGACACTGTCACAGTGGTTATCCTGGCAAGTGACAACGTGGCAGGAATCATTAGCTTCCAGACAGCTGGAAGGTCTGTTATTGGTCGTGAAGGTGGGTTCTGTGTTGACTAAGCAATACTTATATGACTTAGCAGTACTAAATCATTTTCAGTCAATTGAGGATGGACCTGACTAAACCAGAACACATGTGTATCATGTTTCTTTATATTTTGATAGTTGTTTCCATGAATGAACTAAATTCATAAAAACCCATGAGGAGAGAGTTTAAATTTGTGGGGGTTTTGTTTCAATATTAAAAAAAAAAAAAAGGTATTGCATAACTACTGGGAAGCTCACTATTAAAAATATTCAGGTTTTACATAAAGAATACTTTAACTGTGATTTATATTTTTTGTTTTCATTTTAACAGTTGAACTCTAGAAGAAAAAAACCCAAAATATTGCATTTTGTTCTTTGTTTCTAGGTGAACAACTTCAATTCCATATTGTAAGAACTGCCCCAGGACTGGGAAATGTTACTGTTGAGTGGAAGATAGTTGGACATAATGTACAACAGAATTTTGAATGCTATTCTGGAATTCTCTTTTTTCCTGAGGTGAGTCCATAAGCAAATCTAAGGCCTACAAAGAGAGTATTGTAATTTGAAGTGAGCTGATGAAACAAGTATGCTTTTATAGCACTTCTTTGTCTTGATATGATTAAATTGCAAGAAGTTTACAGTTTTCAGTATTTTAACTTGATATTTCGTAAAGGTATTGCTCAAAATACATGTGATAGTGTGGTATTACTTATACCCTGTACACTAATGACTAATCAGTTTATCAATAACATTTATAGGGGATATTGAATACAACATTATATGTCCATTTGCTGGATGACCATATTCCAGAAGAAAAAGAAGAATACCGGATCATTCTACACAACATCAAAACAGAAGGTAATGTTAACTACAGACTGTTTAGTTAAATAAAATAACTACAGACTGCTATGTCTGCTATATCTAAAATTTATATGTAGTAGTGTAATAGTTTTCTGTGTATTACACCATTTTGGGAGTAGGACTGCGAACATTGAAAATGTTGCGAACTATGCAAAACTTTTTCATATTTTATTGAAACAGGCTTGACACTTCTGTGTATTTATGTATACAGATGATACAGGTGTCATAAAACAAATGGATATTTTTATCTTTTTAAACAATCTTGTCTTTCAAGCTGTCTTTTTGATCTGTCTCTGAATTACAGGAGTTCAGAATATCTCAATCTCTCATTGAAATTATAATGAGAAAAGAAGCATGAAACCGCATCCCTTCTGAATTACCCTTTGTTAACTGGAATTAGTCTCTAAACACCAAACTAACTTGACATGGGTGGTGTTGCTGATAGGTGCCTTGCCAACTTGCCTTAATAGTTTGTTTACTCTTGTAATCCTTCAGGATAAGTATAAATTAATACAGTTATTCGTCAAGGCAACACTTGTAGTAATTTCTTAATGGAATGATTGAGAAGTTGAATATAATTTTAACTTTTTTAATGAATCCCTAGAAAAGCTTTTTCTGTCTTTTTTACAATAGAAGTATTTTAGGGAAGTTCATATTTAACACTGCCTCTTCAGGTTTTCTCATTTCTTAATACAGTCTTGAACTCTATACTTTTTATGTGTATGATTTTTTTGTGATTGAATATTTCTGTGTTTGCTATAGAATGTAATTTTGGCATCTAAAATTCAGTGAGCATATAGTGTGTTTGGTTTGATTTCATTTGCAATGTTACTGGCTGTCATTTGTGCATAAAAATAGCAGTAATGTAAATAAAACTATTACCTAACACTATTAACTGTAGTCCATTGATTCTTTTGCAGGTGTTTCTCCTTCTGGTGCTGCTGTTTTGGATAGTCAAGGATATGAAGCTGTTCTGACAGTAGAAGCTAGTGATGAACCGCATGGAGTACTGAATTTTGCTTCTCCATCCAGGGTAGTTTTACTTCCAGAGGAAAACAAAACAGTTCAGCTTTTTATTAACAGAGAATTTGGATCTCTAGGTTTGTATAAAATCTCCAAGAGAAATTAAATTTTGTTTTCAAAACCATTAGACAAATGAAAGCCATGATCGGGAGGATAGAAATTCTGGAAAATTTTGGATACAGTGGATGTTTCCAGAACTTCTACGTCCCTTACTGCGAACTTGGAAACAGTTTTATTTAAAAGCAAAGCCATAGCCTTTAAGTCCACAGCAAGGGATCTGGGAGCTATGACATGGATAGTTGGATGTTAGGGTTGTATGTTTATGTCCAGAAAATCTGTTTTGGATTGCTAAATTGTTTGTCCAGAAGAAATAAATAAACATGAAATAAGGAGCTTGTATGAATTATCATTCCCACAGCATCCCCTCTATAAAGTTCTGGAATCTAACCGTTTAGGAATATTCCATGGAAAAAGTTGCATTGATGCCTCTGACTTCAGTTTACGCCTCTTCTAAGAATTCTGTATTTCTTTTTAATTCAATTTTCCTTTTAAAATCAAACTAAGTGGTACTAACTTCAATAATGTGCTGTGTGCCAAAATATCTTTTTGTGTTTGTTTCCTGAGTATTTTTACTTGCATTGAGGGATAACATACATAATCATTTTCTATTTACATTTTTAGACTATATTTAGACCTCAGTAATAATCTCTCTTATTTTTTTCTATCTGTTTTGAGGTGAAGTGATCAGTTGAAACAAACTTCGAGATCTGGACACTCTACAGATTTGTAGAGAAATTTAAATGTAATTTCTTTATTTCCCCTCTTCTTTTTTAATGTCAATCAGTATCTGAATTACCTTTCAAATGTCACTTAGGAAATTATTAATTTATTCTAAGAGTCCTTTGTAAATGTAAAATCTCTCAATTGAACTCCATCTTTATTTATTTGAACTAAGATTCTTCTATACCTTATGTTTTATTTCATACAGATTAACTTTGAATTTCATTTGTCATTTTACCTCTGTGATAACTATCTTTAAATTTGCAATTTGACTTAACTCTGGCAGATTAGTGACACGTGGCTTTATTATAAAAAAAAGTCTAGCTTTTCCTTTAGTAAAATTTATTGGTGTCCCCCCTAATTTTTATTCTCTATCAACATCTATGTCAGTCTGTCTGGGTAGAAAACTAAATTTAGAACTCTCCTTAGACCCTTCCTTAGACATCAGTCATTCCTGAAACACTCTACTTCCCTTGACACCAAACCTGTTATTAATAATGCATTAAATGTCCCAGGTATGTAAGGTAATATTTGCAGTTCACAGCACATCAAATATATGAATACACTGGGTCCTGGTTCTTTCTGAGTCTTGATCTTGGACAAATCGTTAAAGGCTGGACTGAAAGAAATAAGTCACAATGGTTTCAGATTAGTGTTTTTATTCTTTGGTTTGTAGTTAGGCTTTCCATTTGCACTGGGTGTTTGATCTCTTTTCTTTGTCTATTTTAGTGAACATTACATAAGAATTGAAAAAAAGTGTGGTTTTTGATCACATTTTAAACAGGTGCTATCAATGTCACATATGCCACAGTTCCAGGATTGGTCTCCTTAAGTAATCAGACCGAGGGGGCCTTGGCTGAGCCAGGAGCTGATTATGTAGCTGTTTCTGACTCAGTGATTTTGGAAGAAGGAGAAACATCAACTGCCATAAATGTTACTATTCTAGAGGTAAATTCAATATCCTTTCACTCTATACTTATTTGTATGACAACTGAAAAGGAATATTGTGGAACCTGAATCTTGCAAGCTGTATTACTTGAAGCTATCAATGTTAATGTAATTTAAAAGACTGCTTTGGTGTTTAATGGTAAAATCACAGAAGGACAAATAAACAGAAGACAGTGCTACTTAGAGTTAAATGAAATTTAACTCTGTCATTAAGACTTTTTCTGCTATTCAGACCACTGTAATTCATTGCTTGCTACAGGCTCTTACTTTATCGTGGTTGGTATTTGTGCCTTTAAAATTGAGTAGAAATTTATTGACATCTAGTTCAGTGTCATCACAGTCTGTTCAGTTAAATATAATGTCTTGCTTCATAATGTACATTTTATATAAAAGGTTTCAGGAAAATGGAAACATTAATTCTAGTGTTGCTATAAGGTTAGAGACTTCTATTGTATTGCTTTTTTGGCAAATTATGTGATTGTTTCTAAAGAAAAGGAAAAGAGAATATACTGGATCTGTGTTTTGTAGGATGATGTACCAGAAGTGCAAGAATTCTTCATGGTCAATTTAACTTCAGTGGAACTTATCATGAACCATTCAACTTCCTTCCCACCGAGGCTGGGTAAAAAAAACTTTAACCAAATTATGTTTAATTTTGTTTTTATATCAATTGAATGCACATTATATTACTCTGGTATATCATTATTCCACTTGCCACTTCCTAAGTAAGCCAAAATGAGAGGGGGTGTTCTTCAAGAAACATTGTAGAACATCAAGCATAGTCATTATTACACTGCCTTCTTACTTTTTTAACGGCCTGTAAAAATTATATGACAATTTTCATAGAGGAGTTATTTAGTAATTAGCAGTTGGAGAATACAGTTATTTCAAAAGTTGCATGAGCAATGTGTTAATGTGATTTTAATTTCCACGTAAATGACTGAAACAAGTATGTACAAAGAATTCCTTCAAGCAGTTCCTTTGTTCACTCTTTCAAAAGTATCTTTTTATTACTCTTTATCAGATTTACTTTTAGGAGTCACGATTTACTGTACTCCTACTCTTCCACACAACTTCATTTATTGCTTTCTTATTTAGGTCCTCATTCTGCTGCTGAACGTAGTAGCATAGCTGCCATTGGCATTAAAGACAGTTGGGTTGTCCTGTGGCACCAGTAACTAATTATGCTGATTATTTCTAACATCTTCTATGACTCTTTTTCCCTTTCTTTGCATGCCTATTGAAGTGACAGAGTTAATTCGTTACAGACTGAAAGGTAACTTGCAAGACTGATGATGTTTAGACATTAAGCTGTGATTAGTTGAGTCTAAAATTTAAAACATAAAAAGAGTGACATTAAAGTATGAAGGATTTCTTGATTTAAATTGTTCTGAGTGCAGTATAATCTTACCTTCTTCCATAAGCAGTTAGCAGTCTGAGTCATGACCATTTGACTCTGATGAATTTAGGACGATCAGATAATAGTTTTAATCCATGAGGCAAAAGTTTGTCCTCATTATAAAATGTCGCAATTAATTCTGTTATCAGACTATTTTCTGGTCTTGTTTTCCCTTTTTGTGCATTTTCTTTGTTGTGACTGAGTATTCAAATCCTGTTGGTGCAGTGCATTTGTTTAGGATTCAGCAGTCCTGTACCCATAGAAAACCTTTCATTCTAGGTGCCTAATATCAAAAGTGGTGAGTGTTCTGCATATGTACTGACAGTTGATCATACCCATCTGGAATATATTGTAAATGCTGGCCCTGTCTAAGCCATGTGCATGCAATATGTGGCATAGGTCTGCAATGTCTGTGATATACAGTTAAGCACATGAACTTAAGTAACCTTTTTTTCTGACTTGAGAATTCATGGATGTGGAGCAGAAAGAGCAATCATAAGGACAGTTCTGTTTTCTTCATGCTTCTCTTGCTCCATCCCATGATCTAGAAAAGGTGAAGAAAAGGCCCAAACCTAATACAAAAGTGGAAGGAATTAAGGGAAAATGTTCAATCACTTGAGAATGGTGAAAGAAAAATGAATAAACTTAATGGATAGAAGAAAGACTTAAGGTGGGGTAAAATGGCAGGAGGACATCAGGGGAGGGGAAAGATGCCAGATATGAAATAAAAAATCTGGTGTTGAAAGTGAAGTATTATAGATCTTGAATGAGTTGATCAGACTATGACTTGATGAGGGAAAACTTCAGTTAGGAAGCTGAAGGGTCAATATGCACTGTAATCCCTATGGGTTTCTACACCTTTCTGCTGTCTCTCTGATGGATCTAAAAATAGTATATTTACTACAGAATTAGTGGAGTCAATTTGTTTTGTAGAAATTGTCAGTCTTCATTTCTCTTTAATTTTTATTAAAAGTAAGTTGATGTAGATTGAGGTGGTTATGTGATGCGATTTAAACAAAACAAGGCATTATTTTCTCAGAAGAATCAAGTTCTGACTGTCAAGTTCTGGTCCTTGAAACTAGTGGTAATTGCTGGCACTAATCTATTATTTTCATAGAGTAATATATGCAATAATCTTACAGTTATTTTCAAAATACATACATTTTTATGTGGTAATAGAATGTTACAATACATAAACTAATTGAAAGGAAATTAATAATTCTTTTTTAAAAATAGAATCTGTGGTGCTTGCCATTAAGATGTATTATCAGGCACTGAAACATGAATATGAGATGTTATACTGGATCATTTATTATTCTTTTTACTCATTTTCTGTCCCATATTCAGAATGGCACAGTCTGCAAAACATTAAATATAATTATAATAAAACCACAGTGAATTAAAACTTGATGAAAAATCTTGCTTTTGTCATTTTTCTACTTTTTCTGTGCCACAGATTTTTCATTAATTTTTTTTTTTTTTTTTTTTTTTTTTTGAATGCATTAAATATAATGGTGATAATTCAAGGCGATGTGTTGCAGTTCTAATAGTAAGCTAGTAAGAACAGATTTTCTTCAAGCTTTTCTAGGTATCCTGTCCACTTCATTTTCTCCTTCACATTGGAGGAGAAATTTTCATAAAGGAAAATTATGTATTTCTTCTGCAAAATTAGTAAAGATAGAAAGAAATGCATCTGTTATTTTTGAAAATAATGAAATGACTCTGTTGTTCTTACTTGTCCTTCTGTTTTCCTTTTTAGATGTGGAAGGTTTAGCTTCTCAAATTATAATTGATGCTAATGATGGAGTAAGCGGAGTAGTTGAATGGGAAAGCACCAAGTAAGTCTTGTCACCTTGAAGAATTCCCTATGGAAGTTAATGATTAGTGTTGCCCAGCAATTTTCATTTTCCGTTAACATAAAAAATCCTATTAACAATAGGATCAGATCTTTGAGATAACAACATATTATTTAGTTCAGTGGAACTGGAAAGGTAATCCCCACACTAGAGACCAACATTTACAGTACGTTTACTCAGAAATCTCATGCTACCATCTACTCATTTTAACAATTGTCCTTTGGTGTTGTGAACTTCCATCACTCCATCAGGCCTCCACCCAGTGTCCCAGCCTCTGCATCCACGTAAGCATGCACATTGGCATTGCCCAGATCTTTTTCTCTGATTTCCAGGAACTAGGAAGAAGGCATCCATGCTCATAGATAGGCTTAATCTGTCACTACTAAGTAGGGGGAAAGGATCCTATAGTTCAATTCCATTTTGATAAGAAAAAAAAAGATTCAATATTTGCATTAGACAAGTGGCAATAATGCCTTATGCTAACAGTGCATTTTACTTAAAAGGTAGAGGGGATGATTTTAAGTGAAAATACAACAATTATCTACCATCTTATTAAATGAGCATGCTCAGTGAGCACTGAGAATTTGTCTTGGTTTTTGTTTTAGTTTTGAAGTTAATGAATCTCATGGGAATCTGACCATAATGGCATACCGAAACAAAGGATCCTATGGCAATGTGTCTGTGTTTTTTTATGCCCAAAATTTGGAGGCACAGCTGGGTTTGGACTTTTATGTGATCTCAAGGGTAAGAAGCAAATTTTAAACCTAGTAGTTTTCATTTCTTTAACTTCCGCAAAAGAACAACTTCTTATTTGTTCTGCAGAAAGGTCAGTAGTACAGCTAGATTTCTCAGCTTGTTCTAATTCCTCTGATCATCAGAGTAGTGAGATAGATTTAGTCATCTTATTTTAGTCTTTCTTTTTTAGTACTGAAGCATTTTTAAATATAAGACACATTGTAAACTTTCAAACATCTATTTCAAATACAATTTTGCTTAGACGAAAGCGTATAAGATTTCATGTAAGTTTTAAGTTTTTGCAGCAGAACTTTTCAAATTCATTGCCCTTGCTTGTACTCACTCTGCAGTGTGCTTAACTATTTAACTGTTTTGCTTCTTTTCCAATCAATTTATAAGGGACATAGAAATTACTCCTCTTCTTGCCTCTTCTTTCCTTCCTATTTAAGGCAATCTGCTTTACCTTAGTTTAAAATTTCTGTGTGCGTTATCAGCTATTGAATATTCAATGCTTTCTGTGTTTCAATGCTAGACTCTTTTTTTTGCTGATGGAGAAAGGAATAAGTCTGTTGTTGTTATGATTTGTGATGATGATATTCCTGAAGGTGTTGAGAAGTTCCAGTTAATTCTAACAAATCCCTCATTTGGCCTGGAATTAGGGGAGAACACAACAGGTAAAACTTATTTTTGATGTTCTCATTTTCAGAATTCTATCTCAACCACTTCGATTTCATTCCTTTGAATAATCATGTTATAGAAAACAGCAGTGCGCTCCTATGGTAAATTATTAAACTCATTTGGAAACTTTGCAAACATCCCTGTGAAAAATGTAAAATTAATAAAATAATATGTAAAATAAGGAATCAGAAAATGCAAAAGCTTGGTGTTTTAATAAGAGAGTCTAGATTCTTCCTCTCTAGAAATCTTCCTACATAAAGTAAAATACTTGAATGTTCTGTTAAGCAGTATCAGGGGCATAAAAGCAGTATACATATGTTAAAGTAAGAATGGATTTGTGTATATATTTATTTATTTATTTGTATATTTATATTTTAGTATGTTAATGAAAGTGTATTTCTATTATTTATTTCTCAAAAGCCACAATTACTATACTTGCCAATGATGATGGACATGGAATTTTGTCATTCAATAACAGTGATCACTTCTTCCTAAGAGAGCAAACAGCTCTCCATCTGATGGAAAGTGTTGCAGTATTAAATATTATTAGAGAACCTCCTCAGGGAATATTTGGAACAGTGTCTGTTCAGTATCTTGTAAGTGAAATTAATTCTTCAGAGCCATCAGTGGATTTGACTCCTTCTCAAGGATACATTGTGCTGGAAGAGGGAGTCAGATTTAAGGTAATATAATAGTTCTAAAACAAAAAGTTAAGAAGGCTTTTTTAAAAGTTGCTTGAGAGATTTCAGAAATGTTTATGTTTTCCCATGTTTTTTTTTTTTTTCTTGTTTTCTTTAGTTCTTAGAATAAACTGAGTTGTGGGAGTGAAGAAAAATTGAATATGCTTTTCTGTAGCTATTTCTCTCTTTTTAATAGTTCAGATAAACTGAAAATAATATAATGGGTGTATAATATAGTATAATATAATATAATATAATATAATATAATATAATATAATATAATATAATATAATATAATAATATGATGTGTGTATAGGACCATTTATTTATATGTGTTTAGTGTGTAGCTGAAAGACAAACTTTGTCATGAAGTCATAATTTACTACTGTAAATAAAATAGGAATTAAAAATACCATTTCTTTATGTGACCTGAACTGAAGGGAATATCTGCAGTAAAGGCAAAAAAAGGGTGAACAGCATTCAGAGTTTTAGAAATTGAAAATTACTTTTTTTTCTGGCAGTACTAATTCCACTGCTTTTGTACTGTCTCCACAAGAATGTCAGCTAGAAAATGAGCTTTCTTAGTGTGTCAATAATAGGTTAGTGTATTATGGTTAGGGGCGTAGAATCTGAAACAGACCTGTCTGGAAACACTGGTTTTCAGTTTCTGAAGCTAAAATGCATTTGGAACTTCAGTGATGGCCAGTTTAGCAGATCTATGAGAAGTAGGGAGTATAAGATTTCTCAGTACAGTCTTTAAATACAATTTATTGCAGAAGTAAATAGAGTTCTAAAACATTGTAAGCTCTAATTTAGTTCCAGATCTGTCGTTACTAAATAATTTTTCTAAGGCAAAGCTGCATGTCCTACTGTAACTTTCACTTCCTTGGGTAATGAGGAGAATGTCTGTGAAAACACCTTTCTAGACAATTCTCTGCTGATTTGAGACCACCTTGGGGCAATCCTATTCTTATCCACCATGGTGGAATAGAAGAGAGTATTTCAAATATTCCTCTGTTGTCTTTTTTCTTTCCTTTTTCCCAGTACCAGAAATGTAACTACTCTGTTGCCCATGACATAGTTCAGTTGACAACTAATGCAAAGTTTGGTTTTACAAAATAAACCCAACTTGACTGAGCTGCTTTAGAGGATCAGGCACCTTTATGGGCCTGTGAATTACCAAGGAATGTATGGAATAAGTACTAAACAAAAGTATGAAAAAAGAATCAAAACCTTTTACATTTCAGAGAATCTTATGAGGAAAGAGGAGAACGGAAAAATAAAAACAAAGTGGGTATGCTCATGTTCGTGTTGCACTAATGGAGGTCATGCAGGGGATGACTTTAGAACCCCTGCCTGAACTGTCCATGCCTTACTCCTGCCTACTCCAGTTTCAAGAGCTTCTGTTGTGCTGCCATACTGTCCAGAGCTGTGCAGAGAAAGAACAGAAATAGCAGCATGGCCTGAATAACATTGTCACTGTTTGCTGTCAAGTAGCAGCAGCTTTCTCTGCTTGTATCTTGTCAGACACTGCATATTTCTGCAATCCTGGATGAAGAACCAGAATTGGATGAGCACTTTATTGTCACCCTGTTCAATCCAACAGGAGGAGCCAGACTAGGCACCAGAGTGCAAACTATGATTACGATATTACAGAACCAGGCTCCACTGGGGCTCTTCAGCATCTACCCAGTTACAAATAGGTACTGAACTGTGATTCAATTAAAAGGAATTTTTTCATATTCCATAGAGATGGTTTCCCTTAAAAAAAAAATAAATTAGTAATCCAGTTAAAAAATCTTGGATTTTAAAAAGTACACTCTTTGTCAAATACTATTACTGCTATACAGAAGAACAGAAAAACACTTAAAATGGACTATTCACCATTAGAAATGCTTTTCTCTATGCATTTTTTTCTTGAAACAGTACTTCATTAGTCCCCAGTCATTTCACTAATATGAGTCAATATTAAGAATTCCAAACCATAGACCAGTGGCCCAGTAATCAGAAATTTTCTAATTTAGCTATTTATTTAAGCTTATATAAGATACACCCTCTCTCAGAGCTCTTTTTCAGAACCAAATGAGTCATTTTACTTGAACAGGCTCAAGAAGTGCCCCCTGGGAATCTCATGAGGTTTAGCAAGGCCAAGTGCAAAGTGCTGTGTCTGGGTCAGAGCACCCCCAGTACAGGCTGGGGGATGAGCAGACTGAGAGCTGCCCTCCCTGAAGGACATGGGGGTGCTGGTGAGAGCTGGACATGAGCTATCCATGGGCACTGCCAGCCCAGAGAGCCAAGTGTGTCCTGGGCTGCATCCAGAGCCCTGTGGGCAGCAGGAGAGGGAGGGAATTCTGCCCCTCTGCCCTGCTCTGCTGAGACCCCACCTGCTGAGCTGCCTCCAGCCCTGGGGTCCCAGCACAGGAAGGACATGGAGCTGCTGGAGAGAGTGCAGAGGAGGGACAGCAAGGTGATCAGAGGGATGGAGCACCTCTGGTATGAGGAAATGCTGAGGGGATTGGAATTGTTCAGCCAGGGGAAGAGGCAGCTTTGGGCTGACGCAGTTGCAGCTTTCCAGTATTTAAAAGAATCCTATCTGAAAGTTGGAGAGGGACTTTTGTCAAGGGCATGTAGTGAGAGGACAAGAAGGAATGGCTTAAAACTGAATGAGAGTCGGTTGAGATATAGATATCAGGACAAAATTCTTTACTGTGAGGTGGTAAGGCACTGGCTCAGGTCTCCCAGAGAAGCTGTGGATACCACGTCCCTGGTGGTGTTCAAGGCCAGGTTTGCTGGAGCTCTGAGCAACCTGTCTAGTGGAGGGTGTTCCCTGCTTATGGTGGGAGGGTTGGAATAAGATGATCTTACTATTCTATGTACCATGAAACCATTCTATGATCGTATGAGTCTGTGATGTGGAATGATGTTTTCAGAAATCATTCAGTTGTTGTGTAAAATTTCAGGCTGGTTTAAGATTGTGTTGAATTTTCCATGATTTTGTCAAGGTCTTGAGTGAAGAAACATTGGACAACCTTAAATAGTATTAGTCCACCACAAAGTAAACTCAGTATTTTCTTTTTATTGCATATTCTGTGCTGAAAGTGTACAGTAAGAATCCTATTCTTATACTATAACAATAATACTTCTTAAAATTTATTTTCACAATTCTCAAATTTAGGACAAATGTCTTCACAGTTGAAGAGGCGAACACTACAGTTTATTTGAAGGTTTCACGAAGTAATGGTCTCAACGTGTCTGTGAGTGTTGAGTGGGAGACTCTGTCGGAGACTGCGTTCGGCATCAGTACGTTCAATTTATCCAGAGCATCCATTGCTATTTTCAGAGTGGAGATAGCTACAGAGTAACCAAACATACAAGAGATACAACTTCCGAATGAAAATTCACTTATACTATTTCTATGATATCAAAATTCATTAGATCAAAGATCTTGGCTGTTTAAGAGTCAGCTTGTCATCAGCAACTGCTGCCAGAGTTTCTACAATCTGTATTGCTCTTCCTTATATATTTTCACAAGACTTTTGATTTATAAAATCTGTTCTTTACTACCTGGATTTTTATAATATAATATAAAAGACACTTTTTTCTGTAAATGTTGTATGACTAGGAAGTTTAAGAATCTAGTGCCATGACTACTTCTTGTGATGACAGAGAGAACGAGGAAAAACACATTTTTAGTTTCTTTGTCACTTTTTTGTGTCTTCCTATCTAGGTAATTTTCTCACTACCTAAATTCCAAGCTGAGTCACTTTGAATCACACTCAAATTGCCTATGCATCTCCCACATGTAATAGGAAGATATGAGAAATTAATTTATTGTTTAACTCTCAGTACAGCCTCAGTGCTATACCATTTCCATATATTTCCATGCACTTCTGCTGGCTGTTTAGAGTTAACTCCGAATATAGTTTAGGTGTTTAGAGCATGGTGCTGAGAATGTCAAGGTTGTGGGTTTTACCATTGTATGAGCCATTCACTTAAGAGCTGGACTTGATAATCCTTGTGGGTCCCTTTCAACTCAGAATATTCTGTGATTTCTGATAATACATTATGTTTGAATACATAATGAATGTTATAAAAGTCCTTAAAGATAAATAGTTTTTTATTGTACTGTATTGCAGGGGGTAGCATCAGTGTTCTGTCTGTCCTGCAAAGCTTTGTGGGAGAGTCAGCAGCTAGCTGGTGTTTCTTTCCATCGGAAGAATTCCTGTATGGTGTGCTATTGCGTTCACCTCCAGCTGTGTTTTCTACTCTCTACCAGTGGAAAGGAGTTTTTGTTGCTGTCGAGGTAAATGCTGCCTTAGAGACACCAGCCATGCTGCTTAATAAAACCTTGATGTTTCAGTTCTGCTTTTTTGTTCCTCTCTCAGAATTTCAGTATGTGGAATCCTAAAAGCTGTGTGTCTTTGCAAATCCATGCCTCTCCCTACCTTGTTATTACTCATGGAGGAAGCAGTCGGGGAGCTTCCAACAGCAGTGTGTATGCATTCATGCCTGGACGCAAACTCTTGAAGGTGAATCTGTGTTACTTACAAAATCATTAAATAAAGGGGTTAGAAAGAACTTTGTGAGGCCCTTCAGCCCAACCATGTTTTGGGAAAAAGCACTCAGTTCTCAGCGAGTTTGGGAACTGAGCACTCTGCACGAGTAAGTGGTGTAAGTTATTGCCCTGGTTTAGTCCAGGATAGGGTTAATTTTGCAGTAGCCAGGAGGGGGCATGGCTGGAACCCAGAGGTTATTCTATACCACCTCATGTCATTTCCTGGGGAAGGGGGGAAAGGGGCCCTCTGGGGGTTGGGGCAGTGTTGGTGCAGTTCATGTATAGACAGGTTGTACATAGTGAGTGTGCATTTTCACATGTGAATCTTTGCCTCTCTTGTAGCCTCTGCTATCATTATTGTTGCTTTTACTGTTCATTTTCTCATTACATTGCTGTTTGCAATAAGTTGTCATTATCTCAGCCCATGAGCCCATGAGCTTCACCTTTTGTGCTATCAATTCTCCTCTCCATCCCACTGCAGGGGGGAAAGGAAGAGGCAGCATGGTTTGGAGCGTTGGGAACACTAAGTTGAGAAATACCATTCCTAAACATTCCATACCATTCTCAACAGTTGTTACAGCTTGTTGTCTAATGGTTTTTAAAGTCATATTTTGAGGGTGAGATAAAATGACCTTGGAAGGGAAGAAAGAAATTGTGGAGCAATGAAGTCATAGAGCATTTTCTGAAAAATGTATGATAAGTAATATTCATTTTGTAAAATGACCCCACATATATTTTTAAAATTATAAAATTGCCTCTATGACAATTTTTGTATGTTACTTTATGAGTGTTTTATATATAATTTTACGATTTTTAAAAAATATTTGTGTATGAATATTGAAAACTTGAACTGACTTCCAAATACCATTTTTGCCATATTTTCCTTGTAGCTACAGACCCTCTCTGTTTTGGATACCACAGTTGTCAAACATTTTGCTGTGGATGAAGAAGACTATTTAGTTTTTGTGAGTGATACCACCAGTTTCAGTTCCATCCAGGTTAGAATATGTTTGTCTTCCACAGTTTTGATGTAGGTAGTTTGGTTAATTTTCAGTTTTATTTTGAAATATGAAGGGAATATAGAAAAAAAGAAGAAGGAAGTATGTATCCCTGAAAAATTAGTTATGTTTCTATTACAGATCTATAAGATATAAAATTCCATATTTGTTTAAATATATAACAACACTCCTTACATTAACATGTAATTTAGACTTGGTTTGATTATATTGCTACTGTCATTTCTGTTTTGAAATATATTACATTAAAGGGCTATGGGAATAGAAGTAACTTCTGACCATAAACCTGCTCATCTGAAGAACAGGCACAGGTGCTTGCAGTAAGGTAGTTACTTATGGTGGCTTATCAGTTTGCTTCCACCATAACATAGGATCCACCATAGAAATTAGGAATTCAGTTAATTATAAGTCTTTCCAATTTCTCATCAAACCCTTAATTTCTTTTTTCTTAATGCTTGTTATAAATAGGTAATAAAAATATATTTTCTATTTTTACAGGTTTTCCAGTGGAATAAAGGTATATTTGTGCTGCATCATCAACTTCCACTTTACAGAGCTCTGAACATTGCCTTGTTTCCCCGGGGAGGCATTATGTACTTAATAGTTTCTTTGTCAAATACCAGCCAGAATGTGCTCTTGTACCAATGGCTGAATAATGAATTTCAGAATCTTCATCAGTTACCAGCAAAAGAAATAAAAAATATGGAAGCCTGGACTTCTGGATCTGATATATATTTAATAGTTGCAAAAGGTATTGAGCAGAAAACACTGAATTTGCTATGTATGTGCTGGCTTGTTTGATAACAAAGTCATTTGGAATGAAAGGGGTCTAGATAGACATTAGAATATTACTGTGGCGTGGCAATTTGCTGAAAAGCATCTTATCAAAGTAATCTATGTTTTATCCTTCAGAAAATGAAAGCATTGTGTTTATTCTCAAATATTTATGAAACTAATGAAATATTTTCCTGAGGGCAATAGGAAATAGTAACTCTATTCATCTAGCTGCTAATTGCTGCCTTTCTAAGCTTTTCTGAGCTTTTTTATATGCGAAGATCATTGTTCAGCAAAGTCCATTTTTATTTATTACAAATATGACACTTTAGACATTGTTTTATGTCAGCATCCCTATGACTATTCAGAAGTATATTGCAGTCCATAGGTTTCTTTGCACTTGACTGTTGTCTGCTGGGATTTTTAGTGTTCTTATATGTGAATATGTGCAGAAAAGCTCTTATATAGTGTCATGGAATAAATCATCTAATGGGATATCATGCTATGGAGTTATGCAAGTAAAAAGGAAGATATAATCATCGGCCTCATTTTATAATTAAAGCTGCCAATCTCTGCCTTTGAATAGCCACCAGTGTGTGATTTAATTAACAGGCATCAATATAATGTAGATTTTGTAATTTTTCTCCTTTGTAGAAACTGGAAATCCTGAAATTTTCATTTGGGAGACAGGGCAGTCTACCTTCAGACACTTTCAGACTCTTACAGTCTCTGCTGTAAGAAACATCCATGTTTTCATGCCTCCTTCAGGTTTAGGTAAGATTTTGTTTATAGTACTGGAATTGAAGAAATATATGCATTCAATTTTCATATTATTTATCAGATTGGGCTGCCAAGAACATTTCTGGTACTACAAGCTTTTAAAATAATAATAATATTATTAATATCAATGAATATTTCTTTTTCTCATCTTCCTTGCTCAATGTAGTTCACATCCTCCTCTCTGGTAAAGACACAACAGCACTGTACTCCTGGAACTCAGAAGGGAACCAGTTCTCTCTGATGCTGGAAGCCCCATATGCAGATCATGTCACTTCCACTATTGCAAGGTCTCTGAATTCCAGCAAGAGTTTGATTGCTCTTTCCGTAGAATCCAACTCCCAGATTTATGAGCTGACAACTATCTCCAACCAGTCAGATTTTATACCTAGGTAGGTTTTTTGGTTTATCTCCTGGCTCTTGCATTCCTTTTTCTGTGATAGTCTTTTTGTTGCAGAGGAGACCATTACAGACACCTGTGTGTGGTGTGTTTATTGACACTAAAGACAATTTTGCACAGGTAGCCTTAGGATAACCTGAAGTCAGACTTCTCACAGTTTGCTTTAAAATATGGAATAAAAGGACTTGCAGTTAAACTTTATATTGAAACTTTTATTTAGGATAAATTCAATTGCATTAATAAGAAATATCAGTTACTATATGTTATATTGTAATAAAGAAAAAACTCAAACCCAACACTAATCCCACAACCTTTACATCTCATTTATTTACCCAGGAATATAAACAACAATTTCAGCATCAAAAATGCTCTTTAAGTTTTCATTAGTGCTTTTGAAGTTCTTCAATCATATCCTCAGTTTATAATTACTTGATGCGTTTGTTTGTATGCTAGTTCAGGTGAATTGATATTTGAGCCTGGGGACATGGAAGCTGTGATAGCAGTCAATATCCTGGATGACACCATCCCAGAGGAGGAAGAATGTTTTAAAGTGTGGCTGAAGAACCCTAAAGGAGGTGCAGAGATTGGTGTAAACAGTTTTGTTAACATAATTATTCCTCCCAATGACAATGCCTATGGAGTCATTGCATTTGCTCAGGTAAAACTTTGAAGGTAAATCATTAAAATATGTATGTATAATTTCTGAATAACAGAACACAAACGCACTAAAATTGCATGTGATGGGATTCTTCTTATAAAGTCATGTAGCAACCTGAGACAGAAGGGCTTTGACGTCCATTTAGCATTGCTGTTTGGTTATATAGATGACAGGCAATAGAAACTCTATTCCAGTCTGTCCCTGTTGTGGGGTTTTTATAATCTCCTTACATTTAGAATAATCTACTATTTTATCAGTTTCACTTTGCAGCAAGCTAAAAAATTAGTTTTCAGATGGCAGATATGTTATCATCTTAGTATCTACTAATTGGTTAATCTAGGGAATTAAGTAAAGATTCTTTGCCTTTAAAATAGTTATGCCACAGAATGAGTCCATCTGCCTGAGCAAAATAAAAATGGAGAAAATATCAGACTGAAGGTATTATTTGGAATTGCTGATTCTTAAATCATCAAATATTGTGGAAGTTATGTAAACAGGTATATGTAACTAAATGCATAATGAAGATAAAAAACACAGAAGAATCATCAATGAAATGAAACACTGCATTTGGACTTGTGTGAGGAGGATAAATAATGAAGTGGCGGCAGTAAAAATATGTCTATCTTGAAAGTCTACATGTTTGTTATCTGCATTCACGTGATTAACAAAAGACATTGAATTTTTGCCTTAGGATGAAGAGTTCTGACATTGCAAATTCTTATGTTTATGAAATTTCGGCCTTGAGTATTAAGATATGTAAATTTAATCAATGGACTTGCATTTAGCTGCTTAAGATTAGATTAATTTATTGATGCCCAATGTCTCTGGCCCCCTTTAAATACCCTGTTCCCTAAAGAAACTTTTCTTTCTAAGAAAATAATGCTTTGGTTCTGCTGCTGTATGTTTTCCAGAGTTCTTTATTTAAGCAAATTGAAGAAATGGAACATGACAGCTTGATCACCCTGAATATTGAACGTTTAATAGGAACATACGGACGAGTTACAGTAGAGTGGATCGCTAATGGGAGCATAAGTGATGTATTTCCAGCTTCAGGAATGGTATTTAATAATATCACTGTTTTTGGGGAAGCACTGACTGTATTGTCTCAGACAATAGATAAAGATGCATAGAATGTGAAAGAAGTACATGTTAGAAAAAAAAAAAGCCCCATTTTTCTGTTAATCCCTCCTTCCTGGTGCTTTCCTGTGATTCTAGCTGTTTTTGCTTCTGTCTGGCACATAATACAGCGATATCACTCTAACACCTCTCGAACCTGATATTGCAATGCTGTCCAGGCACTGGAAATGTGTATCTCCAGTATCTTATTCCCATCTTCCTTTCTTCCTGCTGTGAGATTCAGCTACTATTTTAAACCATTTGCATAGGTGGGAATCTGGGAGTGTTTGCTCTTTGTCCTGACCTCAGCACAATGGAGAAACTTAAGTGGCCCAGCAGAATATGTCCCAGTTTTCTATGTTTCTGAGACTTTTAGAGTCCTAGCCATGATAAACCCCAGTTTTTTCTGTGACAAAAGCTCTTTATATGCCTTAGGACAGGCAGGAGCTAGTTTCTGTAAATCAAAGTCCTCCACCTTGTGGCTGTCTTAGGAAACACACAGCCACCCCCACCCCCCACCCCAAAAAAAAAAAAAAAAAAAAAAAAAAAAGAAAAAAGAGAAAAATAAAGAACTGGAAATCAAGGATGCCAAAACAATCATACTGAAATTTTTAGAGCAGTCCTTGAGCATTCCAGCTACATACCTCATGAGTGTATGTATACCACAATGTATAGCTGTATAGCTTTGCAGGCAAGAAGAGTCAGAAAGGTATAATATTAAGTGGAAATTTCTGTTTGTCCTATGCATTATATGTAGCTTAAGTGTTTATAGCCATGCCTGCCTTTTTGAGAAAAACCTAATCAAGTGGCAGGCTCTTTGAATTTAAAAGTAAGAATATAGATGGACAAAGCATGTATCAATCATTTTATCTGAACAAGAAGAAGAAAAAAAAAAGTTGAGTAAACATTTCTTCACATAGCAATGATTTTAATAGATATGTTCATCCTTCTTTTGATATAGATGCATGTGGTGTGTTGACCATAGATGCCTAAAACCCCCAATTAGTTCTCTCTTACACCCCCATTTCAGCAGGGTGAGGAGAAAATAAGGGGAAAAATCCTGAGATATAGGCTGTGTAATAAGGAAAGTAAAAGCCATTGTCTACCTGGATGACTTCAAGGTTTTTGATAAAGCTTGCCATAGGCTTCTTCTAAATAAGCTAAGGTGTTATTGCTGCCCCCAGGGAGTGATAGCTCCTTTTCAAACTGACAACCTCTTACAAGTGTGGTCCCTCAGGGATCAATATTGGGCCCAATAGTTAATATCTTCATAAGTTAATATTTTTAATATCTTCATGACTGATGTGGGTGTTGAGATCAGGTGTACTCTGGTGATTTGATGATGGTGAGGAAGGAACTAAGTGAGGAAGTGGACACTTTGGAGAGCCATCTAGCAGGAGGACCTGGGGGGCAAATGTTGCACTGTATGAAACACAATCTAGGAGTGAAGCACCCACTATTCAGACCAGGCATCTATCCTGACTTAGGATTAGCTCCAGGGAAAGGGACCTGGGGATGGATCCTACTGATTGATAAGCTCAATATAAGTGAAGACTGAGGTGATTCACCAGGATATTTCTGGGTTGCATCAAGGCTACTCCCAACAGAGATAAAACAGACATTAACCCACTCTACTGAGCAATTTTTTAGGATACAGATGGAATGCTGTGTCCAGCTTTGGCCCCTGTTACGGAAAATAGATATGGCTAGATAGAGCTGGGAACAAATGTGGTCAGAGGACTAGGAAACCTGTCATATGAGGAAAGACTGAGAGATCTGTTCAGCCTTGAGAGAAGAGGGTTATGGGGAGACCTTATGTTCAGACATGTTTCAGTATTTAAAAGGTGACTGCAAAGGAAGAGTCTTACATTTTACAGGGTGTCACATTGAAAAGAAAAGGAGTAATGGATACAAGTTACTCCTGGGGAGATTCTCATTGGACATAAGAGGAAAATTTTTCACCATGAAAACAGTCATCATTGCAATAACCCTCCCAAGAAAGTTGTGTATTCCCTAAAACTGACACTTCTAAGACTGAGCTGGACAGGATACTAGGCCATCTTGTTTTTACTGTGGTACTGTCTAGAAAGATTGTGCCAGACAGACCTTGTGGTCCCTTCCAACCTTGTATTCTATGAATGTTTGTATATCCATTTTATAACTGATAGAGTTTACAGAATAAAACTCTAGGTTTAATAACACTGACAAGAAATTTGACTTTTTCCCCCCCTTCCCTTTAAAACTTTAGATTACATTTTCAGAAGGTCAAGCCCTATCCACAATCACCCTGACAATTCTCGCAGACAGTGTTGCAGAACTTGCAGAGACAGTGGAAATCACACTCACCCGTGTTACCACTGTGGATGTTCAAGATTCCACAAAAGGAGCTGTCATTGATCCTGAAAGGGCAAGAGCTGTACTTAGCATTTTACCCAGCGACTCTCCACATGGTGTGATTGAGTGGCATATGGAGTCTCTCTTTGTTAAAATCACAGAGCCAGAAGGTAAGTCTGTTTCTTGATTCTTAAGAAAGAATTTATGTTTTTTCAAGGTTAACATTGTTGAAGTTGTAAGGCTGGTAACATATATTTTTATATATATAAATATAAATGCATGTATGTATGTATATGTCCATATTATATATATATAAAAGAAGTTTCTTAATAAAGTGTAGCATAAATATCCCTTAAAATATGTAACTATGCTGTACTTCACATTGCATACATTAATATCCTCCAGTGATTCTTGTTTGAGAGGTAAGTTGCAAATCACTAATGCATAAAATACTTCTGTTTATATAAAAAGCAGAAGTTGCCCATTTAATGGGATTGCTATGTTGTTTAAAATACTTAACATAGAAAGAATTTCCTCTTGAAATGGCTAAAAAGGGAAGCTTTTTGCTCAGAGGGCTAGGGGAAGGAAGGTAGCAGTGCAGAAGTGAATTCCTCTTCAGGAAAAAGGTGGTATTTTTCATGCAGTTGCATTTTTAATTTTTCCTTCCAGGCACAAGTTGAAAAGGATCTCCCAGGCAGTTGGCCAGAGGAGAATTGCCATGATGTTCAAGCTTCTTCTCTCTCTCCTGGCTCAGGGGGCTAGCTGGAATTCTTTTGGGCTCTTCCTGCAGCTACCTGATGGGCTATTCATACTTTAACAACCCAGTTAGAATTTTCTAATGATTTAATATTCTGTTCATAGTAAAAAAATTAGATATACAAAATTGTGTTTTCCATCAGAATATATTATCACAGTTAAAACATTCTAGCGTTTTATTTTCAAGTGAATTGGTGTTGCCCCTTTCTTAGCACCTGGAAATAATGTAAAGGGATTTTTTATGTTGAATTCTTAGACTTTATAAACATTTATACTTTGAAGTTAGGATTCAGCAAAGGTTCCTAGCTTCCGCTGGTTGCACAAGTTTTTTTTTTTCCAGTTTTAACTATTTTATTTTTAATGAACTATACACAAGTGCTATCTGTGAAGTAATATCTGCCTACAGTAACTACTTTGAAGTACAAACCTATTTACATGTTATCTGTTTCTATTTCTCCAGTCATAAATGCACCACTTCTAGCTAGATTATATGTTTCATCATTTATTGGATAAAATTACAAATCTGATTCCCCAAAAGGGTGCTGAGCTGGCTGATAAGAGTCTACTTAACTTCTTCAGTATTTGAGTTAAGGAAATGTGGCATTTACCAGCCAAAATGACTTCCCTCAATACCACTTTCTGTGTTAGAAGCAATAATGATGGCCTAGGAATGAAAGGCCAAGCAAATTATCGAGATGGAAGTTTTGAAAGATAACTGAATAAAAGTAGAAATGTTGAAGTAATAATTAGTGTAATAGTTCTTTTCTAGATTGAGTTTTTAAATGCACAGCACCTCCAGATGTAGGTGCTGTTTTGTGTGTTCACACCAGTTGTGTGTGTTCATCTGCTTAAGCCCTGGAATTATCCAAGGACTTGTGTCAGTGAGCAGAATTGAAGTGGGCTCTAGAAAACTGCTTCAGTAGTTAGCTGAGCTGAAAACCAAGCAGGCCAAGGGTTAAAATAGGCATTCCATAGGGCTCCCTCCTAGTCTCAGTTCTCTTCAACATCTTCGTGGATGACTTGGATACGGGACTCTTATGAATACTAAGTTTGCTGACAACATAAGGAGCTCTCTAATCCCTTGAAGGCAAAGAGGCCCTGAAGAGAGACCTCAGCAAATCAGAGAGACTTTGACAAATTAGAGCACTGGGCAATCACCAGTGCTCAACAAGGGAAAGTGCCAGATTCTGCTCCTGGGATGGGGCAGCCCTGGGTGGATGGACAGGCTGGAGAATGAGATGCTGGAGAGCAGCACCATGGAAAGGGACCTGGGGGTTCTGGTCAGTGGCAAACTGAACATGATCCAGCAGTGCCCTGGCAGCCAGGAGGGCCAAGTGTGTCCTGGGGGCATCAGGCCCAGCATGGGCAGCTGGGCAAGGGAGGGGATTGTCCTGCTCTGCTCTGCACTGGGGCAGCCTCAGCTCCACTGCTGGGGACAGGTCTGGGCACTGCAATATAAGAAAGACATCAAACAATTAGAGAGCATACAAAGGTCGGTCATGAGGATGATGAAGGGTCCGGAGGGGAAGCCAAATTATGAGTGGCTGAGGTCACTTGGTCTGTTCAGCCGGGACAGGAGGAGACTGAGGGGAGACCTCACTGCAGTTACGACTTCCTCATGATGGGAAGAGGAGGGACAGGCACTGATCGCTGTACTCTCTGGTTCCCAGGGACAGGACTCAAGTAAATTGCATGAAGCTGTGTTGGGGCAGATTTAGGTTGGATGTCAGGAAAAGGTTTTTTACCCAGCATGTGGCTGAGCACTAGAACAGAGTCCTCGGGAAAGTGGTCACATCACCAAGCCTGACAGAGTTCAAGAAGTGTTTAAACAATTTTCTCAGGCCCATGGTGTGATTCTTGGAGTGTCCTGTGCAGGGCCAGGTGTTGGACTCTGATGATCCTAATGGATACCTTCCAACTCAGCTTATTCTATGATTGTAAAACAATCACATCTTGAATTTTTTCCCTCTCCTTACTATAGGACAGGAGAATTCAACTACTGTTACTCTACTAATTGTTCGAGAACAAGGATTTGTTGGAGATCTTGTTGTTCAGTTGAGCACTGCACCAAACTTTGAACTCCCCCCCTCCAACCGAGCAACAGAAAATGAGGACTATATACTGGAAAAGAAAACAGTCATTATGGCAGAGAATGCAACAACAACTTCTGTCATAGTCACTATTTTACCTGTAAGTAGCCTAACAACTTCTTTAGCTACTAATATCTTTTAAGGAAATGGAAATGGTACTGATTTTATACTAGTAGTATGACTTAACATTCCAGAAATGGCTGTACTTGCATACTCATCACTGGGAATGAGCCAAATTCTTTGCTTTATTATAGTCCCCAAATTTATTTATAATAATGAAAAAGGAAAAAAAGACTATATATATTCTTTAAATATATTTAGAATGGAGGTACTGATTTTCAAGTCATGGCTTTGTTTCTGGATCGAGCTGACTTTCTTCTTGGTAGCAGGTAGTAACAGGTGACAGCCAGAACTGATTTCCACTGTTCTTGCAGATCTGTAATCTGTATGGTCAGCTTCAATTTCAAAAACTCAGCAAAGCTAGTCTTTTTCATCTTTCATATGGTATGAAACAAGGGATTGGTTGTATGGTTCCAAATGCTGAGTAGTTTTGAACAGTAAACAGCCTACAAGTAGTCAACTGTATTCTACTTGACATGTATCACTAAAAAAGAAAAACACTTAAAACTTTTTTTTTCAGGACAATATTCCAGAATTACAGGAAGTGTTTATAATCAATATTACTGATGTGCAGCTGATCACTTCTTTCTCTGGAGGTCAGCCAAGTGTGAAGAGGCTTGGATCAGAAATAGCTGAAATAACAATTGAAGAAAATGACGATGCCAGAGGAATATTTAATTTTAATGTTACAAAGGTAAATAAGTCTGAATGAAAATCATGTAAAGGGCATCTGAGCACGACAGTCTGATTTCTCAGGCAACTATAGGCTTTCTGATACTAAATTGTTCTGGATAAAATGGCCAGATGCTAGACATACAATTCTTTTTTAAGATGTTCATCACAAATAATACACAAAATTTATTATGCAGCTAGTGGTGCTGAAGCCAGTGTCATAAAAAGGGCTCTCAGGTGGTCATTTAATCCAAATTTTTGTTCAGTCCAAGTTCAATGCTAAGGCCAGACCATTTTATAAGTAGTTATGTATTCATTTATTTTAACTGCAAGTCAATTTGGAAAGGAAAAAAAAAGTTTGTTGAGACACTCTGCAGTTTCTTTTTAAATGTACAGGATATCACTGGAGCTGTTTCTGGTTATGAGGTACCACCACCGCAGAATGTACTGAAACTCCCAGTAGTTCGACAGGCTGGGAAGTTTGGGTCAACAACTCTAT
Organism: Certhia americana; assembly: GCA_018697195.1. Taxonomy (NCBI): domain Eukaryota; kingdom Metazoa; phylum Chordata; class Aves; order Passeriformes; family Certhiidae; genus Certhia; species Certhia americana. Next base: position 55,708,127 of record CM031878.1, read on the forward strand.
ACTGGGAAGCCATTCCTTTAACTGCCAGCTTTGAAGACTTCACACCATCATTTGGAAACCTTACGTTTGCAGATGGGCAGGTATTCGCTTGCTGAAAGTCTACCTGACTTTGGGTTACCAGCTTAAGATTCTTTGTGTATTTTTGTCTAGCAGAATTTTCACTGAAAACATATTATTGATGGCTTTATGTATATGAATGATACTCCCAGCTTCAGTTCTTTAACATGGAAAACCAGAACATTCATAAGCATTGACTAAATATTCTTGTGTGTCTTTGATACTTTGGGAAGTGAGGACATAACTTCTAATAATAAACTCTGTTACACTGAAAATTTGTAGCAAAATCCATCTTCGTTATCAATTCTCAGAATAAGCTTATATGTTATCTAAGCTATGTTCTACACATAATTTTAAAGTTCATGCTGCACTTGAGAATACTTATTGTATACAAGGGGTTTTGTAGTGAAATGATCTTAAATGAATATAAATGAAGGTGAGAATATACATAGTGTGCAGAATTTTGACTGAATATTGACAATATTTCAACTTTCTACTGAGTACCAAAGCAGAGCAGCCTGCTGGTTTTAACAAATAACATTTACATTGCTGGACTTATAAACCACTACTGAAATTATATCTTCTGATAAGAAATATACAAGCATGAGAAGAAAAATGAACAAGTGAGCAATGTCTATCTATTACTAGATACACTTTGCCTGTTTTAATTTTTTCAAACAATTCACAGAATATTAAAATTCAAGCTTTGTTGCTTTTTTTTTTCTTTTTTAACAATTCTACAGGCTACAGGAGAAATAGAAATTACAATCATAGATGACAGTGAAGTTGAATTCCTTGAGATATTCAGAGTTGCCCTGGTGAGGGTAACAGGTGGTGCAAGGCTTGGCAATGACACCCTGGTAACTGTCACTATTCCACCAAATGATTCCCCTGTTGGCGTATTCGGGTTTGAAGAAAAGAATGTGAGTTTGATTTAGGTTGCACTCATTTCTGCTAAAGTTGGAGAGCGAGTTTGTGTCACTAGCATATGGCTGATTTTTGTATGCCTTCACTGCTGTGGAAGACATGATTTCATTGAAATGATATTAGTGCCTGTCATCATCTAGCTGTGTAGTAACAGTAAAAATGCTGCTGCATAAATACAGATTTCTGCATGACTGAATCAATTTAAACTACTATACTTACAATTCAAGACATCCTAGGTAGGATTTTTGATGGTCTGTATAATAATCTGCATTACTGAAGGTAAAATTTGGAAAGAAATTACAAAGCATATCACAAGAAATTACAAAGAATCTTAATTCTTGCAATGCTCCTGCTTTCCACTTTGCTGGTGCTGAGCCTGCTGGTGACATTGTCTGTAATTGTTTTGAATCATAGAGCATACAGAAATCACTTGAATGACTAATCTTCGCTCGCAGAATTCAGCACACTCCTTACACCTGTTAAGTTCCTGTTCATTTTCATTCCTATTGTTCAGAATTGTCATTGATAATTTTTTCTGTTGTTTATCTCAAACACATATCCATGTCATTTGACATTATCAATGTAGCTTTCCCACATTCTTCTTCTCTTCCTCCATCAGGTAACTGTGAAGGAACCTCAGACACCTGATGATTCTGCTGCAGTTGTTTTGCTCAATGTAAGTCGAAGTCAAGGAGGACGAGGTGCAGTTACAGTGCTGTGGATTCTCGAGGAAGCAGCCAGATATGATCTAACCCCTCTAAATGGTACCCTTCATTTCAATGAGGTATATCAGACATTGCAATGACTTATTTACTACTAGATTTATAAATACTTCCTTCTACTTTTGTGTGTTTCTATGGTTGTTGTCACATGCTATTAAAAGTAGGGGGTTACTAAGTATTATACACTAGAAAAAAGGTCAGTTTGAACTGGTGGGGTTAGCAGTATTCAGGCCTCTTTCAATCTGTGAAGGAAAGCTGACATGCTCTTTTAATGCAGCATAATGTAATCATCAGGAATGTAGCTCTTCAAATCTCCACTATTTTTACAATTAAAAAAGAGGAATTGAAATCTACAGAATGTAAATAATGATCACAGAAACACTTCTTCCATTACAGTATCAGGCATCTTAAAAAGAAAATTTGTAATGGAAGGGTGAGAAAGAAAAATGAATGCTCAGAATTTGCATATTAAAAATACCAAAGAACCCAAAGCACCTTAATAACTTTCAAAAACTAGACAGTGTTATTTAATTTGTATTTCATGGCAGGTTAGGACTCTGAAGTCAGTTAAAATATTGGACACCAATACTATATTAATATTGATATTTTCCAGTCTACTCAAAATATTTAATGAAGACTATTTTAACAGAGCATAATCTATTTTCTCTTGGTACAAGCTTGTTTTTCATTAAATAAATAGGCATGCTGGTTGTTTTACTTTAAGTCAGCTGGAAAATAGATTTTTTTTTTTTTTCTGGGTACAATCATCAGTTTTTAGCAAAGTTTGCTATCCTTTCTTTACTTGTAGGCTTTGATATTTTGTCCTGAACTTTTTTATAAGTATACAACTGTGTATGCATGGTATATGAAAGTTATGCCATGTGTTCACCACTTCCCACTGACAAAAATGTGGATTAGGCAGAAATTTGACTAATATATCTAATCTTAATAACGCATTAATCCTTAGAATATGTGTGTACTATTGAATATTCAATTTCTCTGTAGAATATTTCCTCTAAGTTGAAAACATTTATGTGAATACAATTTCAATGGAATTTCGATCTTTATTTAGTTGAAGATAGTGAGGGTATTTTTAGAGTGGCATGCAATGTTTAAGAGACAATTTCTCCTGTTTATTAATCTGTGAGAAGAAGTTTTAACTTGATCAGCTATCTGATATTTAAAAAATACTAGAGAACATGTCAAGCATTCTTAACACTTGATATGTTAAAAAAGATTGGGTTTAATACTGTATTTTTAAAAATTACATTTAATATATATCAATGTCTTTCTGGTCTTTACATGATGCAGACTGAGTCCCAGAAAATGATTATTTTACACGTAATACAGGATGGTCTTCTGGAAGGGAATGAAACATTTACCATTCAGCTAGTCTCTACTGGTGATGCAGAGATATCCCCTGTAAACGGTAAAGAGTTAATTCAGTATCTTCTGGGTTTAGATATTCTGTATGAGAACTATTTTAAGTCTCTTCATATTATTTTGATCTGCAGTGCTTAAGTATTTTATGTGCAGCTAGTTGGTCTCAATTTTGAATGTCAGTCTTTTTCCCTAAGTCCCTTGTCTGAAGAAGTCAAAGAGAGTTCCACAGGCCCTCTATGAAGTTGATGCTTAACCACTCATATCACAAAATTTACCAAAGGTTGTTCCTTGTTTAGTTTTCACTTACCATGAGAGGCATTGCTCTTTTCATAGGTGTTGCAACCATCATTATTATGGGAGATGAAGGAGCTTCTGGGGTGGTTGGCATAGCAGATTCATCCAAGCACATTTTGATTGGAGAACCTTCTGGAAATTATAATGGAACTGCTCTTATTAGGTGGGTATATCTCTCATTTTTTTTCAAAGAAAGAAAACCAGCTCAGATTCAAAATCTGTGAGACTCCACATTTGGCAAGAATTTTTGAGTAATGCATTTTATCATAATTTCTATAATCAGAACTATTTTAAAAACTAGGATAGGTTTAACGAAGGGCAGAGTATACCATGTGTACGTCCAATCAGTACTAATGGGGAGGTCCAAATATTCCTCCCTGTCTTCAAGTTATTTACAACATCGATGCACCAAAGGAAGGAGGATCTTAATCAAAGGAAAGGGGTAAGGAAATGTGTCATTTGAAGGTGTTTTGTGCATTCCAGTTTTTAAGTCGGGATTTGTGCCTGAATAGAGTTTCAGCAAATTGCTATGTTCTAGCATAAACAGTATGGGAACAGGGTTTTTGGTGGAAACAAGATGGAATTATTTTATTCAGTCAACTGAAAACAGAATGAAGAGTTTTAGACCCTTAGCAGAATCTTCTAAGAGCATTGGAAAAAAAAGATTATGACCCTTCCAGCAAATATAAAATAACAGAATAGCTCCTGGTACTGGCCAAGAAGCCCAAAAGATGAAATAATGCTTTGTGCAATAAGTAGTTTAAAGTCATGTTATGTGCAGAATGTGCAGACAAATCTTTACTGTGACTTATTTCATCAAGCATTATGTTATTAATAGGGATTTAGACAAATAGAAGACAGACCATATCTCAGAAAATCTCAGAGATGTGTTCTAGCATCCTGCATCTGCTTTATAGATCAAATTATCCCTGACATTCCCCTGACATAAAACTTCCCTTCTATTTTGCTTATCTATCTCTAGAAAAACAGGATAGAATGAAGAGAAATCAGTTTTCAGATCCCATCTTTTGGCTACACATGGAAAGAAATTTGAAAAATCTCTTGGTGAATCTACAGCTTGAGTTGCCTTCCAACGCAGAGAAATAAAAGGGAACTTCAGAGATGTTCTGAAAATGTCTGAAAAGGGAATTTTGATGTTCTTAATAGTTATTAAGTACATTAAAACTCAAGCTTTCATAGTGCTGATAATATTTCTTCCATGCACAACAATATGATATACCATCTCCATATTGGATATTAAATACTAAAGTAGAAATAAACTCTGTGTTTGTGTCCTTACCTGCAGCCTGGTACGTGGTCCAGGGATTTTTGGGGATATCATAATATATTGGAATATAACACCTCCTCATCATACAGAATTTATTGAGGTATCGGGGACCTTGACCATGCGAGATAGGCAGTCTGCAGCAGTTGTTCTAATACAGGTATATGAGAGATCTGATACCAGTAGCTATTTTGAGTACTTTCTCTTAATTTCTTAGGATCTTGTCTAGAAATTAGTTATATCTCTCTCCCTGGAAATGGCCTAAATCCTTTCAGCTGTTGTTGATCTTTTCTGTAGGCTGTAGATGACAACTGTCCTGAGGAGAAGCATTACTACCAGTTTCAGCTAACCAGAATCAGTGATGGAGGACTCATAAATGAATCTAGCAGCACAGCAAATATTACCATGGCTGCCAGTGATTATCCATATGGAGAGTTTACATTTTCCCATGAACTATTGCAAACAACAGAGGATGAAAAATGGGTACTGGAATTAAATTCTTTCTTATGTAAAATTACTGATAGATATCAACATTGTTGGGAAAATTATGTTCAACTTTAGAAAGAAAAAAAATCAGTCTCTAAAATGACTGAGGCTATCTGCTAAATTGCACATACTCTGTACTTGATAAATAATATTGTTGTTACCTGACAGAACCATTGAAAAGGTGCCTTTAGAGCATCTCCTAAAGGCAGTTGTAACAGAAAACAAAGCCATTTTTAAAAGAAAATATTCTCTTTCCCTCAGGTTAACATCACTGTTGTGCGTTCCAGGGGATCCTATGGCAGAGTACGTCTTTGCTTTCAGATAATAAATGGGACTGCAGAGGAAGGAATGGATTTTACTCCCACAGTAAGGGAAATAGTGTTTGAACCAGAAGAGGAAAGTAAAATTATTTTGATTGAAATTCATGATGATGACTTTCCTGAAGGTCCTGAAAACTTTTCATTGAAGATTACTAAAGTGGAACTCCAAGGAAGGTAAGGTTAAAATTCCAAGTTGATTTGTTGCAAGCAGAAAAACAAACTAGAAAATACAAACTATATTTGGATTCTGATCTACCTGAATAAATCACTTCTAGACATTTCATCTATTTTACTGTAAAAATTTTGTAAGACAGCTATCATTGTAATCATAATAGAAAATGAATGTGTGGTAAACCCAATTATTTTAACAATAGTGTAAAGATGTTCCTGATTGAGATTTATTAAAGCTTAAAATCCACATATTAGAATCAAATTGTGAAGTTGCAAGAAATTTCAATAAAAAGATGAAGTGAGAAAGAAAAAATGAAAGATACATATTTCTAGGAATAAACTACTATTCTTGTAGACATAATAATATGAAGAAATGAGGCAAAAAATTCTTTGGTAGTAACTGTCAAAAAATAAAGTTATTTGCAGTTATTGACAAATGTTGCAGACACTCATTGTTATACTTTCCCAAGAAGTTTAAAATGTATTTTTATGTTTGGTTTTTTTTTTTTTTTTTTTTTATGTTCTTGCAAGTGGATTTGATTTTACTGTAAGAGAGAATGGTCTGCAGGTGGATCAACCTCCAATAATAGGAAATATCTCCACAGTATGGGTCACAATTGCAAAAAATGACAATGCTGAAGGTGTCATAGAATTTGATCCACGATATGTCTTTCTACAGGGTAAGTTTACCTTAAGTTCTCACTATAGTTTAGAAGATAAGGCTACAGCATGAATTTTGAAATGACATAACGTTTTCTCCATTATTTTTGTAGTGGAAGAGGATGCTGGATTAATCATGATTCCTGTTTTGAGAAAACAGGGAACTTATGGCAATGTCACAGCTGATTTTCTTTCTCGAAGTATTTCTGCACTTCCTGATGGTGTTGACTATGACATTCATAATAATACTGTAATTTTTTATCATGGACAGAACCAGTCTTTTATTTATATCTCTATTATAGATGATGATGAAAGGTAATTAAATTTTCAGATATTTATTCACCAATTTACTTCAGATAAAGTCTTTTTAGAATGCACTAAACAATCTACACATATGCATGTATAGAGCTGGAATTCCAAAGCAGATTTGAATTTGATCTTGAATTTAGCTCTGCAGAGCTAAAAAAATCACCTAAGGTCAAAAATCACCTGAACGGGGAAAAAAGCCCTGTTACATTAGAGTGTCATAGTTCCTGTTAAATAGTATATAATGAAATATGTTTTTTAATTACATTATAAGAAATATTGGTGTCAACAGTACTGCTATGAAGAATAAAATATTTTTCCACATTTTTGTTTAACTTTATACTAGTAGAAAATAAAATAATGATAGCATTTCAGAATGGTGATATCTGAAATATTTTCATTTCAGATGTCACCATTCTGTGCAAATAGAAGGACTCTTCTACACAGCATCTATGGAGATGACTTCTTTATTCCTTTAAACAGATTCTGTTGGGTGCATGATTGAATTACTGTGTACAGTTTTAATATTTTTTCTTTTGTCTCAGATCTTTCAGAATGTCTTTTTCTTTTTCTGTGCAGTGAATTTGAAGAGCAATTTGAAATCCAGCTGACAGGAGCCACTGGTGGAGCAGTCCTGGGGCTCCACCTGATAAGCCAGGTCACCATTGCAAAAAGTGACTCTCCCCAGGGCATGGTCCGTTTTGTCAACCAAAGCAAAATTATTCTTCCCAACCCTGATACAACCACTACAGTGTCCCTGGTGGTGGAAAGGACTGGGAGGTTGGTGGAGGCACAGGTGGGTCTGGCAAAGACTGAAAGTGACTATGACTTTTCCAGTGACTATGTCAAAGAGCTCTTGCATTTTGCTTTGAGAGCTTTCCTAGTGACTGATTTCTAGTAGGATAACTACAGCTTTTCATTTAATATGAAATACAGTATAACAGAAAATGTTATTGCCCTTTGAAATCCTCTTTCTCCTCCTTCTTTTATTATGGTATTGTGTCCATTTTTTGAAATAGCTCCTAATCCCACTAAAATCATAGTTAACCTCATGTACTACTACCAGTTTAATTTAATTCAAGGAATTGCTTACTATGAGTTCTTATCTAGAGTATTTTTTTACCTTTATACAGGCCATTTATAAGGTGAAGGTATAAATATAAATCCTAGTGGGCCTTTCACAGTCTTGTCTAATAACTGGAAAATTTGCATTATAAGCCATGAACTCCTTCACATATAAAAATTGCCTCAATCTTTGACTTTTTCTAGAAGTCATTAGAGAAAAGTGGAAAACACTGAAATTACCAAAATAATAACTGTAAACTCTTGAATATGACCTCCTTAAAACTAATCTAATTTGTAATCTAATTGCTGGAAATGCTATAGCTTTTAATAAAGTTGAAGAAATATTAAGGATTCATAATTTTCTTCATAATCTGAAGGATTAAAAGCTTTTCTGATAGAAAATATTTGTCATTTTAGACTTGACATTACACTTCGAAGGGAAATAGTTTTAATGAGTATACTTTTGGGAAGTTTTGCAAAGCAAGTCATGAAAGAGAAGAGAAATAGACACTGGCCTGTGTGATTCTTGCTATATATTAAAGAAATCTTAGTTTCTTTTCTATTACTACCATCTAGAATTATTAAACTTATATTGTGACAAACACTTTAAGATACCCATTTGTAAATTGTCATGTTTACTTTCTCAAGAGCTTCTGTATTTTGACGTATGGAATTAATTAGAATTATTTTGTATCCTGTATTTACAGCAAAGATTTAAACATAGCTAAGTTCTTCTGGTACTCTGCCACATCTACCTTGGGATGCTGCTGTAATATATCACCTCTCTAAATCTGAAACTGGTGTCTTCCACAGATCAACTGGGACATTTTGGGACCAAATTCAGAAGAGATTTTGTCTCCTCTGAATAGTGACATTGGTGATCCTGTGAATGGATCATTCTATTTTGAAGAAGGAGAAGGAGGTCTGAGAACAATTAATCTACAAATCTATCCTCATGAAGAAGTTGAAGTTCAGGAAACCTTCATAATTCGACTGAGCCTTTTGAAAGGTGAAACAGAAATAGATTCTAAGGCAAACAGCATTACATTAATAGTAAGTAATTATTGCTTCTCTTTCTTCAGATATTTCTGTTGATATTTGTATTTATTATGCAAAGCTTTTAAAAATTAATCACAATGATTGCTTAGTAGTTTGGCTTTTTTTTTTGACCTTTGCATTATTTTGGTATAAGTTCAGTTCTGAAAGAAAAAGGGCAGAGAATCTATCAGTAAAAATTAGTATAGAAGCACTGAGTTGGCTCTCTTTTTTACAGTTTTCTGTACTTCTCTTTGGAGAGAGCATGGATTAATCCCACATTTCTATATGTCAATATGTCATCCTCTGTGGCTTAAACGCAGCTGAAATTAAAGCCCACTCAACTGCCTCCCTTCCCCTACCCCTACTTTTGAGAGGGAGTCAAAAAGCAGATTTTCTGAGTCAAGAAAAGAAAAACTTACTTAAAAACACAAATGAGATGAGAAACAAACAGTAACACCAACATTACTAATGACAAAGATATATAATAGAGAGGGTGATTTACACTCAGAAAAAAAGCAATCACCACCAAAGCTACATCGAGACAAAGACAAAAAGTCTTTTTCTCCTGAGCAAACAAAAAGCAGTGATGGACAAATCATCCACACACACACTCCTCCCCAAATCCTGAGACAGCAAAAAAAAGTGATGGACAAACTGTCCAGGCTGGACTGCTTGGCCTACACCCAACCATTACCTGTGTGTGCTAGATAATAGCAAGCTGGACATGCCCACACAGCACCAAGCCCCTACCCCTCAGCAGTTGCAAGTAGGACATTGTCACTCTTGACATCTTCTTCAGAGCAAGGGAGAAAATATGACTTCTCACAGTGCAAGAGAAATGCTGATATTTTTGAGAGTTATCAAAAATAAATCAGTGCTCTGGGGATGCTGCAACTAAAGAAATATTTATAAAGCTGCTATAACAAGACCTCCAAGAAAATCTCACTTAGAAATTGTATTTTTATTTTATTATCTGGCCTGTAAGGTGTTGATGGATTTAGGTCTTACTTCCCCAGTCCCCTTCAGGGAAGTCAGGTTACCCCAAATTCTTGTTGCAGCTGGTAGTTCATGAAGATTGACAATGGTTCACATCACCATTGGATGTGGATGAGTTCTCTTTCTCATAGCACTGAGTTTGCAAACTGATAGTGTTAAGTATACTAGCTGTATACTAGCTCAAGGTGCCTGAGCATTTCCTGCTTTAGAATCAAAATACTCAGATGCAGCATTTGAAATAAAACTCTGTTCTTTTCCTTCTTGGACAGGGGAATGAAAAACTGAAAAAGGGACATTCAAAACTTTCTCTGCTGTTTTTAGGACTAACAGATGTGTGTCCCTGTAGCATCTAGCAGTGAGAATCTCAGTGGTTTGAACAAGATTACAACTCACACTACATTTGTAGTTTTTTAAGTATTTGTTTACCTTTTTTTACAGATAGAGAAGTTTGGTGATCCCAATGGAATTGTACAGTTTGCTCCTGAATCATTAACTGAGAGTAACTATACAGAACCCTCAGGAGACGAAGGGCCACAGAGTATTACACTGTTTGTCAAACGAATTCAAGGTGTTCTGGGGAACATAACGGTATTCTCACTCTTTTCCTAATAAATAATCATAAAAATAATATGATCTTAAAATCATGCTCAGTGTCAATGTATGGAAAAATATCTCATTCTATGCCTTTCAAGCGCTTGTTTCTCAAATTAATTTTTTTAAATGTTGACTTTTAGACTGAATTTAGGAAGGGCTTAGCCCTAGTACTTGTGGTTTGGAGAGTAAAATTCAGTCTTCCCTGGTCAGGGGAAATAAAAGAAAAACAGTACTGCTGTACTGCTCTCACTTTCTTTCTCTCCCCATTTGCTTTTGATGGGGGAACAGAATAGACAATACTTAGTGAGTTGTGTTTGATATCATCACACTTTATGTCTTAGACAGAATCAGACTTTTCTGAACCATAATGCACATTTTTTTCCTTAAGTCACTGTTTTAACAGGAACTCCTTTAATTTAAAATAAATTGATCAATTAATAGAAACATCCGCTGTGTTTAATGGGGGCTCTTCATTCCTTTATTATGTGAAGAATATTGGAAACAGTAAAAACAGAAAGGAAGTTTTGGTGTGTAAATAGAAATACTTTTTGAAAAATGTTCATAAATTCCACAGAGTTTTTCATAGATCTTCTGAAACTAGACAAAAACAATGTTTATATTCATATATATATTCATTTCATTAATGAAATAACACACTGTTTTGATAGGATTTTCTTCTTATGCTTACCCAAAACAATTTTTATTTTACCCATATAAAAGCAGTCTGTTTCATATGCTGTCTCTACTTAATCCTGAATATGCAAGTCTCTGACTTTAGGGGTAGCTTTTCTCTCTTTTATGTTTTGCATTTTCTGCACTAATTTCAGGTTTACTGGGAAATATGTAGTGAATCTGACATCACAGGTGACTTTCTTGAGACAGAGGGATCTGTTGTCATTGCTGACCAGCAGAGTACAGCTGAGATAATTATCTACCTGTTACCTGATGATGTTCCAGAACTGGATGAAAACTATGAGGTGCAGCTGATTTCAGTGGAAGGTGGAGCAGATATAGACCATGAGAAAGGTGTTTCAAAGATCACAGTGTTTGCAAATGATGATCCTTATGGAGTGTTTGCCCTGTACTCTGATCAGCAGTCAGTATTGGTAGAAAAAGACCTGGATCGATATGTTCAGATTAATGTAACTCGACATGCTGGGGCATTTGGAGAAGTGATGGTTGAGTATCATGTCATATCCCTTCATGACCAAGCACTAATTGAACCCGAGAATGAGGTGGGATTCCTCACAATAGAGGAAGGTGCCAGCTTTGGAGTAAAAAGAGTGCCAATAAGCAACCAGGTGTGTATTGCACTTTTAGCTCCTATGATATCTATTGTTTCCATTTCTTTTGTCTCAATACAAATAAGATACAAAACTCTCACAGTATTGACTGTGAAGAAGCAGAAAAGAGAGTTTTGATGTTATGAATTTCCTCTTTATGGAGTAGAACTGGATTTGAAAATCACATTTTCTGACAGCAATTACAAAATCACTACTATGCATGCCTTCAAATATTTAATGTTTCCTTACATTTTTGTTTTGTGTTACTATCAGTTCAATATCTTATATGTGTGCAAATATCTTCTTAAGTTTCTTTTGGATTGTAAACAGTGATCTGTCATTTGTGACTGATGAAGACAAAGATAAATGTACCTGCAGTCTTCTGTGTTTCCTTGTTGTTTGTCATTATTATCACAGTCTTACATCCACTCTTACATACTCTTACAACCATTTTAAATATTTTTAATCCTAAGGATTAAAATTAAGCTAAGGTCCAATGTGTCAGATACAACATTTTAAAATGGCAATAGTTGCTTTACAAGCTGACATTCCAGCAAACTGCTGGCAAATTACTTATTGATGGCTTAGCTGTAATTCTTTGAGAAACATAATCGACAAAACACTTGTCTTGAAAATGCTGCTTTGTATGTAGGCAAAAAATATCTGCAGGTTGTTTTGTTAATTATTTGAACTGTTGGATAACATGTTTTTAGTGGACTTAAATTTCTACTTTTTTAATTAAATTCTCTTTTTCAAAGGCATTTATTTTACTGGGCTTGAATCTTACTCTGGAACTGACTAATGTAAGCCTGGTTAGGGGAAGTGCCAAGGATGTGCCCAAAATATTAGGAATAGCAAAGTCTGCTGTGCTGCTTATTCCTGAGGAAGCTGCCAATTCACAGGTCAGTAGCCTGGTTGGGATGTCATGTTCCTACCACAGAAGGAAGGTATACTTCACCATAGAAGATACCTGTTATAAGAACTCAATGAAGTTTTCATTGTAATCAACAAGACAGAAGAGATTTTTCCTACTATTACTTGCACAATATGTTGTTCTTTCCTCTGATAGAAATTCTTATAGAAATGTTTTAATAGTTAGAAAAGGTCTCTTCATCTATAAAATGTCAGTAGTGGGAATATTTGCATGAAAGGGGAATTTTAAGACTTAAAGGAAAGTAAGTAAATCTGGACAATGTTTCTATAAGTACAGCAACCTCAAAGCAGATAATAGTATGTATTCAGTATTAAGAGATAGAGTATATGCTGAGTCTTAATGCAGATGTCAGTAAATTTGGTAATCATTGAGTGATAAATTTTCTAAATTTTTTAAATTGTCTATTTTGTATGAGAGTGAGAAAAGGTAATTTGCCTACTTTGATATGATATATGTGCTGCCATTCCCATTTTTTTATGTCAGGCAAAGGCATGATGAGGTTTTAACTTCTAAATTTTATTGACATTTCCACTTAATGATTTTAATTATCTTGAAGCATTGTTCTTGTTTTCAATTTGCAATGAAACAAGTCAAAAAGTCTTTCTGTATATGCTGTTTACAGAAAGACTATTATGTACTGTATATTACCATATATCCATTTATCATTGATCTTAGAGTATGCAAATTATCTTCACTCCTATTTGCTGCTCAGAGAAAAAGAAAAGTAGATCATGGCAGCAAGAGTAATTTTATGGACAGTGTCATGGGCAACAACTTAATTTTCACTGGGTGCACAATTAATAACTTATTTTAGACCTAATTATACATACATGTGTATCTATATCTATATCTAGAGAGAGAGAGAGAAAGTACAGTTATTACCTATGACCACTGAAGGCAGGCTTCATTTACCTTTCTTCTAAACAAGAGATACAAATTGCTGTATTCACTGTTTTCTGTACTGAAATGTCAGTTTGCAATCTAATTGCCAGAAATCTAAAATTTGCAAGTATTATTAAAGAGCTGTGAAGGAAATACACAGATTCATATGTCCATAGATACATGTATACTTACATATTCATCTAAATGCATTCCTCCTTATTGTAAGATGCCCATTTTACAAAAGCTACTATGCTTTCGCGTACGTTATTGTCCATTCTTATTCTATTCTCTGATAAAATCTATTATGTTTCCACAGGTTGGCTTTGAATCTGTGATATTACGACTTACAAACATTGTAGCAGGGACAGGCCATGCTGTCATAACCAGAAGAGGAGTTTATGGCTCTGTTGTAGTTAGCTGGATTTCAGGAGGCCCACCGGACCTAGTCACTGACTATGTTAAACTAGGCAATATTACTCCTCCATTTGGTGAGTAACTGATGCAACAAGTTATGTACAGCCACAAAGACAGCAGCTGTGACAGTTGCATAAGTGATGATACCACCCTTTAATTATTTGTACCTCTACATGTTTCCTTTGTTAATGAAGGGTCATTAGAATTGAAATCATGTGATCCAATTTTTATCTGCAAGGGACATATTTACTTTATTAGAAAAAAACAACTTTTCTTCATAGGCACAATACTATGCCCCTGAAGGAGAGCTTTCTGTGGGAAAGACCCTTATCATGAAGATTTCTTCACCTCAGTGGAATGGAATTGTGACTAAAGTCCCTATTTCAGTGTATTTCCAGGTAAAAAGAGAATTCCTCTTTAGTGATTTTGACTCTCAATCATTCTCCTTTCAGGTACTGTGTTATTTTACTCTGGGGAGGAAAGCAAAGTGATTTCATTTCAGGCTACTCCAAGCCTAAATAAACCTGAGATATTTGCCATCACTTTAACAGCAGTGCACAGCAATGTGTCTAGTGGGGCTCGCCTGAGGTAAGGATATTACACTTTTGAATTGCAGTGATGCTGTAAGAATTATGACATGTATAGAGGCATATACCTCATACAAATCCCTATTAAATTAGAGGTAGCTAGCAAACTGTAGTTCCTTTTTTGATAAATTTACAAGTCTTGTCTCACATGGAAACAAATGTCAGCCCTGCTGATCTGATATGCCCAGAACTGAGGGTTTTTTTTCAATTCCAGTGTTTCCTGGCACTGGGATCTGAGGTGCCTCGAATGAGTCTAGAATGATGGAGACAGTTAGGAAAGACAGTTAAGATGAAGAACCAAGATTAACAGTTTTAACCAGGAAGCTGAAGAATGAAATAAACTGACAATTTTCAGCGTCCCTAAAAATCCATATTTAGATCTTAGATGAAAAACATTATTTAAAATAAATCAAATTGAATAAGAAATGCTCTAAAAATGCCTAATTTTTATTACCCCCCCTTTTTATTCTGAAAAATTAAAACATTACATTCAATATAGTTTTTCATCTCACTTAAATTATCAGTTCTTCAAACTATTTTTACTCTTCCTTATTGAAGATGAAAGTGTATAATAAAATGGGCATAGAGTGACACCATATGGAGAAAGGTATTGGCTTCACCATGTTAAAATTGCACTGACAAATCCTGAGGGAAGTCAGCAGTGAATCAGATTCCTAAATTCCTCAAACTGACCCTGTATCCTAGGCTTGTCCATCCTATGGACTCTGGTCCTCAAGCACATGTTTACTGTGTGAGTCAAATGCCTTGAGTGTGTAAGAATAACCTTTTCTTGAAATCTTAAGACTACATCCCACAAGATGTAAAGCGCACAATTACTTTGAAGGTTTTTTGGCTTAAGTGGTGGAAAAGTCTCATCTGTTAGCCAAATCCACTTGTAATTGTGCCATTTGGAAGCCTCTGGCATTCAGTAATGGTTCAGTTCTAGAAAGAAATGGTGACACAAAATTTAGCAGAGTCAGTATAATATTTTGTAATAAGAAGGGGATATATTTAATATGAACAAAGTAAAGCTTAAATTGATACTGATAAAAAGACTCAGATCTGAAAAAAAAAGTACTTTGAGTAATATTGTAAAGAAACAGTATTTCAAAGCCTTACTGTATAGTATGAAATAATTTCCTGTCCTTCTCTAGCTTCCTGGCTAAAACAGCAGACCTGCTAGCATTTGCTACTTCACAGCTTTCCCTTGGTACAGGAGGTTTGTTCAGTGTTTAATACAGGAGTTATTGTAGTGGCTATATAATATTCCTTTATTATGTCCACAGTAGGCAGACCTAATTTCCTTTGCCTTTCCATTTTGTCAGGAAGACCATATTTTATGTATCATTTACTCAGTATCCTGTCCTGACTTACAATGCGTTAAGGCTGTGGAGGACTGCTCAAATATTACAAAAGCGTTTTTTAGGGAACCTCTTTATGTCTTGCTTTGTATGGTTTCTGTTTCTTCCTTCTACTGTTACACATTTTTTAATCCACTTTCCTATAGCCATCATTGATTGCTCGCTGAAAATTATTATGCTTGATTGTTCTGCTTTTCATTATTTGTATTTCCTCTCTCAATGTGATATTTTTCCTGTTTCAGATCAGGATTTACAATAGCTAAAATTGAGCCAATGGGGATCTTCCAGTTTGATCTTAACTCAAGATCAGTTTCAGTTGAAGAAGATGTCCAGGTAGCCAGACTACGTGTCCAAAGATTGTTTGGTTTTCAAAGTAATTTCACTAAACTGACATATCAGACCATTCCAGGAAGTGCCAAACCACTAGAAGACTTTATACCAATCTACAATGGAGAGCTTACATTTTTACATTTGCAGACAAATGCAGTGATAGAAATATCAATAATTGATGACACTGTGTCTGAAATACAAGAGTTTTTTTTTGTAAATTTGACTTCTGTGGAAATTCTGGATGTTCAACCTGCAAACTTTGACTGGAGTCCCCGTTTGAATCCAGCATTCAGTGTTGCAACAGTTTATATCCTGGCTAATGATATTCACCATGGAATATTAAGTTTGGGGCCGGAGTTTGTTTATGTTGAAGAAGATACAAATGACAATACCTCCAATATAGCAGTGCTTCAGATCAGAAGGACCAAGGGATTTAGTGGTGATATTAAAATAACTGTTAAAACCTTTGGGGGAGTGAGTGCACAGAGTGGAGTAGATTTGTTTCCTTTTGGAAATGTTTATGGAAAATCAAACTTCACATGGGCAATGGAAGGAGAAGATTTTGAAGAACAGACAATCTCTCTCACTTTGCTGGATGGAGAAAGTGAAAGCCAAGTGTCCATAAAAATTCTTGATGATGATGAGCCTGAAGGGCAGGAATCATTTTATGTTTTCCTCTCAAATCCTGAATATGGAGCTCAGATTGTGGAAGGAAAGGATGAACATGGATTTGCTGCTTTTGCCACAGTAATTATTGCAGGTAATATTATTTCCCCCAGGAAATGAATAAATATATCTGAATTAAATATCAGTAAACAACTATATGTTTTCATAGCAATTTTCATGTAAAATTGGAATTCTATATTGTAATAATCTGGGTATTCTATTCCCAAATGTAACATTTTCCACATCAGAGGAAGCATCTAATGAACAAAGCCCACTTAGCATCCCTTAGCAATGTAATCAAAATATATCTGTAGGTGCTGCTTATCTCTGTTCTTGTCCCTTTATGAAGGGAGAACACTGAGCATAAATATTTGTGCTAGAGATGGAATAGCATTGCAGGCTCATTTATTTTCTTGCCATTTTCTTTGTTCCAACCCTTCCTCCTGGGACATGAGATTCCCATCTCCATAGATCTGTGACTTCCAAATTCAAAGAGTAAGTGGGATACTTTATGATACAGACCTGTGACTATGAGAAGAGTCATAATTAACTTATGGTATGAAAACTAAAGGGTCCAAGAGGAACCTGTTACAGAACTGCTGGGCTTCCATTGTTCTCAGTATTGTACAAATGATCTTTCTACTACTCTAGTGCTGCATTCAGACCAAAATATTTTGTATAATTGTAAATACTCACCACTTCTTGACAGTTTATAGCACAGAAATATCACTGCCTTTTTTTGCTTTGATTGCTTCTAAAGATCAGATAATTTGTATTTTTCTGCTTCAGGTACTTTGCTTTCTCAAGATCCAGAATGCTTTAAGCTTCTTTTACACTTTTTTTTTTTTTTTTAAACTTAATCTATGAAACATGATTTTATAAAAGAAAATGTCATGGGGCATTTGACATAGTTCCTACTGAGACCATAAGATTACCTAAAAGAGGAGAGACATAAAAATTTACTGACCCGTTATTTATATAATGCATTATGGCAGCAATGCTTGATGTGAGACAGTGAGTATAAGCTGAAATGAGATTTTGCCTGGATTTTTTTCTGTTGAGTACAGAGAGCCAATTTCACAGGTTGCCTGGGGAGGTTGCATGGTCTCCATCCCTGGAATTTTTTCAAGCCTCAAACCTCTGAGCCATCTGGTCTGGTTTCAGAAATAATTCAGCTTTGAGAAGGGTGTTCGACTAGAGACTTAAAGGGCCCTTTTAACCTGATTTATGTTAGCATTCTGTCAGGTGTATTTCACATACTGTGTATTTTTAAGTTAAGTCTTTCACTCTTACAATGGATGGAGTTTGTAAAAAGTAGAAGAAACTGTTTTCATTCTTTGCTACTATGCAGTTCATACCTCCAGTGTAATCATGCACTGTTTCTGTGGATGGAGGACAGGAATTAGCATACTTAGTCACTGAGAAAGGGTTTTCCTTTCAGTCACTGTGCTACTGTGAGAAAGTGGTGCCAGAACTCCAGTTTCCCCTTAGCTTTTAGATATGTGTCAGGCTTACCAACTGAATCTAAACCAATCTCAGTTGCAATACAGATTGACTTTTGGAAAGAAGTTGGGCATTGGAATGAATTTTAGGCTAACCCAGTTTAGTCTGGTCAAGAAAGTAAGGTCCAGCATTACTGGGAGTTTTGTGTATTTAGATAATCTTAAGAAATCGGTGTGGGTATTGAGAACTAGGATTAAACTGTGCTGCTGGATGAGTGCAAGAAGCAACCAACATCATATACAAAAGCAGATCATATGAAACACATTCTCTTCATGTGCTGCATTGTCTCCAGAATTTACCAAGGAAGTAACCAGTTCCCTGGGTATGCACTTTAACTGCAGAAGTATCTGTACAGGTACAGGTTAGAATTTGAGCTTGTATTGAATACCACAGAAATGTATTAATGTGCTCTAGCGTTATACCCACAGTACAGTGTCCATAAGTTTGGAGTATGAGACAACAATTTAAGGAGAAGGGTCAAAACATGTACCTGCATTTAAGTGTATAGATAAATACCACAAATTGAATATTTGTGCATGTACTTAAGCAAACACACAGTTTCTGTTCATCTTATTATATATATTGACTTTTAGTAAGCACAGGGGTGGAAGCCGATTGCCTTTTCAGTTCCAGAGTAAAGCCATCACCCTCCTGCAAGGAGAAATCCTTTAGAAGCAAGATTTGATCAAGCACTGTGAAGACATTAGTTTCCCCTCATTGAAACTGGGAATTTTTATCTTCCACTGCTGTTTTTCTTAAGTTACTTGCATTCCCCTGAGAAAAATGAGGTGTTTTGCAGCTCATTAGTTCCACACATAGAATTAAAGATACAAGAGAAAAGCTGATGTAATAATCTGTGAAAACGGATGGGTTCAACAACATCATGGGCAGGATGAATAAGAAAGCTTAAGTCACATCACTGGAAGCCCATCTTTATCACTTTACCTACTTGGTATGTTCAGGCCCATTTCTGTTCAGACAGAATGTTTTAAGATTTATGAAAAACACAGCTGGAGTGATCATCTCATGAGGGCATATAAGCAAGACTTTTGAGATTGATCTGGAGATTACTGTAACACTTAGTCTTTTGAAGTCAATGGACACAGAATTGTTGAGTCAGTTTGTTGATTGCTGCTGAAAATACAAGCTTACATGCAAAAATGGTGCTGGAACTCTCATAAGGAATGTACTTTCAAAAATAGTTTTTTATTATTCTATTTTATTTTATTTATTAAAATAAAATTTAGAAATGCTGAATTCTAAATTTAAAATTCCAGAGTGTAAATTAAGAATATAAATATTAAAATAATTGAGGTGTCCCTAAATAGTACTTTTCAGCATGCTTCAGCATACCTGACTGTTCGGGATTTTAGCAGTTGTGCATATTAAAAGTATAATTTAGTCTCAGCTTAACTTTCTTGCTTACTACTTTTATGGACTACTTCTTACACAGGAAGCGATCTCCAGAATGGCATTCTGGGATTCATTCCAGAAGTACAAAGTGGCCTGATACTTGATGAAGACTCAGAAAACAGAGAGGTGCTGCTGACTGTCGCACGGCAACCAAACAGGTGAAGGCAACTGCAGATTCCAGTACTCTTCCCCCACTTGTAGCATGTTGTCTTGAATCACAGGAGCTTCTGTTATTGGAAGAGGTTTTTGTCACAGAGTTTTGTTATAAGTGTTTCCCTTTCAGCTCCTTTAATATCTTCACAGGTTTTGGCAATGGGACATTTAAGCTGTGGATATAATTAGGTCTGTCACTTCATTAGTATAAAGCAGAAACAGGAAAAAACTTCAAATGCTTACAGTTATATACTGTAAGTCAGCAAGTGTGAATGTTTTTCTTACGTAAAGTATTTGTACTTCTAAAGCTGTAACTCAAATTCTCACCTCTCTGTGTAATGTAAGTAGCTATGAATATTACTAGGAACAATTATGAAATTATGTAAGTATGCTTGTGTTCACTTTTTTCCTAATTAGCACATATATATTGTACATTTATGTGTACTTTAAACAAATATGCTCAAGTATGGTAAGTTCCTTACCCTTACAGGAAAGACAAATTCTACCTGGCTTTCTAGGCCAATGGTTACTATAGTATTAATGAAAGAACTTGGGCATATCCCTGCTTTCCAAGCACCAGTGTCTCTTATACAGATAAATGCATGTTATCTGAAACAAAGATTAAAAAGAATCTGGGTTCCCATAACTGCTTTATTTTCTTCTTCAGTTACTTTTTTTACAATCTCATAGATGATAGAAGAAGAGCTAGAAGAGTATATCAAAAGAGCTATTTTTTTATTGTAAAGCAGTTGATTCCCTAATGATAAGTTCTGGCTAATAACATAAAATGTATGTTACATCTGTGGTTTGTGCTACCTACATATGTTGTGCTCTCCTTCAGTACATGCATACTCTTCTCTTTGCTTATAGGGCTTTTGAAGATGTGAAGATCTTCTGGCGTGTGACCTTTAATAAAACAGCTGTTGTGCTTCTGAAGGATGGCGTGAACTTGGAGAATGAACTGGTGTCTGTGCTGGGAGACACGACCTGTGTGGCAGGTCAAACAATGTGCAACATCTCCATTGAAATAAAACCTGATAATGTAAGTAATTGTTGCTCATTTATGTACAGCATTGAATTTCAATTTGTCAAGGTGAAAGAACTCTGATCCAGAGGAACTGATGCTTGGTTTGAAGATAGTAACTTGGTATCTGCTCAGCTTGTCTGGAACATGTTTATTTATAGTCTTGTACTGCCTCCATTGTGACTGGTAAAAATTTGGGAGGGAGATAAGTATTTAGTTCGAAAAGTAAATTACAGATCTTAGATTTTTATATAACAGTAAGAAAAAAGGATGAGGTTGTTTCAATGAAATGATTGATCATATATTCTTATCCTTCACACAGTAAGTTTTTCATCTCTCAAAGCACTTCTTATGGTGGTTTATGGAAAACATTCTATAAGTAATATCTCATTGTACAAAAAAACCTTTGAGTCTAACTTGTGTGTAATTTTATATTCCTAAATATAGCACAGTGATATGTGAGAACTCATAAAACTGCCTAAGAACCTCCAAGTGTCTAAAGATCTGTCACTGTTCACATCTACCTTTGGAACAGTGAAGTTCAATTTAGGAGCCATCATCCACTAAATTGCATTTGTCTAAGATGAACAGCCTTGTGAAACCCAGCTGGCACTCAAAATACAGATGTGATTGTATTAACACAAAACATAGTATTCAGTCACTTTTATTGAAAAGAGAAGGAAAAAATATTTTAGCGTGAATACCTGGGGGTTAGAGTAATCTCTTAAGAAGGGAAGGATTAATGTTTGCCATTCTTTTAAAGTTGGAGAGTTAAACTTTCTAAGAAATTATCCCAGCACCCAGGCTAGTGGTGAAACTGAGGTCTTGGCCGTGGAAAATCACTAGATAGGAAGATTTCCATGGTTTTTTTCCTGTCTCAGTTTTAGAAAATATTGCAAGATGCTGTATGTGGAAAATAGGATGCCTTCCCTTAGTTCACTAAGAGGGCCATTTTCCTTCTCCATCTTCATTTTCTTTGCATTACAGAGCCAATGTAGGTGTTTAGGGCACAGGCAGCCTTGCTGAATAAACTGAGATTATGAACCTCTTTAGACCAAAGAAGTGATATCAGTATTTAATGACAGCGGAGCAGAAGCTGCAGAGACCTGCAGTTGTGCCACATGAAGCACAAGCCTGTGCCATTCTAGCAAGTGCTAATGGAAGGCTAAAGCTCCCCATTCATTCCAGTATAATTGTGCCTGTCAGTAGTCAAGAACATCTCATTTAGAGAACTACTTCACAATTTAATTGAAAACATATGCTATTTATCCCTCCAGATATTTCCTAATTCTTCTTCCAGTTCTTCTTTCATGTTAGCTTTTAAATTAGCAGTAAATGCATTAAAAAATAATGAAATAAAAAATACATTAAATAAGTTCTTTACATTTTTGTAGGGTACATTCTAGCTTTTGTACGTTACTGACTTTATTAGCTGAAAATCCTATAATTAAAGCAGGATTTCCAAGAATTCAGAGCTGAAACACAAAGCTTATTTTATGTAGTGGGTTGATCCTGGCTGGATACCAGGTACCCTCCAAAGTCTCTCTACCACTCCCCTCTGCAGCTGGGCAGGGGAGAGAAAATATAACAAAGGGTTCATGAGTTGAGACAAGGACCAGGAGAGATCAGTCACCAAACACCATCATGGGCAAAACAGGCTCAAATTAGAGATATTAAATGAATTTTTTGCTAACAAAATCAAGAGAGGATAATGAGAAGTAAATGAAGGCCTTTAAATACCTTCCACCCTCCCCTCCCTCCTTCCAGCTCTATCTCTTCCCCAGCAGCAAACAGAGTTGGGAAATGGAGGTTATGTTCATTTCATCACCCACTGTTCCTACTGCTGCTCAGGAACAGGAGTCTCTCCCCTGATCCACTATGGAGTCCCACCAACGGGAAACTTCTTCAAAATCAGTCCATCCCACAGGCAGCATTCTCCATGAGCTGCTGCAGCATGGTCATCCTTCCATAGGCTGCAGTCCTTCAAGGATGGGCTGCTCCAGTGTGAGTCCCCCACAGGGTCACAAGTCCTACCAGAAGGGCTCCTTTCTCCATGGGTCTGCAGGTCCCTCCCAGAAACCTGCTCAAGTATGGGCAGCCCATGGGCTCACAGCCTCCTCTCAGGCACTCCCCTGCTCCAGTATGGGGCTCCTTGGGCTGCAGGTGGATCTCTGCATTCCCAGAGATCTCCATAGGCAGCAGAGGCACAGCTGCCTCACCATGGGCTGCACCATGGGCTGCAGGGGAATCCCTTGGGCACCTGAAGCACATTCTCCCTCTCCTTCTCCACAGACCTTGGCATCTGCAGAGCTGTTCCTCTTACGTGTTGTCACCCCGCCCCACTCTGTCTGCAATTATGTCTGTATAATAGACTTTTTTACTTCTTAAATAAGTTGTCATAGGGATATTATCACCATTTTTAATTGGCTCAGTCATGGCCAGTGGCACGCGCATCTTGGCACTGTCTGGCATTGGCTCTGCCAGACATGGGGAAAACTTCTAGCAACCTCTCACAGAAGCCACCCCTGTAGTACCACCACTACCTGGCATACAAATTCAATTAAAGAAAATAGTAAAAAGAATTTGGCATCAATGATTACAATTTTTTTATAATGCTGTTTCCTTGTAAAGAAATACTTTCCTTTTTCTTCTTTTTTTTTTCAAGTTAGCTACTTGACAAGTGTATGCAATAGGTACAATTAACATCTTTCCAGTGATTTTTTTTGAATTTTAGTAATTCAATGTCTATTTTTAAATGTTACATTTGTGTTGTAGGTATAAAATAAAAGATGAGGAAGAACGTCATGCAAATATAATGCTTCTACTTTATTTTTAATAAGAAAACAGCTCCACAGCCTGTATTTTCAGTGACGTATTTCTCTATATGTGAAACATCATAAAAGTCTATTAAATAGTATTGTCTAAGCTCTGAGATTTTCAATAAATTCAGTTAAGTGTGCAAATCTACTGAGTTTTTAATTTTTTGTAAAAATATGCATAAATATATTAATTTAAATAGTTTAAATGCTAAAGTTGTATGTAAAAACTTTTTCAAGACTTGAACTGAGTTCAGTACTTGAATACAGGAGAGTTATTATGCAAATTAATTGCATTTTCAATATTGCATACTTAATTCTGTGCAGTTTTTCCAAAAGTGAGTAGGGAGGTATTTACCTTTTTGTAAGGTAAAAAGAAAATGAAAGAAAAAAGGAAAGTCTTATTAAAATGATCTACTGTGCATAAAAAGTATAAAAGTATGAAGTATAAAATAACTTTGAAGCTTAAAGTTATTAGTAGCTCTTATAATGATATGAAAATCATCCCTCACCTACAGGTACCAGAATTTGAAACTTATATTTTTGTTGAGCTGTATGCTGTAAGCACAGGAGCTGCTTTGAACAACAGTGCCAGATTTGCTTTCATAACTGTCCTGGAAAGTGATTCTCCTCATGGTTTAGTGTATTTTGCTGTGGGATCTCGATTTGCTGTAGCTTATAAGAAGACAGCTTTAATCAGTCTGCAAGTTCTTAGAGATTCTAGTACATCAGTAACCACAATGGTTAGCTACAGTATGCAGGTAAGACCTATTATTATTTAATTTATTTTTATATCTTTTTCTGACCTTTAGGAGAGCAGATTTCTATCTCTTCAAGGAGATAGTCAGGGGGTTGGGAGACTGCCCTCAGGGACAAGGGGGTGGAACAGAGCTGACAGATCTTTAAGAATCTTCCATAGAACACAGGAGCTAACAATCTCCAAGAGCAAGAAATTGGGCAATGAAGGCAAGAGACTGGCATTACTGAGTCAGAGCCTGTTGGTAAAACTAAAGAGAAAGAAGCAAAGGCATAAGCAGTTGAAGCAAGGACAGATGATATGGGAAGAGAATAGAGATGGAGTGTGAAAGCAAAAGGAAGGCCAAGGTGAAGCTGGAAGTGAACCTGGCAAGGGACCTAAAAAATAACAGGAAGGGCTTCTAGAGGTAGGCTAACTAAAAAGGGAAGGTCAGAGAAGGTGTTTCCTCCTGATAAACAATGCTGGAAAACTTGTAGCAACAGATTGACAAAAAGCTGATGAACTCAACAACTTTTTTGCCAGTCTTCACTGGCAAGCTTTTTTCCTACATCTCTGAAGTGTATGCCAAGCAGGATGGGTCTGGGTGAGCAAGTCCTTCCAGCAATATGGGAAAATCAGGTTTGTGACCACCTGGGGAAACTGAATGTACACAGCTCAATGGGACCCAAAGAGATCCATCCCAGAATTCTGAAGGAATTGTCCAACGTTGTTGGCAAGGCAGTCTCCCGCATTATTTGAAAAGTCTTAACAATCAGGTGAAACACCTGGTGACTGTACAAGAGGTAATACTATACTCATCTTTAAAAAGGGAAGGGAAGAAAGGAAGACTACCCTGTGAACTATCAACCTGTCAGCCTCACCTCTGCCTGGGAAGATCATGGAACAGATCCTCCCAGGAGTTATGCTAAGGCCCATGAGGACAGGGAGGAGATTGGAGAGAGCCAGCACATCTTCAGCAAGAGAAAATCCTGTTTGACCAAACTGGTGGGCTTCTATGATGGGGTGTCTACATCAGTGTACAAGGGAAGGGCTACAGATGTCATTTATCTGGAATTCTGTAAAGCTTTTTTGACACATCACACAAGATCCTTCTCTCTAAATTGGAGAGAGATGGATTTCATGTTGGATTTGAATGTGCTGTTATTTGGTGGAAAACAGAGTGGTTGGATGGTCAATCCAGAAGGCAGTAGTCAATGGCTCAGTGTCCTGATGGACATCAGTGAGAAGTGGATCAGTAGTGGGACCAGTGTTATTTACTATCTCCAGTAATGGTGCAGAAGAAGGGAGCAGGTGCACCCTCAGCAAGCTGAGGGGTGCAGTTGATGTTCCTGAAGGATGGATACCATCCAGAGGCACCAGGACAGGCTCAAGAAGTGTCCCCTGGGAATCTCATGAGGTTTAGCAAGGCCAAGTGCAAAGTGCTGTGTCTGGGTCAGAGCACCCCCAGTACAGGCTGGGGGATGAGCAGACTGAGAGCTGCCCTCCCTGAAGGACATGGGGGTGCTGGTGAGAGCTGGACGTGAGCTATCCAAGGGCACTGCCAGCCCAGAGAGCCAAGTGTGTCCTGGGCTGCATCCAGAGCCCTGTGGGCAGCAGGAGAGGGAGGGAATTCTGCCCCTCTGCCCTGCTCTGCTGAGACCCCACCTGCGGAGCTGCCTCCAGCCCTGGGGTCCCAGCACAGGAAGGACATGGAGCTGCTGGAGAGAGTGCATAGGAGAGACACCAAGGTGATCAGAGGGGTGGAGCACCTCTGGTATGAGAAAATGCTGAGGGGATTGGAATTGTTCAGCCAGGGGAAGAGGCAGCTTTGGGCTGACCCAAAGAATCCTCCAGTATTTAAAAGAAGCCTATCTGAAAGTTGGAGAGGGACTTTTGTCAAGGGCATGTAGTGAGAGGACAAGAAGGAATGGCTTAAAACTGAATGAGAGTAGGTTGAGATTAGATATCAGGATAAAATTCTTTACTGTGAGGTGGTAAGGCACTGGCCCAGGTCTCCCAGAGAAGCTGTGGATACCACGTCCCTGGTGGTGTTCAAGGCCAGGTTTGCTGGAGCTCTGAGCAACCTGTCTAGTGGAGGGTGTCCCTGTCCACTGCTGGGGCTTTGGAGCTAGATGTCTTTGAGATCCTTTTTAATCCAAACCTTTTATAGAATCGCAGACTTTACTTCTTTTATAATTAAATAATTGGTCATTCTTTATAGTAAATAAGACTGTGATTAGCATTTTTTTCAGGAAACAGTCAAACATTTGCTGGGCCTAGTGTTTTTGGTTTTCCATTATTAAAAGTCCTTCTTTTCATTGCATTGTCAAGATTTTTTTTTTTTTTAACAGTATCTTTCAGTGGCCTCAAAGATTATGGTTAGCCAGGTATCTAATATATTTCTTTCTTTGTTCTAATTCTCTTGGGGACCCTTCCATTTTTGAGTCTTTTTCATCTGAAATTAAGTTTATCCTGATGGATATGTATACAAACGGCAGGACACTTGCTGTCTTAGGGCACAAATTTATTAATACCAGAACATACTTAGGAAAAGAGAGAGAAATTTCATGAAATTTTATTCAATGTTCTTGGAGTATTAAACAAAAAAAAAAAATGGTTCTCATTGAAAATAACACATGCTAAAGTAAATTTTATCATCCCCATTAATTTTTGAGATGTTTACATCTGTAGCATAAAACTCTTCTAGGTGTTGGCACTTTTTTCTCTTAAATGCATACCTCACTCATTATTATTGCAGCTGATGAAGTTCCTCCATTAGTAGATCGGCAAAAACATGATTCCTGCACTTCCTTAGTATCTGTGAACACAGCATCAGGGCACAGGCTACAAGTGATATTCTTTCAAGTTAACCATCACATTGGAATAGTAATTTGCCTGATCTACTTTGAATAATTGTGATTTTATGCCCCAAATCATTATTTTAGGGGTGAGCTGTTGTATACTTACCCTTTATAATAAAAGGTTCCACATTTTATTGTTATATTGAATGCATATCTGTTTTAACCACCTAGGTTTACATGGTGTTTCCATGCATTTATTATATAGTAGTTGGCCAGTGTTTCAGTTAGATTGTGTGGTAAAAAATTTTTGCATTTATTCAACCTAAGAATTCACTATAATTTAGCTGTTAAATGGAGAAGAAATTGCTACTTCCCAGTGTATATTTAAGCTAAATACAGTGGGCAATCTCTTATCCATTTGTAATTTCTTATAACCAACCTTCTTTGGACATTTTTAGGTTTTGAGGGTGTATGGCCAAGTACTAAAGTATTGGTATTATTAGTAGCTTTAAAATAAGAGGCCACAGCAGACAGGAAGGCAGTAACTGGAAACTGATGTTTATCTCATCCCCACAGAGGTTTCTTAGACATTGTTCTTGTCACTAGTGCTTTTATTACCACTTATTTCCATTTCTTAGTTCTCAGTGAGAAGGGATAAACAAAAGGAAACTTCCCACTGGAATTTTCACAGGTGATGTGGTCATGTCTAGTGCAACTTTGAACAGTTACAGGTTGCATTGACTTACCAGGTTCTCCAGTGGACTCAGAAAATGTCTGATTCATTACACAAATAAGCTCTACTAATAAAAGCTAAATATTTTCAAAAGGGGTCTAGTATTTCACAAATAAAAATTCTCATTTTATTCAGTAGGAGACCTTTACTTAGGAATCAGTATACAAGCTGCACTTATTAAATTAATATATACTTTTGAAAAATAATACAGTTGAATAATAGCTCAGAAAGTTAGTTTCCTCTTAAGGACACTTTATTATATTACCAGATATAATGTCAAGGTTATGGAAAGTGACAAAAAGAACAAGAATTTGAAGGACAAAACAGTAACTGCAAACCTCATGGAAGGTAAAAATAGTGTTGCTTCACAAGGAAGTAAGATAAATTCATTTATCCACCTTGCATGTGTATTCTATAGCATTTGCTTTGCCTTTGTATTAAATGGATAATTCATTTTTTATGTATTCTGGTACTGAAGATACCATGAATTGATATTAATTTGGACACAGATTTCAAAACCTTTGCTTTGCTTTTATTTAGTTTTCTATGTATTTGTAATGCTTTTCTCTACCCTAAAGTGAGGGACTTTGTGCTGCAGTCATAGTCTTACATCAACCCTTCTGGAATTCACAGGTTTGCTAACATATCTGTAGCATTTATTTGCACAGAAAAGTTTTGTGGTTTTTACTCTGGAAAAGAAAGAGTATGACCCTGTTTACTATTGATAATATATATAATTCTTCTAGGTTTGATGGATTACTAATTCATGGAGATAATTATTTTAAATGTAATTGTTTCATCACTCATAACTGCTTTTTAAAAGAGTTTTTTTACACATTTTGTTTTTACCCATTTAAAATGTGTTCTTGAGGTAGTTTTGAACAGTTATGTCCAGCATAATGTTTCCTAATACTCTTTCGGTTTGTTTTAAGGAGCTACAAAAACCTGAACCTATTGGACGGACCTTCATATCTCCAGCTGTGGCAGGACAAGATTTTGCCAGATCTGAAGGTTTATTGACTTTTGAACATGGACAGAGAAATGCATTCCTGGATGTGACCCTGACTCCAAAGACAGGATCTTTAAATCCATTTCCTAAACGTTTCCAGGTTGTACTTTCTAATCCCACAGGTGGTGCCAGGGTAGATGATGTGTACGGTATTTCTAACATCACCATTGTCTCAGATTTGGACTCCTTGCCAGTTTGGGGACTGATTGATCAACTGCATCAGCCTCTTGATGACACCATTTTACATAGAATCCTTCAGAATCTGAAAGTCAAAGTGGCTACAGAAACTACAGAAGAGCAACTGACTGCTGTGGTACATATAATAGATAAGGTAAATACTTCCTGTTCTTTCTTAAATGACTAAAGTCATTAATTAGAGTATAATAACACAAGAAGGCACATATATAAGTATATATATAGAACAAGGCAGATCACATCCCCAGCAGTGACTCAGAAGCACAGACTGCAGATGTAAAAGTGGAAATTGTGAAGTCCCACAAACAAGGAAGGAGTTTGTCTGCCACTAGTTAGGATGGTAGCAAAAAATCAGAAATCAAATAGATTGAAATGAGCAACAAGTATTAATTTTGCATACATACCTGTGGCTCTAGATTTTCTACTGTGCCATTTTCCCTTCGGTGCTGTAGTTTGGTAGAGCTTATTATGTTTTCTTGACTCTTTGGTCAAACCTTTGTTTCTTTTAGGCCTGGCACAACCCCTGCTCATATCTTTACAGCAGACTGCAGCCTATACATAAGCAAATCCTGCCTGGGTCAGCTGGAATATGCTGTAGTCTTAACCAAGTATCAGACTTTTTCCTCTAGCCTAGGGAATTAGGTTGTCAGGGTAGCTGAGACATTGCACGAAGTTCTGTGAAAATTATGGTCTAGTTTTATGGTATTCTGTCTCTTCTGACCTCTTGGAATAGTGCACAGAACCTGGAAAATTTCTAAATACCTAGTTACAAAGCATTATAACAATATCCATTCATTTTTGATTGTTGCCACACAGAAAACAGAGAAAATAATTTTAAAAATTCTCAGGCGTCATCAGTCTTTGGTTTGTGAAAGAATGAAAAATACCACATCCTTTTTTAATAATCAAATCCCCTAGCAAGCATATCTTTATGTAGTTTTTACAGACTATGTCTCATTCCTTGAAAGCAGTGATCAGGAGTTGGGAAAAATATTCTAAACTTTCAGAATGAATATTGGAATCACAGCAAAGATAACACTAAACCATTGAACATGAAGAAATATTACAAGCAGATTCCTTTGTGTAAAATGTTGATTTCTTCTTCTCTCATTAGGTTACAGGTGTAGGTGAAAAACTGTTACTCACTGATAAAAGTAGAAGTCTTTTCTATGAGATACTCTGTGCACTGGCTAGCCCAAAACGTGAGGACACACAAGGATATAGCCTGCTGGCTGAGGTGACTGAGAGGTTTGCATTTTCTCTGTTGACTGGGATAAAGTGTGGATCATCAGGAGAAAGGTTAGTAAGACTGATTTCATAATATGTTTTGTAAATACATGAGAGCTTACTGGTACAGAAAATCTAAATTACATTTTCAGAAAAGGGACTTGTCTCCTATCTAGTATGTTGCCCATATGTGAGTGTGTTGTTACAGTGTTGTGATCTTACAAAGCACTCTGTTGTAGTGCCAATATGTAGTGCTTTGTAAGGCTGGGTGTCACACATAAATGTTACTTTGGTAGGGGGTAGCTGTGGGAACATGAGGCAGGAGATCTGGTATGTATTGACCCACCTTTAGCTCAAATATTGCCTGGAAAAGTATTCATTATTCTTGCTAAGAAAATAATATGTAATTGTACGATGCAGAGCTGTGTTCCAAGCCTTAGATGAAAGTCAGGCAACCCAAAATTTTTACTGGCATTTTGTAATTTGTATGTTCGTGCTTTTGCTCACTTGAACATGATTTTAAAATTTTCAAAGCTACTCATAGTTTCGAACTGCTAGTTTTTTCTCCAAGGGGATAATATTCTTATGAGGTTAATGGGCAGGAGAAATAGGTGACTGAGAGAGATTTATTTTTTTTTATGAGACAGATGGTTTTAAACTCTGTGTTTCTCCTATTGAGGATCTGTTAAACAGCTGATGGTGGAATATGTGTTCACTGTTTAGAATTTTAAAGTTAAAATTCTTTATTCCAAGTATTTTTTCCTTCATCTGTTGAGAAAAAAAAGCAACATCATCTATTTTAATGCCTCACCTGTTTTTTAGACTTAGTTCTACATCAGGTTGTAAAGATGAGTATTTTGATAATCTAGTTTACAATGGACAGGTTTTAGTTGAAGGTCATAAGGAGCAAATCCCAGAGAGGATATGGAGAAGCTGAAATATGTAAAAAATTCAGCCCCCCCCCCCTTTTTTTTTTTTTTCCCCAGAAACTGAAACAGTGTGCCAATTAAATATCATAAGTCTAAAAAATGATGAATTAATAAAGTACTAACAAATCAAAAATATCTTTGATAGTCATTAAGTGATGAATAGGGAATCTTGGTCCCAAGCTTGGTCCCACTTACCAGCCCTATTGTTTTTTTTCATTTCCACAGAGGCAAAAATATCCTTGACAGCTGCCCATATATTGCAATAATGGCTCACAACTGGTTTCCTCAGCAAATCAATGGACATAGATTTAATGGAAAAGATGGGGATTCTATTCAAGTACCTGAAAATCTACTAGAGGTCTCTGTATTATTATCATCTCCCCAAGAAGAGAACTGTGAATCCTTACAGTTCACGGAATACAGCAGCCAACAGTGGTTCCTTACTAAAGATAAAGAACTTGCCCTGAAGAACAAGGTTTGACAAGAATGCAATTTTTTTTCAAGAGTTTTTTTTTATCTAGATATTGCTCAAAACATAATAAATATAATTAAAATAATGTGAACATTTTTATGGTTGTCTTTGATTAAATGAGCACTGTGTTGAATCTCAATATTAAATGTATCTTTACATTGTACATGTTTCAGGTGTTTTCAATGAGCTTGAAGGGTCAAAGTTCACAACCTTT
Organism: Certhia americana; assembly: GCA_018697195.1. NCBI lineage: Eukaryota > Metazoa > Chordata > Aves > Passeriformes > Certhiidae > Certhia > Certhia americana. The sequence continues at coordinate 55,740,113 of CM031878.1, forward strand.
GAAAGATAACAATGAAGTAATTTACCGTATTTATGCTGAAGGAAGTCGGATTGTTCCACGGAAGTCTCTATGTCTCCTCTGGAATCAAGCTGCTGAAAGGTTATTTTATTATTGTGTTTAGTTTTCCATTTTCTATCATGTATCCATGCTTTATGTAAGATGTGATAAACTCAAATCATTAAATCATCAAGCATAAAACTGATCCATTTCATGTCTTTTTTCCTTAATTTTTCTGGCCATTTTGCCAGTACATTTCTTTTCTTGTAATTTCAAACTTTTCTTGTAATAAAATGAGCAGTTATTCTAGCTCAGATATTTCTCAGACTTCTGCCCTTTTTTCATCAAAATACCATTTAAATTGTATAATGATGCTTTATGTTATAGTGACAGGCCATGAATCCCAGAATTACATCAAGGAATGTGTTAATGATTTGGAGATAATTATGTTCTGTATCTTGTTGAAGTCTAGTTGTTTTAGCTTCAACTTCATTAGACCAGCTGGATGATATCAGTCTGGTTTTGGTCCAAACAGGAGGAGATGCACTAAAATTTACCTGTATGCTCTCCTTTTGTCTATGCACAATTTCCAGTAGAAATGGCTTAGCATATCACCTGTGGTATGTCTTATCCCTTTCCCAAGCCACTGCAGCAAGGAAAAAACCAAAAAACCCCAACCCCCTAAAAAACCAACCAACCAACCAACCAAAACTCCCCCAAAACACCTGAATTTTAGTTTCAAACAAAAAAAAAGAGCAGTATAAAGTGTTCTCCATAACAGGGCAAGGTATTGAGTGAAGTTAAGTAACAAACTATTTGAAAAGTCAGACAGACCTAGAAACCTAGCAGAAATTTTAAAAACATGGCCACAAAAATTCTCTAGTGAAAAAAAGTTTAATCTTAATGCCTTTACAAAGATTTTAAAAAAATCAGAGGGAAACTATAAGCAACATTTTGACCTCATGCAATTGTGCTATTTCGAGCACTGCACGTGAAAGATTACAGAAAACATCTCTGCAATAGTTTAGGGAACTTGGTATTCCAGGGATACAACAAAAATTTTTAAGCCTGCTTAAAAGTGTGAATTGCACAAGTCTATTTTTAACTTTGTGAAACTTTTTTTTTGCAGCTGGCTGTCTGATAGTGGGTTCTGCAAAGTGGTTGATGACACATCAGATTATGTGGAATGCTCCTGTTCTCATATGTCCATTTATGCAGTTTATGCCCAGACAGATAACTTGTCTTCATACAACGAGGCTTTCTTTTCTTCTGGATTCATCTGCATTTCAGGTCAGTTCATTTAAGACAGTTTTCTCATTAATAACAACTGATGACAAGTAAAACTGATTCATTATTGACATTTTTGGTAGCAGATGACAATCTTTATTTAGTGGAATATTGAATGAATGTTAACTAACTTTATGTTAATAAAGGTGCTATCTTGTCTGGTACTTGCTCACTGATGAATTAGAAATATCACAGAATCAACTAGGTTGGAAAATATTTTTGAGGTCATTGAGTTCAACCTATAACTTAACACCACCTTGCCAACTAGACAATAGCACTGAGTGCCACATCCAGTCTTTTCTATAACACTTCCAAAGGTGATGATTCCACCACCTCCCTGGGCAGCCCATTTGAATCACTGCTGGCTCTTATTTTGTCACATAGGGACAGCCTGCTCCTGTGCCTTCAAGATTTCTTTTTTTTTTTTTTAAGTATGTCCAGTTTCCTGGATCCCTTTGCTTTTGAGGGCTGTTTCCCAAGATACTCTCTAAATCAGTGTCCTGAATTCCACCCTCTGGAAGTCTAGCGTAGAAGTTTTATTGATGTTTCAATACCCTTGTTTCACTGAATATATAGAAGGGAGTCACCTACTACAACTACTCTTCTTTTATTCTTTATTTCCTGAGGCTGTGATCCATCTGACAGATGAAGTGCACCTGGGGGACTCTTCAGACAGATTTTTTTGTTTACTGTCATCTGCCTGAGCCTCTGGACCCAGGGCCTCATACCTGTTCTGTGAGGGCATCTGGGAAGGTGATGGGGGTCAGGAGGGAATTTGGCTTCCCCTCGGAGCAGGTACCCATTTCCATTCCCCCCATCTGCTAGATCTCCTCCCTCTGCCTGATGATAGGAGAGACAGGGCTCCTCTGACTCCTGCCAAACTTCTCTCAGGGTTGCAGGGCTCTAACTCCACCAGTCTACGGATTTCTCTGTTGCTCTCTCTAATACTCTTTAGCCTTTCCACGTCTTGCTCAAAAGCCCTGCTACCAGACAGAGCAGGTCATTCACCTGCTCACACCACACACAGGTGTCCTTTGCACTGTCCTCTGGTACTGCCCCAGGCTCAGACACTCCCTGCAGACAGGGGTCAGGACAGCAGCATCCTGCTTGGGGGGTTCTGTGGGGCTTAGGTCACTTCTGCTGGCAGCAGCAGCAATGTCTTTTGACCATCTCTAAAACGCTGCTGGATCTAGCCAAGTTGGTGAAAAAAAGAACCAAAAAGCACTAACCAAAACACTCCCATCTAACATACAGCCCACCACCAGGAACCAGGAGAGCAGCTGCACCCCTCTTGTGCAAACTGCTGTGCCATGCCCTCATTGCTGTGCCATGCCCCTGTTGGCCCTTGCTTGCTTGCTTGGCTGTTTACTTGAGATGCTTTATTGAAAAGAGATAATATGTCATTACTTTGGGGGAAGAAACTTAAAAATCCTAAATTCATCTGGGTTGCTAGCAGCAGTACAGTCTTTCTCTGTCAAAATTCTTTGACAATTTTGGCCGGAATTTACACTCAGAAGTGATAACTCAGGGGCGATAGATTCCATTACAGTCTGCTCCCTAACTGCTGCCCAAAATCTCAGGAAAAAACACAGAGAGTTTAACCTATAAGGAACATGACTCTCTTCATTAGCAGCCTCAACAGCATAAGTCCCAAAATGCCAGGCATGAAGCAGGGGATCTAAGTTCTAAACTCAATCCGACTTCTGAATTCTTTCAGATTGCAGCTGGTTTACTATTATATTGCAGCAATCACAAACTAAAGTAAATTTTTCTTAGAACCATAGAGATATTTAGATTGGAAATGAACTCTTGCATTTATAGGCAGTAAGAGTAATGGGCTAATTAAGAAAACATGCTAAATGGAATTCTTGACTAACTTTAACCCATGTAAATGGGGGTGTGGGTGTACTCCCTGTGCGGTTTATGACTTCCATAGTCGAGCATCACTATATGAGTATATATGAGTATATATGAGTATATATGAGTAATAAAAATCATCCAAGCAGCTAAATAATTTATTTATCCCTTCCAAGCAAACTGCCCTAACAGATTAAATCTAGGCTCCTTATTTTTTTTTTAATGTCAGCCAACGTAAATGAAGACAAAGAAAGCAAAAACGTCTCGTCTTTTTATCTGCTCCACACAAATTGATCGTTAGATTAAAAAAAAAAAAAAAAAAGATATTTTATCACATAAAAATAAGCAGATTTTAAAATACTGTTACTGGATTACAGAGGAAAAAAGGAAGTTGATGAAACAAAATGCCGTAAAATGCAAAATTCTATAGAAATGGAAGAAAAATTATACAAAAGCTAAGAAAATATTTTGCTGAATTGGAATCAATAAAGATGCAGATATTGTTCAAAACTAGTCAGAGTAGTCATATGTTACAAAAATGTGTTTGAAAAATAAGAGTAATTTAGCTCGGTTAAGGGTTACTTTGAACTTGAGGCAAATGGTTTTCAATGCCTTTCAGCTTTTTTGGCTGGTTGAAAATGTTTACCTGTGTGATGATATAGATTACTAGATTTAAATGACTCTTTTAAGTAACAAATTGCTTTTTTTTTATAAGAGTGAAAAAGATATTTTTCATTTATCTTTACATTTCCATCTAGGTGTGAAGAATATTAAAAAAAAAGAAAAGAAAAAAGAGAGACCATGAAGGTGGTTGTATTAATATCATTAAGTAATTTTGAAATACTTAGAAATAATTTTTTTAGCAATTATTTATTTCACTCATGTCTTACCCGTAATAGTAGCTGAACAAATAGTCAATCTTAACAATCTTAAGACAGACATAAAAAAATCTGCCTTAATTACTCAAATTCCTGCCCTGACTGGGGTGTAAAAGAGCACAATTAACTCCAATTAACTGTGAGATTTAGTAGAATTTTCCTTAGTGGCTTAACTTTCCTAGAGTCCTTTTGCCAGGAGCTACTTACTGGTAGGAAAGGGGCCTTTTCCATATTGGTTCTGTTCATGTTTATTACAATTAGTGAAATGGAAAGTGGTGTCATTCCTCCTGACTATTGCTATTACAAATTTCTGTGCTTGAAACAGATGAAGATGAAGAACAGAAGATGACTGGCATTTAGAAGGTTATAGCTATCTGCTAAAATAGTGCTACCCAACAGGAGGCATTTTTTATGTAACTGTTTCTAAAAGCATTTTTTTGATGCACTAATATGAACACTGAACAGTTACCTTTGCTTTGTATATAACTATTATGCTAATCACCCATATCAGGCAGAAAGTGACCCTAAAAAAAAACACTTTAAAAGAATTGCTTGTTTACATTATGAAATTATTTTAGCTCCCAAGCTCATGGGAACATTGAATACATGTTGGTACTTGAAATAAATTCATAAGTGATCCCAGTGTGAACTAAAATGAACATACTCTCTGTAAGGTTTGTTTGGTTGGTTTTTTTTAGGTAATCTACACCTTGGAGAAATGTCTGCTGGGTAATATAAAACAATTTATTAGCCAAAGCTAAAATATTTTTTTTTCTTTTTTCATTGTTATTTCTGTGTAGGTTTCACTTTGGCTATCATCTCCCACCTTTTCTGCACCAGATGTGCCATGTTTGCAGCTAAACTTCTCACTCATATGATGGCTGCATGTTTGGGTACTCAGGTAAGAAAAAAGGCTGAAGTCTCAAAGTGTAGAGTAAGTACACATTTGCTTTCCTTTTCTTCACTTTCATGCTCATGTCTGAACAGACCTTCAGTGTAAATATTTTTGGAAAATGTAAAGTTGCAACATATGACACTTAAAATTAATCCAGTGTTCATATCCTGTATTGGGAATTCAAGTGAAATTACACACTGTGTGACAATGTTTAATGAAAACTGATGGATGATATTGCAATGTGAGAAGACAGTCCCATGTGTGGAATGCTGTGCTCAATTCTAACTTCTGAAGGATTTTGCAAGTTTTCATCCATTTGGGCCCACAAGCTTTTCTGTCTGTGACCTGCTTTTTTGTTGAAACACACTGCATATTAACTTTTATGTGTAATTCTGATCTCTGAAGAGTAACTTGAAAACAGCTCCATGTGGTGTGTAAATGTAATAATTTTAATTACAGAGGCACAATTTGTATGGTTCAAAGTAATTTTGTCATTCATCCTGAATCCCTGAAATACATTTTTCTCTTGATTTCTTTTCCTTTTGCCATGCAATGATTTTGAAAGTTTAGAACAAAATTTTTCAAAGAGGATTTTAGCAGGTTAACTGCTTAGCTAGTGAGCTAGTTTGAAGAGGAAGTACAGACAGTTTGGCAGCAACTGTCAGATAAAGGAAAGTGTTCTTAAGTCAGAACGAAGAGAGAGAGAGAGTGTTTGACAAGGGAGAAGTGAACTACTGTGCTAGCTGTTCTGAACAGCTGAAAGAAAATCTTTATACAGTTATTTGTGCTACGATATGTTGGCCTGTTGTGAACTAGCCTGATTAGGAAGCCAGAATTTAACAGCAAACTCTATGTAGATGATGTATGTACAGCTGTACCCACATACAAGTATTTACAACCATACATATGATTAGAAATTCACAATATAGTTAAAAATTTCATGGTTCTGCTAATTAATGACTCTGTATGAGAGAAGCTGCTTGAGACAGTTTTAACTGAGAACTTCCTACATGAAAATCAGCACTTAATAGTCTAAATACAAGGAAAATGTTAGGTTTTTACCATTTCTATCTACTATTCTTTAGGCACTACTAGACACTGGATTTGTAGCTATTAGGTCTCAAGCCACTCTAGAGAATGAAGGAATTGTGTGTTCCTCTGTGTGTTTTTATTTTTATGAAGGAAAAAAAAAACCAAAAAACCCTAACAACAACTGGGCAGCTTTTCCTGGTAGCTCCACTGTTTTGTACATACATAAATAATTAGTTTTCTAGTATCTGCACTGGCTGTTTACTAGGTTTGTAGTTTTGGAGTTCTTTTTAAATTGCTGCCAGTGCACTAGTTACTCATGTCTGTAGATGGCAGTCAAATCTTTTCAGCACATTGCTCAGAGACTTGCTGTTCCAAGGCTGTGCCTGCCTTGTAGCTGCTCACAATAGTTCATTTCTCTGTCAGTGATAGGGAATGATAATTCACAACATTCAAACTTCATTTCATTCTTGGCGTGTCCAGGGCTGCCAGCATTAATGGAGCACTTGTAAAGCATTCAAGAGTGGATGTTTCACCATGTGTTTGGAGGAGCTCATTGGAAAAACTTAAAAGGCTAGATATTTGTAAAATATTTTTTATCCTTTCAAGCATAAGGTCCTGTAACAATACTGAAAATGCTTGAAGGAAAAAATTGCTTGGCTGAGATTTTTAGTATTGGAGTAAATTTAGGTGAATTTTTGAGTATCAAAAAAAAAAAAAAAAAAAAAAAAAAAAAAAAAAAAAAATTTAAAGTAATATGAGAACATACTTCATGTGTCTCAATACTGTCATACCAGTCAATAAAATTCTTCTTTTCAGAGTTATAAGCCTGGATTACAATCTTAATAGGAACAAGTGTTATGGCTACCATGCTTTGCCTGAGAATTCCCAGACAGAATGCATGAATAAGCACTTTATACATGGCTTGTTTGTGTGTACTCAGCTTGATGCATCTTCTCCACACTGAATTTTAGGGGCCATTTCCAGATTACATGCTAAGTATTACAAATTACATGAATGTATGCTAAATTTTCTGTGTAGGCTTTTTGTGAGTGCACTGTTGAGCTGCTTTGCCTATGTGCAGTAGCCACTTATCCGGAATATTTGAACATTCACAATCTGCTTACCACAATTACCATGTGCAAATGGCCTTCCATTCTTGTGGCCAGCAAAGCAAAATTAAAGTCTAGACAAATAGGGGAAAAAAAAGATGTAGGGGAAACTGTGTCATCCTGTTTTTGTTAAAGAAAAAAATAATATTTTCTAATTTATCCTGTCCTCAATCTTCTTATACACTACTGATGTGCATAGCATCATGACTGGAATAACTATCAGGCCAAGTTCATCCTGCCATTGACTTTGATGGAAATACATTATGAAGAATTACACTTACTCTGTTTAAATATGTGAAAATTGTCTTATTCAACCTGAGCAGAAGTACAAACATACATGTCAGTTACGTTTTTTTCAATAATGCACACCATCTTCTTTTTAAAATATCATTAAATATTTATTTAAAAATTATAAACTGCAGCTTTGGTAGAATTGTTGCTTTATTATTTGGACTCTCTCAGATTCAGAAAATTCTGCCAGAAGATAAATTTTAAAGATGTGATAAAATCTCCAAGAGATGGTGAGGAGATGGTGATATGAATGAATGAATGAATGAATGAATGAATGAATGAATGAATGAATGAATGAATGAATGAATGATCATGGAGCCTGTAGCTTCTGCCATCTTATAAAAGTGAAACCTGTTCAGAAACAGTGAAATGGTTCTTCTGCTGTAGTTTTAATCTTAACTTTTCTTTTCCAAAATTCTTATTTTCTTAAGGAAATTCTTATTTTCCCCTACACATCATCAAAGCCCAAAAGAAATTGACATATATACCTGGATAGGGGGAGTTTGCAAGTGTTTTCCAAAATGAAGTGTCTAGAGTGACTCTCTGTTCCATCCACCAGAGAGGCAACTTGTGACAACGTGTGACTGAGTGCCTGCCTCTTTCCTGGCAGTAGAGAAAAGTTTTGATTTTAATTCAGTCTTTCACTGTGGTAAGCCTGAGTCTTATAGTCAGCTGCTGGGAAATCCCAGTTAAAGGACTATTTCTGGGAGGTACAGAGTTTCACTAAACTTCAGGTCCATGTGAAATATGAAACTTCTATGGAATAAGAAACAACAAAAATCTTTATGCATTACTTTAAAGTTAGAGCACAGTTTTCCAGAGTGAGGGAATTTGTTTATCTTTGAGGAAAACTAGGCCTGAAATTTCCTTGCTCTTGATTTCCTTGCTGTAACCTGACAGTAGCAAATAATGCTGATGAGATACCAACAGTGCTTACTCCTAAGATTTGAGAGGACACAGAGGAAACAGAGAAGAACTGTACACAGTGATCCAGAGTTGGTGTACATTTTAGTAATTTGGCTCCATGCTAATGTGTTTTGTCCTGTTGCTTTATGATATGAAATATTTTAGTAAGAATTATGAGTGGTATGTAGTCTTCTTCCACCCTTAATGTCAGTGTTTCTGCTTTTGGGATTATAAAGTCTAACATTTCTCATTTATAGAAGGAAAGATTCTACAGATGTCACTAAGAATGGAAAGTGGAAAAGATTTCCACTTCTGTTGGGGTGTTGGAATGCACAGCTAGCTGAGACACTTTTGGGTATGCCAAAGGGAAAGGTGTGTCATTAAAAGTGTTCATGTGGGTAAGCTGCTTTCACCAGTTCCCTGTATAACTTTTGTATGATCACAGTAATTATTTTTTTTTTACTTTGTAAGTCACGCTGTTCCAGGGGGTACAGTGTATGTTCCCTAGTCCTACTGAAAACATGGTCCCCTATAATACAGCAGGCAGTGACTCATGGAGTCAGGCCTATTTTCGTTATTATTGTTGCAAGAGTTAGAAACTAACCCTTTTCTCCTGAGACTACTTTATTAGGTTTCAAACTGACTCATTTAATTATTTCCTAACTGATTTCAGTAATTCCCACCAAGTCAGAGCGCATTTCATGCAGCTTCTTTCAGAAGCAGTTTTAATCTAATCATAAGTAGAATTATTTGGGAATTGTATATAAAGAAAAGATAATTTCAGAGTGGAGTAACATAAATTGAATGCTTTTATAGCAAAGCAATACATTTTATGATCAGTGAGGATTTATGGGCCAATCTCTATTACTCTAAATTTCTCTTTTTGGGTCCGCAAAATCCAAGAAGAATCAAAACTGGAGCTAATCAGAGGTTTGTAGTAGAAGACATTGTCATCTGTATCAATATTTCAATGACTTTATAAGTAGTATACATTGATCATCTATATATGCAGACATCTTTTAGATTTTAGATGGATGGCTGAATGAATAGATAGATAGATAGATAGATAGATAGATAGATAGATAGATAGATAGATAGATAGATAGATAGATAGATAGATAGATAGATAGATATCAGGTGTTAGATATGGTGTATGAAGTAATTCAGAATCTGTGAGTCAAGAAATCCTTACTTGGAGAAGTGGAGTACCAATCATTAGAATATATATCGTGCACAATTAAACAGTAAAAGATGACTGCTATCATAAAACAAGAGCAGATCACCCTGATTTCTTGCAAGGAGCAGGCTACTCATAGAACTCCTTATTGCAGAATAATCCCTTTTCTCCAGCAGAGGGAGTCGATTTGCCTATCAAGTGCCAAGTTGCCACAGCACCAAGAGATTTGATATGCCAATGCCGTCCGCAGATACTTAGAGCTAAAGCTCAGACAAAAGTAAAAGGCTCTTGAAATGCTCTAAGACCTTTAAAGTCTCAGACTAGGGAGTGTGGAAATGAAGAAGCAGCTGAAAAACCTATATGCCATGAAGAGAGGGCAGTAGTCATTTCCAGATGAACGAGTGTGAGAAATAAATTGGAAATATTCAATTTAAATTTTTTGTTCTTTATTTTCTTCTGCCAACACAGAATTTTGGTCTTTCGATGATAATCTAGCGCTATGGAAGTACCCATATGTTTTTACTTTTGCCTCTTGTAGGGATTTTACTTCTACCACCCTTGTTCATTTTTCTCATGTTGAGACCCATGTAGTATTATGCACAAGCTGTTAGTTTTTTTTATAGATTATCTCCTAGGGTTTGCCAAAACTCAGATATATGAGCAGTACTATAGCATATGTTAAAATGCTGCTACATTACCTCACACCTCCTGTCCTCACTACAAACAGTCAAATGTTCTGTTTATCACTTTAAAGTATAAGAATATGAGATTTCTATCAGCTAATGCCTTCCAGCTCTTTTTTATTATACTCTACTTTTACCCAACATCACAAGCAGTTGGGGACCACACACACAGAGGAACAGATAGAAACATTCCCAGGCTGCCTATTCACTGCTGTTCTTGATGTCTTACTGTCTCAGATTATACTGAGTTAATACTCTCTATTTCATGCTTCATTGTCATTTTTCAACTCTTTCTCACACTTTCTGCCTCCTTTCTTCATCTGCCTTTGTTCTATCCTCTCATATGTGCCATTCTTCTTTAATAAAAAAAGGTAGTTATCTCTTAGTTCTCCTAATTAGCAAATCTCCTGTTGCTCTTTTCCCTGCTGAAGGCTTTCCTCAAACCTGCCGTGATGGAGAGAAGGGCAGCAGCAGTTGCTGTTACCCATAAATTCAGGCCATAGCAACAGCTGTGCTGTGTTAATATGAAGTTTCCAAAACATTCTCAATTTAGCTTATCTTTTGAAGGAAAGATCTATAGGTCTATATGAACAGTAGTATTTCAGTATTTTTCCTTTAAAGCTAATTAAAATTATATTGACCACTTAATCTTTAAGTTCTGTTCTTTCTCCACTACTGTCACTTTGCTTGCTTCCATATGCAGGGAAGTTTTAAAGGGGGTCTTCTTTTTCCATTTTTGACAGTTTTCTCATGACCTACTTCGTAACTTTAGGGTAGCAAATGTTCCATACACAATAGATTCACAAGTCCTTTTCAGGACTTAATTGGACTATTTATACACATGAAACCAGAGCCTGACCTTGCCAGATTCATATGGCAAGTTTAGTTTTAAGTGTCCCAGGGTTCTGATTTCTTTTGAAAATAAATGAATATTATTTTCATAGATACCAGCTTACTAATGATTATGGTTAACTATGATTAAATGCTTTTTAATAAAGCTCCATTAAATAATGCTTAATGCTTAAATAATTTTTGGTAGTTTAGTCAGTAGGCTATGGTTTAATTTATATGCTGGTAGATTTGATTTTGTTCCAATGGTCATTTTTCCCTGTTGGTGTAGAAAGTGTCCTTTGAAAACAACATTATAGAGACTTATAAGAATTAAAAAGGTTATAATGCAACAGACTTTTCTACATTTTTATTTTTAAGATATGTCAATATTTTTAAAATATAATTTGAAAGAAAGACACTAACAGCAATGTAGATCTGATTACATTCTGAAATTATCATGAAAACCTTAAATGTTTGGAATGACAATGAATAATCAGTGGAATGATTAACAAAGTGTTTTAGCCAGAGGGAGAAACCAGGAGCATATAACTTGCTTGTTCATATGCCAAAAAATCCCTCAAACTATGTTCAATAATGAAAAAAGGTTTAGAAAACCGTGATGTTATTTAATTTTGAAAATATGAAAAGAACAGGAAGCTATTTTTGTGCAAAGATAAATGAATGAATAGAAATCAACCAAGTACAAGGCATGTGCACCATAAGAGATTAACTTCTATAGTTGAAACATTTGCTGGGAGTAGTAAAATTTTGTGTGGGTCTCAGAGATCAGAGATGGGAGAAAATGTTCAGGAGATAATTAACTACATTGTTTTACTTCCCAGCTGAAATGGGATAGGAATCTTTCCTTAGTCAATAATTGTGGATCAGCTGGCAAGGAGTAGCTTGGAGAGCACAGGAATTCAAAGTCTAAAGATTGTCTGTCTGTGAGTAAACAAACAGAATTGACTCAAATGAATACCTAGCATCTCATTTACCTAGGGATACAAAATGTCTGTACCACTCAAAGGATAAACATTTTGATGAAAATCGTTAGCCCTTTCCCCCTGTTCCCCCACTATTTATCCCTGGTCCTTGAAGTGTCCAGAGACTTTTTTTTATGTCCTGCAGTAGTTTTGGACAGATACTGCTCTAGTCTGTGGTCTGGTGTGGTAGAGAGCTGTTTGTTCCAGGCAGTCCAAGCACAGGTCTTCCACCATTGTCTAGAAGCATGTGGGAAACAAAGGACACACAAAGGTTTTCACTGTCTTAAGTGGCATGTCTTTACACAAGCTTTGAAGCTTCTTGTGCTCTGTGGTATTCAGATTCAAAATCAGGAAAACTCAACCTTGAATGAAAGTTAGTAAATTATTTGTGGTTTTGAGACCAAAAGAAGGAAAAAATTCTCAAACAATAACCACAGTAACTGAAGCTTTGCTTTGGGATAGCTTTGGCCTTTCTTTTTTATGTATTCCCACAGTGAGAAAAAAGTTGGGAAGAGAGGAATCAAATAGGCATACAATATAAATACATCCCATGAAGGTGTATCCATCCTCTAAACCTAATATACAGAAGTCTTTTTTGTTTTATCACCACCTCTTTCATAGGCATGACTCAGTAGAACATAAATGAAAGACAGTTAGAAAAATATATAACTGAATAATACAGCTGCAGACCTGTGTGTTCTATGCAAATTCATAATTAAAGTTGGCTCATAGTTACTGCTATTTGTTACTTCTGATGTATTTTTAAAATATTTGAAAATTGTGATCAAGATACAGCAGTGTACTTACAGACAATTAGGGACAGTTCCATGAACGTTTTCAAAAGGTCTTCATGGGAGATAAAAAACAGAGCTCTATAACAAAATCTATCCTCATGTTCAATGGTGCTCTTCAGGTTGTCCCAGATCCTTGCAGCTACTCACCTTTGAGCAGTTTTGGATAGATGGGTGGTTAAAGTGTTCCTAAATCCTCATCTGAATATTTGCCAAGTCATTCACTTATGGTGATGTACAGCATCCTATCCTTGACATGGGAAGGGTTAAAGCAATATCTATATATTAGTCTTTATATTTTGTATAAACTTTTACCTTGTCTTTAACTTTATGCAAAATGATATTTGGCATTAATATGTTGCAGCTCATTACTAACTTCTAGCTGAGATCAAATGTGATGGCAACTAATCTTGTCAGGATAATTATTAGTCTGAGCATCTCAACTTCCCACCTTTGAAGAACAAAATCTTCCAGAATATATTTGATAGTAAATGCTAACTATTGTTAAAATATATTTTATTAACATCAGACAGATTTATTAAAGCCTTGTGTAAATGTGGTTTCACTGGAAAAGGAATGAAATAAAAGCAAAGAAGGAAGTTGAATGAAAAGACCTTAACCATTGGATTAGTGAGTCTAAAGCATTAGCTCTTCAGCCACCTTCTGTGTTATAAAATTCTTTACATTAGTGATCAAAAGGTCACACTTATCTTACTCTAACTTTATGATATGTTTCTCTCTAATGTGTTCTTGGTTGTATTTTTGTATTGGTTTAAAATGAATGCTAAATTTAGCATTTAGACTGTATTCTCTCTTTGTTCTATGCCTCAGTATGCTCAGTACTGCAAAAGGATAAAATTAAAGGTGAACTTGCTCTTAATTGCAATAACAGATCATTCCTGACATATGAAGCAAGTGTGGATTTTCTCCTCAGAAGCCTGAGTGGAAAACTGATCTTTTTATCACAAGTAAAAATAAGAAATCACTCCTTAGAAATCCAGTGCAGACTGTCTGTGTATGACCTTGGCTGGCTTTGGCTGGAAGCACAAGTGGGAATGTACCACCAAACTTTCTTTTGTTGCCTGGAAGAATTTCCTTCAGATTTATAATGAACTTTTACTAAGCTCAGTCTAGTTAAGATATCCAGAAAATATGCATTGCAAAATAATAAAATGTGATGAGATGTCTCTGAAGATAGCTGTTCATGGCTTTTTGTTCTGAAGTCCTGCTGCAGTGTGTGACACCCTTCCACACACACATAGCTGGCAGCTTTCATACAATGGTACATTTCACAACATTTGCTGAAGCTTTAGCTCTTTCAGGTTGAATTTTTTTTAATTTTTATATTTATACCATTCACTTTTAAAGGAGGAAAAACAGCATATCAGTTTTCCAATATAACCTGTCCAAAGACATGTATCTCCCTATGCTCCAGCTTTCACTGGTGTCCATATTGTCAAGTATCCTTATTAAGCTTACCCTAGGAAAAAACATCTTCAGAAGATTCTTTGTCTAAAATGCTGAGATGCACAGGTGTTATTAGTGAATTTGATAAATGTCAGATTCCAGTAGACAAGTCTGTTTGTCAAAGGAAAAAAGGAGCTCTTTTTTTTTTTTCTAACTTCCTGAATTACCAACATCTTCAGTATCTTCAAAATGTTACATTATTGTACAGCATTCTGCTAACATTTAGCTCTGTATGACCTAACAGTTTTTTCCTTTTCAAAGTTTATGTCTAATTAGTTTATATAGCTCTACAAAACTGGAAACTTTTTTTTTTTAAAGCAAAACCAAATAAATATTTATTTCTCAGTAGTACATTGCCCACTTAGTTCACAGTTGTATATGGCTTCCACACTTGCAGGTAAAGAATTGAAGGATTTGTAGATAGCTTTCAACCAAGATCAAATATTATGCTTTCAAAACATCAGATGAACTTTCTGTGTTTATTTAAGGGGAGAGAAGCACAGTTTTTAAATGGTATTGAAGTTCTGTGAAATAAAATAAATGGATAGATTCCTTGCACTTTAAGTTTCACCATTTTTGGTCAGAAGCAAATGGAGTTGGAATGTTACCTAAACTCAGGGTTATCATTCTACTTCCTAATAATCTTTCATGGCCACTTGTCAATGTTTTCTACTGAGTACTGTACCTTATTTTCTTTAAATAAAAGAAAAAAATTCATGGGGTTAAGAATATGTAATTGTTTGATAACTACCAAGTAGAGTGCTTTAAACAATCAAGTAAATTATGAGCTGCCATTTATTCATTAATTAAGTTGGTTTGGCTAGGATAGAATGAGATAGATTGATTAATTGTGATAAATTTCCCAAAAGAAGTTGTTCCCTAGGTCACATCATTGAACGTAATTTTTAATATGCCAATACTTTCTAACTAAGATCTGCAAAGATCTGTGTAGTAATATCCTATGTTGGACAAAACTATTCAGGAAAGTTAAGTGTCTCTGATAAATTAGAAACATTAGAAATTTAACACAGACTCCAAGGGTTTGGTTTTTTTTTCCCTTCCTTTCCCAGCAAGACTTTCTTTCCAGTTTCAGGTGGAAAACTGGAGACTCAAATATTTTTTCTTGTAATTTTCTTTTAGCCTCAGTTCAGCTGTGGGGTCAGTTCCGTAGCATGATGCCCTTTTCTTTGTCTGTCACAACCCTTCAGTCTAATAGCAGTTGCTACTCTCACATGGTACAGAATTTCTAAAACTAATTATAACTTTTCAGCAAGTCTAAAAGTCTGTTAATAATATGAAAATGTTCTGCAGAATCTCCTTTGTCATTTGAAAAAGAAAGAAAAGCATGTCCTCTTTATTTAGAGTTGACTTTCTTCAAGGTACTGAGGTTTTTTCCTCAGTAAACCCAAACTCAGTAAACCTGGTAATGGAAACTTGTCCCTCTGTGCAATAAGATTGTCATACATTTTTTCCTTGTCTTTATTTGTTATTCGTGTTTTCACATTGCACATTGCTGTATAAAACCATGAAACTCCATGTTTCTTGTCAGTGGACCACTTCTCTTTCTCTGCATTTGCTGGTGTTTATTCTAAAAACAAATCAGTCTGTGAAATTTCCTTCTTTCATGATTTTTTGTTCCAGTGCTTAGTAACATTGGGGTGGCTTAAGGAAAACTATGAACAGAGAGAGTGACCCAAATACAGCTCCTGAATAGGTATACATCAGAGTAGAAATGCTGGTCATTAACAGCAAAACCACACCACAGAATAAAAGAATAAGTAGGATAAGAGGACCTCTAGAGATCATGTAGTCCAACTCCTTGCTCAATGCTCCCCATTCAAATGAGAGAATACAGAGAACTGTTTAATTTAGATTTCATTCTGATCAGCCAAGTACATGCTGGAAAGTGGCTTGTTTCTTGTAATTCTAGTATTTCTGGGTGGATTTGAAATTCAAAATGGGATTTGGAGAGGTTTTTATTGATATTGAACTCAGATTGTTCCAAATTACAAATCAAAGTCTTCCAGTTGAAATGGATCATAATTAAGCAGTAATCTAAATGCTCTGAATAGTCTAAATGATTCCAACCAACAGGTATTTTTCAAAATGCTACTTGTAGTGATTACACTTGCAGATGTGATTAAAGACAACTCTTATGGTCTAGCTCACAGATCATATTGTTGCCTCCTCAGTTTTAGAAAACACTTTATTTGGTTGATTTCAATGGTTATTATGAAGGTATTTTATTGTATGAGCTATAATTCTGGGTGATATCTTCACTTTGGTTTCAGAGATACGTGTTTTTAACGTAAGTTTTATTGAATATAAAAGCTTAAGAGTTACCAGCAACATTCACTTTTTAATATTATTTTCAAAGTTATTTTCAAACAATACAAGTGAAATAACCAAACCAAACTTTCTATCACAGTCTAATAAAATCCCCAGATTAACTATGTGGGTGTATGTGTATCTGAGATTGAAATGCTGAAATGTTGTGCTAGAGGTTCTTCTTGCAAAGCAGGTTTGACTAAGGAAAGACTACTGTGTATCTCCCACAGAATCCTTTAGAAACTTTATATCTATCTCCTTTTAATTATCCAATCAGTTTCTCTATCACATGGCCTCTGTTGATGTGATCACTTGTTCCTCTCAAATTTAACTTTGATTTAGAATATGGATCAAGGGGTTAATTCCTGCATATGAAATCCCACTTCATGTGAAATGAAGATATTGTTGATATTTAGGCAGCTCAGTTATTATGCTTTTTATTATTATCAGAATATTTCCTTTATTTTACATAGAAAAGTGGTGAAAAACAATGCAGTGTGGTACAGTAAAAATACTTCTTTCGTTCATTAAAAATAATTAAAAATCAAACAAGTTAAAATAAGTTATCATATGCTTTATACATAGTGTTAAAGTTAGTAATAGGATCAAGAAGAACATCAGAAAATACTTCTAGTAAATCCAAATGTGTACAGCAGAACTGAAGCCTTACATGTGTCAGCTAAGTTATACCAGCTATGTGATGCTGAAGCCTGTAGAGCCTCTTTCTCTTCAGATTCTTTGTAAATAATTGTTCACAGAGAATCAAGACATCCTATCCTATATTGTTGATATAAACAACTGCAAGAAGTTGTCAGAATGGTTACTAATTAATGAAATATTGATCGGGAACAAAATTCACTTTCCCATAATAAAGCACAAATTTAGTCTGTGTCCTTCAAGTACTGTACTAACAAAATTGTACAGTAACCTGTGTCAGCACAGTCTCTGTCTTTTTTGGGTGTTTTGGTTGGACAGATATGGAGCTGCAGGATTTAGCTTTTTGGAAACTATTCTAGTTGTAAGGGCTCCACAAAAGCTGTCTTCAGTTCTGTGACCCTAACCTCCCCATGCTCCCTTCCTGCAGCAAGAAAGTCTTCCTCACCATGAGAGCAGTCGAGTTAGACTCCTGCTTTGAATAGTTTTATGGGGGAAGCTATCCCTTTTCCTTGTCTACAGTGAGATTATATTTGCCACAGTGAATTTAACTTTTCTAAAGGGAATTTCTCCGCTTCTCTTTAGTGGTATCTTCATCTTGCTGATACCAAAACAAAGCAGAACCCAGCCAGCTTTTGGAGTGCTAAAACATACAAACAGAAATGAGTAGTAGTCACAAAGCTGTCCAACAATAACAAATATTTCCTTTTTCTTTCCATATAAATTCAGAAATTAAGGGGAAATGAAAGTAGTTTCTAAAACATTATAAGAAGAAATATATAGTTTTGATGTATACATACAGAGATGGTGTAAACATCTTGGATCAGTAATTTAAAAGTTATATTATAAATTACAGGATAAAACATCAGGACTCAAATTGCATATAAGAAATTTCTTTTATAAAAAGGTTAGTTACTAGACTAAAAGAAAATTGCTAGATTGGGTAATGGAGTTAAAAATTTTTTTCAGCTGTTCAGATTTTTGTCATTAAATTATAATTTAATTTCTTGAGAAATAGCAATGTAGAAATATGTAGAATTTAGAATTCCTTACAAGAACATTGGTTTGAATTTCTTTCCAAAAATGCATATATTTGAAAACAGAAAAGAAATTTCTTTTCCTTGACTGAAAAAAACAGAACAAAAATTTGGTTTTGTTGGTTTGATATTGGTCTATTTAACTAAGTGGCATGATGGTGTCTAAATTATGACTCTATCTTTAAAGAATTAGAAGATAAATGCTAAATTTTGTTCTTTGATAACAAACTATATGAAACTACATATGATAAACTATTTAGGTCATATGAGAAAGGTTTTACATGTGCTGTAAGCTCATTGTAGATTTTGTCTTTGGGTTAATAATTGTTGTGAAATTCCTTATAATACCATCCTGCTTGAGTCAGATGGCCAAATTGCACTAATTTCCAAGACAAAAAAGGCATAACAGTAATTTTATATGACCACCTGATATAAGCAGAAGTAGACAAATGTGGATTTTTGTCTTACAGAATAGAAATTAAATGGTTAGGCTGCAGTTTCTGTAAAAGTTGGTCTCATTATTTCTGGCTTATTTATGTTTAGAAAGTAATAACAACTAAGAATAATATGCTATTCAGTAACTTGTATTGCCGGAAATGATGACAGTGCTAAATAGATTTTCTTTTTGTAAAAAGGTCCAATTACTCCATTATTAATGACATTATTTAGGTACTCATTAAATGTGACATTATTTAATGGGTTCATGTTAGTTTAAAACCTTCATTAAAGGATTGCTGTGGGGAACTTTGTAATCTTGTATTTTTCCATCTCTCCAGTGTTATATTTCCTACTGTCACTATAAATTTGGGAACTTTTTCATTTGAACAGTGAACGTGGAATCTCAGGTTGTTGATGAAGGTGAAGATTATGTAGATTTCAGATTATAGAAGAACCCAGAAACAATTAAACTTCATCACTTTCCATTGTCATCTTTAAAATAATTTTGTGTGATATCATGGTGATGGTTATTTGTTTTGTAGGTCTTAATATTGGCTGGCAATTTGCTGTCTTGTTAAGAGTGTCCCATTAAATAGTACTAAGTTTCACAATCAGTAGCAGAACACTATCCCAATGTGAGGAACAGGGCAACCAGGAAATTCTGCACTTCATTGTGACTGCATCTTCTACACTTTGTAGTTAGAGAAGGAAGCACCAATATACAGTTGGCATTGCTGTTATTCCCTTGTTTTGGAGAACTGTTATTTTAATATCCTCGGATTATAGGGGAAAAAAAGTAATTACTATCAAAACTGTTTTCTATTGTAATTTTTTGTAGCAATTATTCTAATTATATCTAAAGTTAAAATGGCAATGAAGATATTACCAAAATATTTCTTCCAAACCTTAGAAAAATTGTCTTCTGATTTTTTTTTTTTTTTTAATTAAGAAATATTTTTCATCTGACTAAAGTTTTATGTTTCAAAAGAGAGAGTTTGCATCAACAGTCAGTAGTCAATTTCTGTCACTTTTCTACTCCTGTCAGTTACTTTTCAAGTATTCTCATTTATTTAATCAGGCCTGCTTAGGAATAAGTATCTCAAAATGTGAGAATCTAGTTCTAGAATTTATTACAGAACTGAAGTACTGATTTTAGTACACTGATGTTGGATGGATCTTGTATTAAGGATGCTTTGGGGATCTTCTGTGCATGGTCATTTCTCAGGGATCACCATGTCAGTGAAAAATAAAGTATAAAAGTACAAAGTATGTAAAAGTTTCCGTATTTTAAAAGTGTGTCTAAACTCTACCGGTCTAAAAACTGACCTCTCTTTTTGCACACACATAGATATACAAATATAAGTTCATATGGAGAAATACATATATATATATATATATTATACATACATGTAGAAAATAAATATTACAGAGAAAAGAGAGAGAAAAAGATAGAGACCAGCTAGACAGAATGGGTGCATATTTAAAAGAGATATTTTATTTTATCTTTTTTATAACATTATTTCCAAGTGTGGGAATCTCTTGATGGTGCCTCTCTTCCACTCTCCTTTTCTTAGCTCCAATTTCTTCCTGAAATCTTGCCTGTTAAGAATACTTATTATATTTGTAAAGCCAGTGTTTTCCAAGCATTTCAGGTGTGTTCCAAGATGGATTTATATTGAAGAAATGCCATTTTCTACTTCTCTTACATGTGATTACACATGTCATTGTTAATCTAGTGATTTAGCTTGTAAGCTTTCGAGATTCATGAGGCATTTCCTCTGAATTCTCCTACTATGATTAAGGGGCCAGAATAGCCCTATTACTAAACTTTGCCAGGCAAAATTTGTTTTGTAAGTAGGGAGATCATTATGTTTTCTCCACAGTAGCTAGTGGGATTTTTACTGTTTTCCTTTCTTCAGTCTTTGTCAGCTACTGCTTAGCAATTACTTACATCACCCTTGTGCTCATTATATCAGTCTCTCCGTGCCTCCTGTTTCCCACTCTTGTTACACTGAAATACTGTAGTAGTTTGATTTCTTCTTTTCTTCATCCTTCAGCAGTCTCTTCATCTAAGACCACTCCAATCCTTCATTGAACATTACCATCCATGACTTCTTCATATCTAGCCCTTAGCACTGAGTGACTGCTCAATCCTGTGATTTGACTCTCCGTTGCTTTGGCAAGAAACTCTTTCTCCTTTGGACACCACTGTACTACTGCTATTCCCCTCATTAATCTCAACATATACTTCTTCCACTTAGCTAAGCCAATTAACTCTGCCAGCTCCTTTTTATTTAAATGGTAGCCCTTTTAAACTCTTTAAATTGTAGTCACCAGATGTTACTGGACACTGTAGTCTCATTCTTGCATTCTGTAGGACTCCTTTTAATATGCTCAGTTACAAATGCCTTTGCTACGGTGATGAACATGAGAAACTTAACTTCTCAATTCCCGTGCAACATTACAGCAGGATGCCATTCAGGTCCAAACCCAGCTTTTGTCTTGTGGTAAACAAGTCCTCTTCTTTGAATTGTCTCATTGGTCTGAATTAATCGTGCATATGAATGGGGTCTACACAGTTCAGGCATGACTTGAATACCTAATAAATTCTGATGAGTGAACATTAGAACAGCATGTGGTTCAAACTGATATACTCCAGGCAGTAGCAGTAGGGTAGGAGTTTGTTGTTTGAGACCTGAAAAGCGATCAGACTTGGAAATTTGAAAATAGCAAACAGTAGAAGCTTGGAGAGAGATAGATGATCAGTCAGTCATCTCTTCCCTAAATCTTCTACACTGAAGTGTTTCTTTTTTCAGAACTTTTTTTCCTCTTAACTAACACATTTGTTGTAGGAATACATGAGGGAATGAGTAAGTTTTAACAGAGGTAATACAACTTTCAGTTCTTTTTTATAAGCTGTTGAAGTTAAACACCAGAAGAGCTGTAAAATTTATGGGATATTTTGATATGTAATACTTAGAATTAAGTATAAAATAATAAATACTGTGTTTTCTCTTAGTTTATTAACCTGCTTGCTTTGTATTATGAACCAGGTAGAAGTCTTAAAAATTTGAACATGCTAATTTTGCTCATTCAGCTCTTTGTTTAGCCATATATCATGTTGGTGACTTAAATAATATCATCTGTTGTTCAAAATATCTATGTTTTATTGGAATTTTTTAACTTCAACTGCGTAAGCATATAAGCCTTACTTCAAAAATAGGGGAAAATAAAATATGAAATCTAAATCTAGGACTCTAGATAAGAAATATCCAGACACTTGCTGTAAAGCAGGTCTACACATCTGACTTCGGAGCTGTATTTGCTTTTGACCTTTATTATGAAGTTTAATGTTGTTGCAATGCTTTGCCTTATAACACAGTACAAGGCAGAGAGCCCAAAGATCCCACTAATTAGCTCTGGTTTAGGCTTGCAAACTGGGCTTCTGTGCCAGTGTAGCATTCAACTTGTACCAATTAGTTCTACTGAGAGGCAAGGCATATTTGTGTCCATCTAGACAAGATGTAACTTTTCTTCCAGGCACCAGGCAGTGTTTGTGTACTACTGTACTGCACTGCTGGAGCATAATGGCCTTGGCTGTCAGGGACCCATGTGCTAAGCAACTTAGCATGTGTCATTAGTACACTTTTTCTCAAGGTTTGACATTCAGATCAGCAGTGTGGTGCATTATGTACATTTCTCCTCAGTCTCATATACAGTTTTATCTGTTCTACACTAGCCTCCACTTTTGATTCTCATTGTAATTTTTTAGAGAGCTGTATTTGTACATTTTTACATTGTAATTGTTTACAGAGCTGTACACAATTCATTTATCTATTGGTAACAAAAAATTAGTAATTTGCATTATTACTTTGTAAATCAGACTGGACAATTTGATACTTAGGAAGGATCTAATGTCTTCTCCTAGATATATGACATCTTTCTGGGAGAGATTTTACACTATTTGCAAATAACAGTAGCTTGGAAAGAAATAAAATAACACATATTAATGAAATTACCAGTGTCAGGAGTTCATAATTTCTAAACTATTGAACTTCATTTATAACAAATTTGGCTACTTCCCAATTTAATATTCAGTGAGACAGAAAAAAAAATCTCTATCTATTTCTGTATTCAATGTTCTTGCCTCAAGGTGTTTTAACAGTGACCATATAAAAGACTGTATTTTTGTGTGTATATTTGTATAGCTGAAATACAAGTTAAACTTTCAGTGTGCTTTTCTCTTTGTGTTGGCTTTCTTTTCATTATAGTGACCACTGGCTGTGGTCAAGATGAAGTTAATGTTCTTGATAAAAGACTCTACAGTGCAGTGTTGATAGCAGACCAGTGTTCTAGCTGTTTCTGAAAAGGTCTTGTGTGGTGTCAAGGCTTTCTGTTTTTCCCACTGCCATGACAGCAAGTAGGCTGGTAGTGGGAAAGGATCCAGGATGGAACACAAAAGGAACACTGACCCAGGTGGCCAAAGGGATATTCAATACCACATAACATCATATTTAGAAATAAGAATTGAGGCACAGGAGTTATCTTTGCTTAGAGATTTGCTGAGCATCTGTCTGGTTGTGGGAGCTGGTGAATGATTGCTTTTTATCGCTTGTTTCATTCCCTTCCTTCACTTACCAAATTGTCTTTATGATGATTAATTTTTCATTTGTATGGATATTATTCACATTGCTTTCATATGGCCTAGTAGAAAGTTAAGAAGGAAAGTATTTTAAAAATTCATACTAATTTTATACTTCTATTGTTTTTAATTTTTCTACTATCTTGCAACTGGTATTTGGCCAAAAAACCCCTATTTTTTAGGAAGAAGAGTAGCATCATGTAAGGTTTTATTTCTAAACACAGAGCTATAGCATCACTGAAATACTGCAAGAACAAGCATTTATCCTACAGAACTATTTCTGAAAAAACAATAATTATCTTCCTAGAGTCAAGTATATTTCCTTTCTAGAAGTAAACAGTCTTCCTAGTGAAAATAAAATGAAAACTGTGAGTGGATTTATATATGTGATAAACACTCTGACTAATGCTTTAATTTTCTAGAAAAAAATTACTAAATCTACCCTAGTAATTTTATTATTATCCTTTTTATGATTAATTTTTATGTATCAGTGAATAAATCTACCTAAATACAGGTTTTTGAAATAACCTCAACAGAATTTTCTCACCAGCCAGCCACTCCTGGACATGTACTTTGCGAAATTCAGAAATATATTTTCTACTTCAGTGAAGAAATCTGTAGTTTAGCAGCAAAGGCCACCCACTCCTTTTAATCTTTATATTTCTGTATTTTCAAATATTACTGTGATGTGTTTGGCCTTGTCACAAATGCCTCAATTTCCCTCAGTCTTCTATGAATCACACTTACCTACAGTGCAGGGGTTTCTTTTTGTTTTTCAAGGTCCACTTCTGCATGAAAAGCAGAATACATGTAATTGTCCAGGACCTTTTTTCCACCTTTATTAGTACTGTTACCTTTACTTTGCCTTAAAGTAAAATGGCTGTAAAGTAAAGTAAGGTTAACAAAATTACATTTTTATTTGATATAGCACTAGACAACATATATAAATTGCCATTCTGTTTTGTAAACTTTTCTATCAAAATATTGAATAGCAAAGTCCCAAAATATACATCATATATAATATGAAGATTTTCCATATTAATTCCAAAACCTGCAAATAATTACATAATTAGTTGATAAACATAGGCTTAAAATAAACATAATGTTGATTTAGGAGTTAAATTAACAATAAGCCTTACAGTGTATTTAAGGGAAAAAGTCTCACTATTTTTTTGTTAATTTCAGGGTATTCATCTTCACTAAAAATCAGGGCACATAGGCATTTTCTGAGAATGTATTGTTTTATATTTAAAATTAAAAGCTCTGATTTATTTCTCACCAAAGTTACAGAGAAGGACAAAAATTGCAGCTAAACCTGGCTCTAATGAGCATTATTAAAAAAATTGAAAGCTAAATCTGGAAAGACTTTCAGGAACTGTATGCAGGAGGCAGAGACTTGTTGGTTGAGATGCCCCTCTGGGATGCAGAATGGCTCAGCAGATAGGTAAATCTTAGCTGTATCTCCTGTTCTCAGACTTTTACTCTCATTTGCTCTCTGAAAGCACTTCAGATGGTTTTTAGGTTTGAACTACTTTGAAATATGATTTTTTTCACTACATTTTTAACTTTTCATCAAAAAAGTTTTTGGGGTTTTTTTATGACGTCTGCATAAATGTTTGTTTAATCACTGTTTCTGACCCACAAATGCACGAGAAGCTTAGTAATTATCCAGGTGCTTCTTTGACAGTGCATTGTCAGCTCTTCGTTTTGCCAGATAGCTTTGAGTGAATTTTTCTGACTCATTCTTCAGACATGTACTGTCACTAATATGTGAGGAAATTGGGAGGGATTTTTTTGGGGAGGGTTTTTTTATCCAGTATCTACATTGGATAAGATAGCACACATATTAGAGGGATATTAGAAGCAAGTAAACCTGGAAATAAAGTTTGTACTGTGCTGTGACATGCTGTACTAACGTACCAAAATGTAAGAGAGATATGAGTTTTTGTTACCCATAAAAAGTTGTGCTGGTGTTCTAGCTTAAAGACGAACCTACTGACATAATTTTTTAAATGCTTAATCTTTCTCATCTTGGATTCAATTTTTTTCACTCAGCATGTACTGCTGAGATACTGTGATCTGATTTTGACTTGATTCTTTTATCTTAAATTTCTAGCATATATTCCTCAGAAATATGTGTCTTCATCTGTCTTTATCTGGCTATTTTCTTATCTTTTAAAATGACAAGAACAAGAACAAAAACAGACAAAAAAATTTACCTGCCTCCAAAAGTAAAAAGTAACCAACCAAAAAACTCAAAAAATCCCCCAAACCAAACCAAACCAAAACAAACCAAAACAAAAAAAACACAAAAAACAACCCCAAGGTGAAGGTGTGCCACGGTCAGTAAATGAGAGATAATAAGGTTCAGTGTATGTGTGCCAATGCCTGTAAACAATAGCTGCCCCACCTTAAACCTCAAGCACTAATCACCTGCCAACGTCACTAGGATTTAGCATACTGGGTCCTGTTTATTCAAACTGTTGCCACAGGAACTAATATTTCAGCCATGTTTGCCATAGAAAAAACGTGCCAGTTTTCAACTTATCTTCCTTTCCATTCCAGGTATTACAATTGTAGAAGGACTTTGTCAACAGTGTTGCATTCCCTGGC
This sequence comes from Certhia americana, assembly GCA_018697195.1. Classification (NCBI taxonomy): domain Eukaryota; kingdom Metazoa; phylum Chordata; class Aves; order Passeriformes; family Certhiidae; genus Certhia; species Certhia americana. The sequence continues at coordinate 55,766,009 of CM031878.1, forward strand.
TTTGTCAAACAAACTGTGACTTTGAGGGAGGTGCAGCAGTAAAGATGTTAATGTCCCAGTGCTGCTATTGAAATTGCTGCCTGTTTAATTTTTCTTTCCTCTTCCCTATATACCTATCAATAAGCAGGTTCATTTTTATAACCAGCATTTTTCCAAGCAAGGATTTGTGGATGTTGACAGTCATAAATTGCCAAGTCCCTAAGAGTGAAACTTTAATGTGGAGATACGGTTCCACATAAATTACACACCCTAAAGTGAGAAGTTTTGGCATGCCCTGTTCTCAGTATGAATAAAGATAGTCTATTTAATCGTGGAATCTGACTACCAGGCTATAGGCTAGTCTGGGTGGGAGGCTCTCTCCATGTCACCTTTTGATGCTGTGCCATCTTGAAACAATTATATCAGAATTCCTTAGGTCAAAGTGAGGGAGCAAGAGGGAGCATGACTGTGGCTAAATGCATTGAGCACCTATTGAGAAGAGGGAAGATCCCAGTTCTGATTTTTGCTCAAAAAATGCATGAAAGCCTTATATTAAAGAGTAATTGGAGTTCAGAGGTGTGTGTCTGCCCCTCACACCAACCCACAGGCTGAGAAGGACATGGTAGACAAATGTTTCCAGTTCCTAATTCGATCCTGCAACCACTGACCAGTTATATAAAAGGTAATTGCTACCATCTGAAAACGTTTGGGGCTTTTAAGAAATAAGTCTTCTGCTGAGTACAGAAGAAATTGTCCATCTGTGAGCCCCAATCAATTCCTGAATAAGTTATAGACAATCATGGACTCATAGAGGAGTAAGGGCTGGAAGGGACCTTAAAGATCACCTGATATCAAACCCCACTGCCATGGGCAGGGACACCTCCTGTTAGATCAGTTTGCTCAAGGCCTTACCAAAACTGGCCTCAAACACTTCCAGAACACTTTTGTGGCATCTCAACCTCCCTGGACAACCTGTTCCAGTGTTTCACAACCCTCACAGTGAAAAATTTCTTCCTAATATATAACCTAAATTTCCCCTCTTTCAGTTTGTACCCATTATTCCTAATCCTGTCATTACAGTTCTGATAAAGAGTCCCTTTCCAGCTTTCCACTAGGCCCACTTCAGCTACTGGAAGGTTGCTAGGAGGTCTCTATATAACCTTCTCTTCGCCGGGCTGAACAGCCTCAAATTTCTCAACCTGTCTTCTTAGGGGAAGTGCCCCAGTCCTCTTATCAACTTCTTGGCCCTCGTCTGGACTTGCTCCAACAGTTCCACATCCTCCTGTTGGACACCAGAACTGCACACGGCACTCCAGGAGGGCTCCCACCAGAGCAGAGCAGAGCAGAGCAGAGCAGAGGGGCAGGATCACCCCCTTCCCCTGTTGGCCAAGCTCCTTTGGCTGCAGCCCAGAAGGCGTTGGGCTCGCTGGGCTGTGAGGGCACGCTGACGGCTCATGCCGAGTTTTCATCAGCCATCACCACCCAGTCTTTCTCCTCAGGGCTGCTCTCACTGCCTTCTCTGCCCAGCCTGAAGGTGTGTTTGGGATTGCCACGGCCCAAGGGTAGGACCTTGCACTTTGCTCTCTTGGACTCCATGGGGTTTGCATGGACCCACGTCTCAAGGGTGTCAAGGTCCCTCTGGATGGCATTGCTTCCCTGCAGCGTGTCAGCTGCAACACACAGCTTGGTGTCACCAGCAGGCTTGAGGGGGGTGCACTCAATATCACTGTCCCTGTCACCAACAAAGTCAATGAACTTTGAAGAATCAGCCCTGGTACCAACACCAGGAATGACCTCTGAGGAACATGGCTCATCACTGGTCTCTATGTGGACAATGAGTCAATGACCACAACTCTCCGTAAGGCAATCCAAACAGTTCTTCACCCACCCAGTGGTCCATCCATCACATCCTCATCTCTTCAATGTAGAAACAGGGATATTATGTGGAACAGTGTCAAACGCTTTGTGTAATCCAGGTAGATAATCTCAGTTCCTCTGCCCCATCCACTGATGCTGTGGCACATCACAGAAGGTCACCAATATTGACCTGTGTAAAGTCATGATGGCTGTTACCAACCATCATTTTGTTTTCAATGTGCCTTAGCATGATTTCCAAGGGAATTGACTGGTCTGTACTTCCCCAGTTCTTGCACTTTCCCCTTTTTAAAAATAAGGGTTAGATTTCCCTTTTTCCAATCATTGGGGACTTCACCTGGTTGCTACAACTATAAAGACATTATGGGTAGTGGCTTAGCAATTTAGTCTACTAACTCCCTCAGGACACACTGATGAATCTTATCAGGTCCCGTGGTTATCCTGTGGACCTGATAATTTCTGATAATATCAACACTTTCCTATGACTCTGAACTGCAAGTTCATCAGAGTCAACTGATCTAACTTCTGATAAGAGGTAAGTTCTCATGGAGGTTTCTCCTTTCCATGTCTCCTGTTGATAGACTATATGCTATGTATACTCTGTGCTCAAAATGCTTGGGGCTGTGAGGTACATTCATGGGAGAATGTGGCAGTGATGGGACCAAGACCCACCTCAGAATGGCCTGGTATGCACCAAAGTGTGTTCTTTCTCTTGATTGTCCACTTTGGAGAGCCATTTGTAGCGTGTCTGTTTGGAGCCTCTCCTTTACAGAGAGGTCAGACACCAATTTCAAAGTAGGGACCCAGCACAAGATCCAGGCAGCTGCATCTTAGGGCTGGAATCTGGTTCTTAGGTTTTGATGTTACATTGCCTATGTAAGATCACAGATGGTAGTTGTGGTGATATTGGGCATTTACTGAGCTCCTAGACCTCAGACTAGCACCTTAACTGTACTTTTTCCATAACAAAAAGCATTAGTTGTATTTAAAAGCCTGCCTTTTCCCACTCTGATGACCATTGAAAGTGAGTAATGAAGCCTAGTTTTGTGAATAATTGGCAGTAGTCTCTATGTCATGTGATAATAACTTGAATAGTTTGTAAAATACTATAGATGTTATATATAAATGTTATAGCACATTCTGTAGGTTTCTTAACTATAGACTACATTGAGATACCTTGATAATTCTGAAACTTTTGGATTTTGCACATACTTGCTTTTGCCTTTGTTATTTAAATTTACAATCTCAGTTAATTTGCAGGGGGGCTTTTAGTTTATTATGCAAATAATTAAGTCTACCCTTTGGAAATATTCAGGTATGGTCAAGTCTCCTCAACTCCCTTTCTCAAACAATATCAAGCTGTTAAAAACATATTTCTTCATACACAGAAATACCTGCGTTCATGCATTTCAGTAGCTATTTTTTGTATTATGCGATCAGAACCAATATTAGTAATTTAGCTCTAGAAAGAATCAAAGAATTTAAGATAAAACTAACTTGCCTAGAATTCACTGTCAAGGTTTTGGTCTCTCAGCTAAGAAGATCATGAATCATCTCTTTACCCCAGATTGTGACCTAAATCAATAGCATTTTTGATAGAACAAAAAAATCCTAGATATACAGATCATTCAATACTGATATTGTGTGTAGATGTTTAATCTTTTGAGGCCATCTCAAAGCCATAGCTTCATAATGATATATAAATATTAAAATATCAAAAATAAGATAAAATTATGCTATAAAATCAAGCAACTTATAAAAGTGAAAACACGTTAACTTTCTCTGCTAAAGATACTTTCTTTGAAAAAATAAAGTAACTTTATTTTATGAAGTTTTTTTATAAAAAAACTTTATTTTATTTATATTTATAACGAAACTACTTTTCATGTAGAAAATAATAATTAAAAATAAAAAGAGTACTGTTTCCTTCTGATTGAAATGAGTGAAAATTAATGGAATTATTTAAGATGGAAAAGACACATTAGATCAAGTCCTACCATTAACCCAGATGAGTCAAGTCCACCACTAAACCATGTCCCCAGGTGCCATATCTAAATGTCTTGTAAATTCCCCCAGGGATGTTGACTCCACCACATCCATGTGCAGCTGTTCCAGGGCTTGACAACACTGTCAACAAAGAAATTTTCCTAATATCCAATGTAAACCTCCCCTAGTACAAGAAGAGGACATTTCCTCTTGTCTTGTCACTTGTTACCTGGGAGAAGAGACTAATCCTCTCCTGGTTGCAAGCTCCTTTTAGGCATCTGTAGAGAGTGGCAGGGTTCCATCTGATCATTCTTTTCTCCAAGCCAAACTCCACCTGCTGCCTCAGCTGCTCCTCATCAGACCTGTGTTCTGATACCTTCACCAGCTCCATTTCTCTTCTCTGGATTCACTCCAGTGCCTCAATGTATTTCTTGCAGTGAAGAACCAAGGATTCAAGGTGTGGCCTCACCAGTCCTGAGTACAGTTACTGTCCTAATCCTGCTATTTCCTAATCCACACTATGGCTGATCAAGTCAGGGTGCCCCTGACCTTGTTGGCCACCTGCGCACAGTTCACTCATGTTTAGGTGCTGTCAGCCAGCATCTCCAACTTCTTTTCTACTGGGCAGCTTTCCAGCCACTCTATCCCCAGCCTGTAGCTCTGCATGGGACTGTTGTGGCCAAAGTGCAGGACACAGCACTTGTTTTTGTTGAATCTCAAGCCATTGGCCAATCAACCCAGCCGTCCAGGTCCCTTGCAGAGCTTTCCTGACCTCCAGCAGATCAACAGTGCAATTTGGTGCCATTCACAAACTGTCTGAGGATGCATTTGATCTCCTCGTCCTAATTATTGATAAAGATGTTAAAGACACTTGATCCCATTACTGAGCCCTTGGGAGCACCACTTGTGACCAGGTGGTGACTAGATGAAACTCCATTCACTTTGGGCCTGGCCATTCAGGCAGTGTTTCAATCAGTGAACAGGACGCTGGTCTCCTCAGCTTCAGTTCCACAGCTCTCTCTCCCAGAACCTGTGCTTTCATCCAGATTTTCTGTTCTGCCTCCATAGAAGGCACCTTTCTACACCATTCTCTTATGCTCTGTTTTCCGTAAGACCCTTTTTTCTATGCTGCCAATTTACTTTGCGTGAGTTCAGTGTGTTCACCATGTAATGGGTGTACCATGGATCCAAAGCAAATATTTTATTATAGTCCTGCCTTGAAAATAACCTAGTAATAATATATTAAAAGAAAAAATCTAATATGAAAACCAAGCAGATTTTCCTTCATTCATTATGACAGGAATTTTTGCTGTTGGCAGGAGGAGAGAATGTTCCTGAAGCAAACTGCACTAGCAAAAATTAAATATAAATACTTGGAACTGCAATCTCAGAGTGTTCAACAAAACTGTTTGCAGGTAGCCTCCTAATGTTTCTACTTCTGATAATCGGAATAGTTCCTAGATCTTTGATTTGACAAAATTAATATTGTTTCCCTTCTGCTATGTGCTAGGCAAGCACATATAGAGGTTCTTCAATTTTTGTTTTTATTTTATTGTTGTAATACTGCTGCTTGGGGGAAGTCCATTTAAATCCCTTGAGTACCAGTTATATGATACTGCTTCTGCATCAGCCACTGTATCAGAGCATCCTGAGTGACAGCTGATGGCACACTTTGCTTTAATTATGAACATGGCTATGTGAACACAGAATGTATTTATCTCTGCTGCCACTCTGAAATTTTCTTTGACCTGCATGGTGTTTCCAAGCTGCCTGTCTTGCACATATTTATTGAGTGAACAGCTGAGCTTTAGAATGGCTTTTCTCTTCCAAAGTGAAAAAATACCTGTGTAGGCCTATCATACCCTCTGCTCAGTAGAGGGGATATGCTCAGTTTTTCTGACACTATGTAGCAATAAGCTGATTAGATTTATGAAATATATTTGATGAAAACATAAATATGATACTTTCATAATTTCTTGGTATATTAGTTGCTGAAGACTGAAAGTAGATTACGCTTCTGTTTGTCTTTTTCTAACAAAAACAAGAAATCCAAGGAAAACAGGGCATCTTTTTGGTGATGTAACAAAGCAGCAACTTGTATAAAATGGTAGGTAAAGTTGCTTCCTGAAATCTATTTCATTGACTTATGATGAATTATTCATCAATAATTATATATGTAATTTCAAATGTTGAAATTGAATGGTGCCCATGCTTTTCCTGTGAAGTATGCAGTATCTCAAAGCAGACTTTTTATACTTCCTTGTTAGAAGGAGTATCAGACAATTTGGCACTTGATTCTGAAAATCAATACCTGTTGGTTTACCATGGAGTTTGGCTTACTGCAATTATACTCCTGTCCTAAGGAGTAATACCAAGATGAATCTATTAATCTGGTGCAGGGGTGCTTAGAAAGATGATTTATCATGACAAAACTACCTTCTCTCATTCTGATAACTGAATAGGAACCAGAAGCAGTTCTATATAGAAATACAGAAAACAGAAAAAGATAGCTAGAAATAGTTGATGGTGAAAATTAACATAGACTTAGAACATGTGTCAGCTTAAAATCATTATTGCAACTTTTATCCTTTGTCCAGATGTAGGTACAATCCCATGCATTCATTTAAGTCTTATAAGTATTATATTAATAAATGTAAGGATAGTAATATACACATAGATACATATATATATCAAATAAATAAAGCAGTGAAGGGAAGTTCAAGCTTTTCATACTTTTGCTGGTAATATATCTGTCATGCAGATTTTTCTGCTGAAGTCAAGGGCATGACTCCCACAGGGAAATAAGGCAGTGAAAATCTGGCCCTGATTGACATCAGATTAGACTTTCCTGTATTGAGATGCTTGAAATTGCACAGTGTCGATGTAGCTCTAAAAAAGTCATGTAAAACTGCAAATGAACTGAATTGTGATGTGACTAGCTTAAGTTTAAAGTGTTACTTAATTATTTAAAGAAAAGAGTCTGAACTCTAGTTAAAGTGTGAAAGAGTTCTTTAAAGCCAAGAGTCACTCATTGGAACCTCACAGTTTTGACTTTCTGCATTTCTCCCTTTGGACTGCATTTCTATTCATAATAGCATATGTTGTATTTAGCTTAAGAATTTGTTTAAGGAAATTTTTTTTCCAGTAAAGTCAGTTTTGATACAACTAACATCTACAGCTGAAGTGTCTCTCCTTCTCTGAGGTTAAAATGTTCTGCTCTGCATAAAATGTTTAATGCACCTCACTATTGGTATATTAACCTTAAATGAATTAGTGCTATTTACTGAGAAAAAGGAAGATGTTTGTACCTTTGACTACTGTATCCTAGCTGAACACAGGTTAATAATAACTAGTTAATAATAACTAGGTTATTAAATATTCCACAGGCAGGATTCACTTATTCACTTTGAATAGATTTCATTTTTTTGCCAGCAGTAGTTTAAGTATTCATTTCAACAAATAAGAATGGAAAATTCCTGGATGTGGAATTTTCCAGAAGTGGGGATTACAATTGTTAGCACTCTTTTTCTCCAATCATAAATAGTAAATTGAATCCATTTTGAGGATTAGGTGTGACATTGGTAACTGTGATAAACAGAAGTACTAAAACTGTTAACAGCAGTATGTTTCAGCTTGTTTTTCACTAATGAGAAAAGCCTGATCTTTCCATGAAGGTGCACTTCTTCATTACAAAGGAGATCAGTTGTGATGTTGATGTTTTAGAGTTGTGAGCACAATTTTAAGTATCCAACATGGAAAGTAATTTGCTATGTTTAATTTCTGGGTTATGTTCCTCAAAGTGTTAGGCACTGGGGACAATAGGCAAATGCAGGGTGTTCTGTAGACTAAAGGTATTCTTTCAATCCCTTTAATAACATTATTTTGTTGCCAAACATTTCTAAGTTGTTTTTGCAATTCTGTCACTGGTGTTTATGATGAAACTTAATAAGTCTAAGCCATGGTCTTAGTTTTATAGATTAAATACAAAGAGTGAGAATTTTTCCATGTTTGGGCAGATAGAAGCAGGAATCTTCAAACAAAACATGAGTGTACGCAGGCTGCCATCACTACTAAACGTGTTGTTTAATACTTTTGAGAATGTGATATATGCCTATTACTTGGAATTCTCACAAATAAGGCAAAGTCCTATCAGGACACTGTTGTTTGCACAACAGAAATGCTTTTGCTCCTTAGGAAAGAAGTAAGCTAATCTTAGGAGTGGGTCAAACAAACAGGCCTCACCTTAGACCTTAGAGCCTTACCTATATTTGTCATATTTGCATTGCAAGCATCACAGAGAGAGAGGTAAAAATGGGACATAAAGTAATTTCTGCCATAATAAATATCTCAGTTTCCAAAAGAATAAATAAAAAATATAAAAAAGAGAGTCTTAGGTAATGGTTCACGAGCAGAGAGATTGGAAGCTGTGCACTTGGCTTTATTACCATCATTAGTAAATATAGGTGTGTGCCAGTGTGTCCAGACCCAAATATTGTTCAGCAGTCATGGGCTGAGTGCATGGGCAAGTCACCTTTGTACCTTTCCAGAGTTCAAGCTGAGGTCTGCTTTGTGTTCAGTCTTATTGTGTTTCCTAGGAGACAGAAACAGTTTAGAATAATAGTATTTTCCTAAACAGCTGGTAATATCGTGATTGATGGCAAACTACATTGTCTGCCCATGATGTTGTTTTTCCTTGGCTCTGTATAAGCACCATTCAAAGATTTTTTTATAGATTTCAAATACCAAATAACCGTTTCTGTTGGAAGTCAGGAGCAATGTTGGAAATTTTTTTCACTAAGCACACACAGAATTCCAGTTTTACCTCTCTTCCAAAAATAAGCCACAAGTCCTTCCTGTGTGGTTGACAGATGCTGCCTTACCTGTATTCCTTGTGGGATACTGCCTTATGTTTCCAGAAAGAATATGAAGATAAGAGTATAAAAGGAAAAGGTAAATAAGAAGCAAATTTCACTTTCCTGCTTTATTCACACAAACAGGTAGAGGTAGAGGGATTTTGAACCTTTTTTTTTTTTTTTTCTAATTTACCTAGGTAAGTGCAGTGTTTTGAATCTTAACAGATAATTTTTCAGTGAATTTGGGGTCATTCTCAAAGAATAATAATTTTAGAAGAGATTAGAAATTAGCTGGCTGTTCACACTGTTGAAACAGTGAAATAACAATAGAAACATTGATCTGTCTACTCCATAAACTGAAATTTTGGTTAGGTATAAACTCCATCTATACTTGGAAAAAAGTTTGCTTGTGTTATGTATTTATTCAGGATTGGTAAAAGGAAATCACAGTGAAAAACAGAGATTAAAGCAGTGAAGTAGTGATTAACAGCAATGGAATAGATAAGATTAAAAGTCAAATGAGGATACAGTATATGAGTGTTTTTTGTGGAAGAAAATGTCTTTCTGTGAGTCATTCTGGAACAGAAAGAGAGGTATTATACAAGCATGGGGACAAGTAGGAGACAGCAGTTAACATTTTTGGGTTAATAATAAAAGGCATAACTGGATAATAAATGCAGTTTTGCTTAAATCTATTCTGGTCCCTCAGTCTAGAACCAGAGATTTTTAGATGGAGTTGCTCCTGCTTTCTCTGTCTTTTGTAGTGTTGTGGGATAACTAGAACTTGTTTGCTCAAGGGGATTTGCCCATGTGAATGGCTGTTAGCACACAACAGCTTCTGTGCTGGATATATGGCACAGACACTGTGGTACTCTTGAACAGCCATTCTGCAGGATAAGTGCAGCACTGCTTAATTGTCTCCAGATGACATTTCCAGGTTAAAAGCAGGGCTCTCTTAAAAAAAAAAAAAAAAAAAAATTAGTTAATCATTTTCTCATCAAAAATGCTGTCCCAAATTGTTTGTTTTTAGTGGTAGGCCATTTTATTTAATTGATTCAAACCAGCCTTGTTAAAAAAAAAAAAAAAAAAAAAAAAAAAAAAAAAAAAAAAAAAAAAAATTAGTTAATCATTTTCTCATCAAAATGCTGTGCCCAAAATTTTAGTTTTTAGTGGGTAGGACATTTTATTTAATTGATTCAAACCAGCCATTGTTGGAAATCGAGTGTTGAAAAACTCCGTAGAAAATATCTTTATGTCAAGACTCTGATATTTATCTGGTGGACTAAGATTGTGTACTAAATAATAACGTACACTGTGGTTTGTTAAGGTACTTTCCTCAGACAGGAAAAGAAAAATAATTTTATAAAAGCATTCAGCATCCTTACTCTACAGACCTGTAGAGAGCTAAGCAGCAATGAAACAAGACAACCATATCTGAGCCTTCCAGACTGGTGAAATTGCTCAATAAGGGGAACTCATCAGGTAGGAGCACCAATGGTGACAACACTCTGGCCACTAAGATGCATCACTTCTTGGCTCTTTCTCTGAGATGCTTACCTTATAATGTGTGACAATTCCCTCTGCTGTCCCTAGTTAATCAATCAATCAATCAACCAATCAGTCAATCCCTACTCTACTTACACCTTGTAAACTCAAAATGCATTACATGAATGCCTTTTTCTTGATATTGCTGTGTCAGTATAGATTTTTTGCTTATTGTATTATGGTAAAGATAACTCTAGACAAAAGCTGATCATATGTTTTGGCATAAAAAGTTACATCCAGCTGGGTGTGTCTTGAGTCAAATACTGTGAAGAAGCTAAGGGAAAACCTCCCATTATGGAAGGCCCTTGATATCTTATTGATATGGCAGGAAAAACAGAAATGAAAGCACCACTAGCAAATAATATGCTAATTTTTATAGGCTGATGTTCTAAATTATATCAAAAGAGATGTAAATTGTAAGCTTCTAGCAAAGGGTTTAACATTCCAGAAAAGAGTATTTTTTTCCCACAGTTTTAATGTTTAATAACAAACAGTGTGAATGTAGCCCAGTGAACTTTAACAAATTAAGGAAAACATTCATAAAGTGACCCTCAAAGGTGACAATGTTTAGTTCTGGTATTGTAGATCTTTGAAGTTAGTTTGTTTAATTTGGGGCAAGTTCATACACGTGAAAGAGAGATATATTTTGGCTTTGGAATCTAGATTGCTGATTAGCCCCTGTTCATAATTATATTATTACTTATTAATCTATGTAGTGATAAGTGAGTAGAGGTCTGAAATACAGACTTGCATTGCTCAAACATAATAGCTTGTCTCTTTTTATTTCAAGTGACAGATGGCTTTAAAAATAAGCACATCTCCAGCATGTAATACTTCGTGTAATTTTGTTAACAGCCCACTGCAAAGGGCTTAAAAATATTTGAAATCTCTGTGTTACAGATAGAGACAGTGAGAGGCAGAAAAGCATTCTTTAGCTTCTGTGAGTCTTTACATTAGGATAGGGCAGAACCCTGGATAGATTCAAAACTGGGTTCCTTCAGCCTCAGTCCAATGCTCTAGATACTTAATGTGAAAAGGGTCACAGTATAAGAATATTCTTACTAAAAAAAAAATTGCAGTTTTTGTTTACCAAGTCTATAATCCCACTTTGTCTTTGAGACAATAACCAAAATTAAGATCTGTACTACATTTTGAGTTTCTTTTTCAGAAATGTAGTTCTCTGTCAATTAGGATTTTCTTTGAAAGACCCCACTCTGAGGAGGCATTTCTGTCTTAAACTTTAAAAGCTTCCCATTGAGAAGAGCTCAAATTCTCTGCTAAATTTTTCATTAAAAAGCAGTTTTACTCTCTATATGAGTTGTAATTCTAGTCTGTGAAAGTTTATTTAGGGTTGATATTCAACAGGCAGTATTCTTCTTGCCTGTTTTAAAACTGATGTTATATATTCATTATGAAGATGTTAATAATTAGACAAGTTCCCTTAAATAATAGTAGCCTCTTTGAAATTTAATATAGGTAAATCTAAATATAGGGGAGATTTTATGTTTCTCCAAATAGTTCAGTTGAAAGTCTTTAAATTTTTGCCTGCCTGCAGAGTTCTTTCTCATTTTCTTGTGTATTTTCCAAGGTTTTTCCACAGTAGATAGGATGCTAAGTTCTTACCACAGGGCAGACACTTTGTAATTTTCCATGTGCTACTGAGAAGTTTATTAAAGGTTTGGAATTAATCACTTGTACAGTTCTGTCGCATAAAGTGGTTTAGCTGTTAATGATTGACCAGGGTAAGTAAAGAGTTCTTAAACTATTGATGATGGCTTTCTATAAATTAACAATGCCATTAACCTCCACTCAAGAAATTAATTATTTTCCTGAAAAATCTCTACTTTGAGAAAGAAGTTGAAACCATAAAGCCCTAGAGGTTTTACTTATGGTAGACCTCGCAGTGCTAAAAACATGCTGTGGCTACATATAAATATCTCCTTTTGTTTCCTCATATAAATTTATGGAGACTGAAGTGAGTAGTTGAATACTTTAGGGAGCTATAAAAAAATTATACTGGAGCCAGAAGTTTCAACCTTTTTTCCACAGGAAAGAAGACTTTTCCTTTTTCTTAGCAACTGGAACAGAAGCAGGAAGAATTGGTGCCAGTGGTTCCATTGGTAGTTTTCCCATTAAACAGAGAAGGGAAAGGTTGCAAGAGGAAGAGGAGGAAATAATTTTTAAGAAACATTAATTTGTGTCCACAAGCATAATTTTTCAAATAATCTCTTGTTCTTCTCTTATGCTGGAAACTACTCCAGTAAATTATGTATCTTAAGAACTATCTGTATTTTCAGCTTCAGTAGTGAAGACTGAAGGTAGTTCATGAGTGAAATAGATATTGTGTCCAGTCTCTAGATAAATTACATGCCAGTAGGAAAAGGTATGAACTGATAAAAATTGTTTTCTGAAAAAACTTTTCTCACACTGAAAAACTTTTCTCTCTATGGATACCACGTATAATAAATAGAAACTATGGGTATTTAATTATTGTTGGATTCAGAAAAAGCTCTTCCACTTTTGCCTTCTTGGAGCAAAAAAAAAAAGAAAAGAGAACTATTATAATTTACTTGGATGAGGGCAGGGATGAGATGGAGTTTTGTTGACTATTTAAGACTTATTTACAGGTTACATAAAGAGGTCATAACCAAGTAGACTGTGTTTACTGTCTCACCAAACTACTCTGTTCCTTAGCAAGTGGTGACCATATTTTGCCTGCAGTAGAAAACTCTAGTTAGGAGAAAAATGGTGATAAAGAACCTACTGTTTATGCTAGCCTGTGAAAGAAGCAGCAGACTTAACGGATTTTGTTTTGTAAATTGGTAAGCAAAAGCCGTATTTGAAGTCAGTGCAGATATAAACCAATCATATTTTCATGCAAATCTTTTCTGGAATTTGAGAAACTTCACTCATCACTGAATTTTAAGCTGAGATGAACTCTTGTCTGGCACTGACAGCATTTGCTATTATAATTTTACTTCCTAAATTTGATACCTGTACCCAGTGCATATTACTGCAAGAGTATTTTTCGATCACTTGATCTTTCTTTCTTTCTTTTGTAAAGCAACATTCATTTCAGTTTTTCCATGGGGAGAAATGGAAGATGGTGCAGTAGAACACATACCTTCCATACTACGCTGTACTGCACTACATTGCACCATACCAAAACACACGATATTATACCGTATTGTACTTCAGATATTTGTGTTTATACCAATCACCCATAAACTTTATTGGTCATCCCTTTTGTGTATGAGTAAATTTCTATCTGTTGGTGACACCTAGGCTACTTTTTTGTACCCAGAGCACCGCTGACAGACTCAGTGCCCACTCCTTTGGAAAGTGCTGTCTCCAAGCAGTTACTAATCTTTTCATTCTCTACTTTCTGCTTGCAAACGATACAAAAGTACTTTGTAACCGGCCTTTGTAACTTTTTCTTTCCTTCAACTGCAAAAATGGACATTAAAATTCAAAAAGAAAGAAAATTAACATCCTTATTAAGAGTATGAAAGATATCTGTATGTGGCATTCATGACAGATTTATTACAGTGCCTCAAAACTGACAAACCAGCTTCCAGCTGTGAAGCAATTCTCTTTAGTGGCACATAAAATGTGCCACTAAATGGGTGGCTTTAAATGGGTGAAAACCATTTAAATGTACTGACTGGATAAAGCTAATAATATTGCTTCTATACTGAAATTTTCAAATACATTTTGTAGCATAGCTGTCTGATTATCTGGCAAAAATATTTAAGACAAGTGGAGAATATTTTAACTTGGCTGATGCTGGCAGTTCTTCCCACAGAGAACACAAAAGATCCACAAATAAAAATAACTTAAAGCTCCACGTACAGAGACTAGCACATGTCTGATGAGCATAGGTGCCAAGTACAGACTCACAGCATGGCAATGTTTTTACTTAGCTGTCCTCCAACATTATTCTGCCAGAGTGGAAAAATATATTGGGAATTAAACCTTAATTTATCATGTAACTAATTTAGTAATATTTTTTTTGGAAGAAGGTCTGTTGTGTTATTTTTGCTAAGGGCTATGTAACCTTTTATGTGTGGTTCCTCAAAATGTGAATAATATTAATTTTCTGTGTCATTTGAAGTTCTTTCTGGTTTATTTCTTTGTAGCCCTTTCATATATCTACATCTAGTGGTTTTATACTTTGAAGTATTTTGCTTCTATACCTAATTTTAATGAAGTATTTTGATTGTTAAACTGGATATCAGAAAGAAAAGAAATCAATGACTTTAAGTCAGGGCAGATGGTGGGAAAAGGGAGAGTAAAGGGGAAGCCAAAGAATATTCATTTTCAAGTCAACTTCTCTGTGACTCATGCTTCAACAGTGTGGCCTAATTCCTTTGTTAAGGTCACTTCAGGACTACAGGAAGAAATGTTTTAGAAAAATAAAAGATATGGAAACCTGCTTGACTGCTCTTGGAGCATAGAGCTTGAGATGTCACTGCTCAGGGTATCCTAATACCAAGTGCATGGTAAAACTGTACTGTCTTCCAAGTTTTTTGACTTGCTTACCTTTCAGAGGTGCAGCTAGCTCATGAAGTGATTTTGACAGTCCAGCACAAAAAACATATCCAAACTCTGTTTCAAAAATGCCTTGTAATCACAGGACTTGAACCTAAAAATAGCAGGTCTTCAAGAAAACAGGCGGGCTTCAAAGGTTTCCTTCTTCCGAAGGATGTAACTTTAGACTTTTCCTCTTCTGTTCTCTGATTTAGACTTTGTAGAAATACTGCATTGCAAACTCTTCAATTAACATTTCTCCAATCCTCTGCAACTATATTTCAGCCTTTAATTTTTTCTTAATGCCTCTTCCCTCTCCCTCTGTACCAACCATTAGTCTGATCCCAAAGCAAACAGCAGTTTTATTTTTTGTTTGGCATGTTCTATCATGTGGTTTAAATACAGTGAAAAAAACCCAGACCTTTGAGTGAAGGTAGATATTTGCAAAAGTGCTTCCTCAGACTAAGAAGTTGTGTGTGAATGAAAGTAATATAATGAAAGTTTCAAAGCACTAAATTTCTGGAAGATGATAGAGATTACTGTAAATTATATAAAATTACAATAAACAAAAATCAAAATTGGAGATAAACTCATGAAAGATAACACTATAATTATTGAAATGTACTAATTTCCATCTCACTTTTATGTCATTGACGTTGAACTGCTTACTTCAACATGAAACAAAATATGTTATTCTGTCAAATAGTAGAATATGCTATCAAAGATAATAAACTGTTGTTTGGCCTTTATTTAGTTCGTAGCAATCTCTTCAGAATTGTCTTTGTTTTCACGTACTCACTGTCATCAGAGTATTACAAAAATTTTTATGTTTTATTTTATTTTATTTTATTTTGTTTTATTACTTCCTTAGACTTTTTTGGTGGTTTTGTTTTTGTTATTTTGTTTTCATGGTTGTTTTTGATTTTAGTTCTCCAGTCAAAGCAAACGTTCTTTAATTTGTTTGAAAGATATGTGGTGTAAGTTAAGGGTTTTGAGAGCAGAGTACTGACTGTTTACCCATGGTTTTTTTGGGGGTAAAATGAGTTAATTCTCCTGGTAAAATGATCAGTTCAAGACCTTTTTTCAAGACCTCTGCTGACATTCATCTTTTCTGGAGGGAAAAAAAAAAAAAAAAAGCTATAAAGTTAGCCAAAATATACTTGAATACAAAGAAAAGATCACTATTAATGTGTGTAGCTGAAAAAAACCCTACTTTGTTCCCAGAAAAGCATCCTGTACTTTAAGTGTAGGAATTCTATTTCTTATAGATGGCTTGAAAGATGAACTAAGACCAAAGGTGGAGGTTCGACAAAACCAAGTGCTGTGTCCTGCACTTTGGCCACAACAGCCCATGCAGAGCTGCAGGCTGGGGACAGAGTGGCTGGACAGTGGCCCTGCAAAAACATGCCTGGGGGTGCTGGTTGTGAGCATCTAAACATGAGTGAGCTGTGCCCAGGTGGCCCAGAAGGCCAGTGGCATCCTGGCCTGTCTCCCAAATAGGGGGCCAGCAGGACCAGGGCCGTGACTCTCCTCCTGTACCTGGCACTGGTGAGGACACACCTCGAGTGCTGGGTTCAGTTTTGGAAGGACATTGAGGTGCTTGAGTGTGTCCAAAGAAGGGCAATGGAGTTGATGAAGTTGATGAAGAGTCTGGAGCACATGTCCTGTGAGGAGCAGCTGAGGGATTTGGGGTAATTTACTCTGGAGAAAAGGAGGTTCAGTGTGACTTTAGCACTCTCTACAATTCCAGGTTTAAACCTTGTGAGGGTCAGTCTCTTCTGGACAGCTAGCAACAGGATGAGAGGAAATGGACTTTGCTCCGGGAAAGCTGCACCAGGGGCGGTTCAGGTTGGACATTAGGAGGAATTTCACCACAGAAAGGGTGATTAAATATTGAAATATGTTGCCCAAGGAGGTGGTTGAATCACTTAAGGAAAGACTGGACGTAGTGCCATGGTCTAGTTGGCATAGTAGTTTTCAGTCAGAGGTTGGACTTGATGATGTTAGAGTTCTTTTCCAACCTACTTGATTCTGGGATTCTATGTAATTCTGTGATCCTGTTGATGCTTTGAGAGGCTCCCTGGAAAAGAAAGTGTTAAAGGAATTTATTAAAAATTTAGGTTAAAAGGCCTTCACAGGATACTCCTTGGGCAGTACAAGAGCCTGGCCAAGGCTCCACCCAAGACGGACTCTGAGTTATGAGTTTTCACACTTTTTATGTTTTGTTCCATTTACATTTTGGGGTTAATTGTCCAGTTTCAACTCCAGGCTATGAAGTCACATCCTCCCAGATTGCTCTCCTCAGTTCACTGTTGTTTACAATTTTCGGGCCTGGAGCTGCAACAGCATCCTTGGTTCTGGGGCTGGAAAAGGATTGTTTTGTCAATCAAACAAAAAGAACTTGCTAAAGCTTCATATGGAGTTCAGAGTCACACACTAAGGCAGTACAGAATCTGAAAAATAGGAAAGCTAAAACTTAAGGCATTACTGTGTGATTCTGTGATTCTGATATGATGCATGTAATGGTATACCAAAGTATAGTAAATCATAGGAATTGATGAATTTCTTGGAAAAAGTTTGATGGCAATCTTCCTTCAGGTTTATTTACTTAGTGACAAACTCACTTAGAGCACATATGAAGGTGGTGGATTTACAGTTACTTAGGTGACTTTCACTTTGACACAAACAGATGTGCCCACTGAGAGGCAGTCTTTACCCACACTCCAATCCAAATGCTCAGAAGACTGACATTTCCTAAGTTTGCATTCATGTGGGATTTTTATACTTATTCCATGTGGGTTTTATTTACAAATAATTTATCTAAGGAGACAATGAAAGAAACTTCATATTTTAGTCTCTAAAGAACTTTGGATTGATACTCTCTCTTAAGCAGTCATATCAGTAGCTCTAATATGCTATTGATACTAGCAAACAAAGTAAGTAACACGGCTGAGACTGTGAAAGGGAAAAAATTATGAAAAGAATTTTGGGATTATTTGTTCTGCATAGATACTAATTTTTTGTAACCTTAGAGCTTTACATTTTTACTCAAGACACAAAAATGCAGTAAAACATAGGAAAATAATACCTTTTTCAATTATATTTTTTACTTCACAATGATGAATGGTTTAAATAAATAATCTTGTGGAGTGAAAAGTAGGAACTTATTTTTTTTGATTACATTCACATTGCTTCCAAATAAGATTCTGAGTTTTGTTGCTGTCTGTGTGCAAATCAGAAAAATGAAGGAAAATCTGCAGTGAGGGATTTGGGTCTGTGTGGGAAAGGTTTACCCTGGCACATGCTGTACACCTGGTCTTATAATCCATTTGCCTGATTCTGTATTTTCAGAATGTGACTGTTGTATGTTTACATCCAGTCAATGGCAGAGATACACATGTTCAGAGGGATATGCGAAGTTACATCATGTTTCTTGCAGTAATACTGCTGTAGCTGCACTTTGCTCACATCACAATTTGTAGGAGAAGAAAATACGTTATTCACACCCAACACAGTTGGACAAACTAGGTAAGACTTCTATTTTGCCAACATTTTTAGTGATGAAGAACTGAAGAAGCAGATAGCATCCCTCAACTTCTTCATTTCTTTATTGATTAGGTGCTTTACACAAATTTTGTACCTCACCAAATGGTCAGTTTTGTCCATTGCCAGTGACCCAAAGGAGCCATCATAGAAGTGTGCAATTGCCGTGAAATTTTAGGAGATCCCTATATTTTTTTTTCACCAATACTGTTGCTGAACTCTCTAATGCCTTGGTCCACTTGGCAGGTTTAGACGAAGGTTGTTGGATTTACTCTGGACTGTGTCCTGGAGAAACAACAAAATTCTGAGGAGGTTCAAAATAAACTTGTACTTGCAAATTTTAGAACATTGAGGTAGAATAAGGTAACTTAGCAAATTTTAAATCAACTCAGAGAAAGTAAAGCACTTCACAAACTTTAACTTATCCAAATAAAATAACTTATCCAAATAAAATATCCAAACACAACAAGGCAGTTAACAAGGCATTGATTGGAATTCTTATAGTCTGGCTTACAGTATATTTTGAGAAGAAGATAGGAAAAGAGAGAGAGAAAAAGAGAAAAATGAGAGAGAAATGTGTATAGTCACCACCTGATGATCCAGTGTGGTCCCAGCTGCTTTTAAATCCAGGGCAGTGGAACACTCCAATTTAGCACATGTGTCACCATTCTTTTATCTTCTCCTATTCACTGGTACTCTCCTTCAGGCATGCACCTTCACTTCAATGTTTCCAGCAGGGCCACGTGGCCAGCATGCACCATTTTGGACCGGAAGGGACTGATTTAAGGCACCAAGGGCCAGGGCAAGCAGTGGCCATCCCACCAACAATGAGATGACCCTCTTCCTCCCCAAATTCCCACCTGGTTCTTTTGAACAAATCCACTGGTCTCCTAAAAATTCCCATCCAGGTGGGGAAAAATTAAGCATATGTACTTAATCTTACCCAGGCACATTTTATTCGTCAGGCCTTGGAAAGGAAGGACATGCCTGTGAAGTCCTTTCCTGGCAGAGATAAGTGTACACTTGCCCTGCTTCAAACTGGACTCAGGGCAGCTCTGTTTAGCTGCAGTTAAGAGTAGCTTTGTGTTCAAACTAATGTGGGTCTTGGCCTGTCAACAAGACTTATTTTCTCAAGTATTATGCAGTGTTAGCCAAACTATGCAGCTTTTGATCTGAAGCTAGCTCATACTCAGCTGACTTAAAGCATAAGGCAGATGAAGTCACATCTGTGTAGAAGATACAATACAAATTAAAAGTGACCTTACACAACATGGGCAATGGCCATGTATGGCAGAAAATCTCTCCTCTGTGCCAAAGGGCCTGTGGACAAGCATTTGGGCTATTTGCAAACATGGCCTGGAGGTGGGTGGCATAATGGGGGGGTGGAGGGAGCGAGAGTGTTGGAAGGTGCCTCCACAGATGACATTAACTGAGGTCCTAAGGAAATGGTTTTCTTTGAAATGACAAAATTCAGTTTTGCTATGGTGTCAAAAAGCAAGTAGCATGTAATCAATGCAAGTTTGGAGCTCAGAAGATATTTCAGTGATAGTATTTGACTGCATGAACATATAAAGAAGAAACAGAAAACCAAAACAGGGTGATGAGGTCATTTCAGTTAATAAATGAATAAGCTGCTTTATGTACATTTGACCTTCTGGTGTTGATTAATTTAACATGTGTGAGGGGTCTGAGGAGAGCAGTTGCTATTATTAGTATAGTCAAGCATAGGAATCATTTGAAACACTTGGTCACAGCAAAAACATTCCTGTTTCTGTAGGAACAAGAAAAATGTTGAAATTAAGTACAGGAACAAACTCTATAAGGAGACAGGTTTAAGATGTTGGAGTGTTTAAGACAAATATTGTTGACAAATATCTATGTTTGGCTGCCACTGCAATGAAAGATAAAAAATACCATGCTCCTAGAAAAGGAGAGGCTGCAGAAAATGTGCTTTTGTTCCTATCTTGAAAGTAAGTGTGGTTAATTGCTTTGGAACTATCAGTTAAACTGAAAGGGTGTTTGCTTTCTTACATGTGCTCCCATATACAAAGCTGTCCTGCTCAGCCTGTTTTCATTGTATATGTAATCTAAGTATACACTTTACAAAGCTGGTTTTCAGAACTCTGTGTTCTGTCAACTTCTTTTTGCCTGCAGAATTACCAGACATGCATGAGAAATATTCATCGTTTTGGGCCTGCTGAACTTCAACAGCTCTATGTTTTACAGCAACTGACCTGCAGAGGAGCTGCAGTCATCTGAGAGAAGGAATGTAAAACTGGGCTAGGCAGCTATCAGCTTACAAATAACTCTTTTTAAAGAATGTAGATCTGAAGTTTTTTGATTCTGTCTAATCAAGTAAAAAGTAGTCTTCGTACAATGAGTAGCAGGAGAATATCCAGTATTTAAAACAATCCCAGAAAAAATTATGAAGCCATGGGTATTTATCCTCCTCATGCTGAATGCTTTATGTGAGTTATGATTTGAGAGGAATTCTCCTGTTCACAGCAGTATACATTGTATGAAGTCACAGAAGATTTTCTATTTTTGCAGTACTTTTTGGCACTCAACAATTGGTACATAGAGTGGTCTGGATACTAGTTTAACTATAACTAAAGATACAGTATGATCATCACATATGACAAGCCTCCGTCACTGTTGTAGAATGTACAGTAGAAGACATGATTCTTGAACTTGAGAATACCTTAATGCTTTAACCTCTGTTAAATATTTTATTGTCTAAAAGCAATTTTTTTGCAAGAGGATTGGTAGGAAAAGAATTTGAAATGTTCTCAGATTTTTTTTTCTGGTTTGAGTTTGACACAATAAAACAGAAAGTGGTTCAGAAATTGCTGCCCTATTAGGAATAATATTGATAGGAACAGGCACATTGACTGGGTCAGTAGTGAGGCTCTGATGCTGATATAATTAGAAAAAATGGGAGCTTTTCTATCATGGGATGATCTTATCAACACCTGGTGTACTGACATGTGATGGGATACACCTTTATCAGAGGGAAGAAAGAGCTTTAGCACAGCAGGTATTGGAGCTCACTGGCAGAGCTTTAAACTATCTTGGAAAGGGAAAATACCAGGCTTAAGGGTGATGAGCAATGGGATCCCTCAATCTGCTCCAGGAGGTGTTGGCTACAATGCACCACACCTGGAATGTTTCTACACTGATGCACAGGGCATGAGGAGCACACAAGAGGAGCTCAAGGCTTTTGCTGTGTCCCAGAGATTTGACATCCCTGGTATTAGTGAACCCTGTTGGGATGAGTGCTGTGACTGGAGTGCCCTGTTGGATGGTTCCAGGCTCTGCAGGAGGGATGGGCAGGGCAGAAGAGGCTGGGGGGTGTCACTGTGTGGAATGGGAGGGATAGAATGTGTGGAGTTGTTGGCAGTGCAGTTGAGAGCCTCTGGGTTAGAACCAAGGGGCAAACAAATAATGTGGATGTCCCTGTGAGAGAATACTATAGACATCCTGACCAGGATGATGCAGCCCTGGATGGATGGACAGGCTGGGAAATGAGACGCTGGAAAGCAGCGCTGCAGAAAGGGACCTGGGGATCCTGGTCAATGACAAGTTCAATATGAGTCAGCAGAGCCGAAATGCTGGAAATACCCTTCCCCAGATTGCACCTGACAGGGGTGTCCACGTGGCTTGGAGGATGAAGGGACAAGACAGTGTCAGATCCCTCCCAGGAAGGCAGGAGCTTGCAGAGCACTGTAGGCTGGTCCGGGGTCAGCGCCCTCCTCAGCAGGGGTCAGCAGGGTGGCACTGCAGGCCAAGCGGCGGGCTGGACACATTCGGTGCTTTCTCCCCCTGCTGGGCACTGCTGACAAGCCACTGGCAATCCGGATCAGAGCGAGACTATCATCTGTAAACCCACTTAACTTAAAAAAAATAAGATAATGTGATAATATTCTGTATTCTCACTATCTATATGAGAAACTGTTATAAAAATCATTATATTCTGTAGTGTTCAATAGGAATTCTAGTCTCTAAATACCAAAATAATGTAGCAGGTCCTACAGAGTAATTTTTCAGACCAATTTCATAGGCATGTGCTCTTATTCCAGAATAAACACTAGTATATTTTAAATAACTTATTGTATGAATGCAATTGGAATAACAATAATATTAGGAATAATTGATTTCCCTGAGGTTCATTTTCACATGTTGGCAGAACCACAGAGCACAAGTTCTAGCTAGATAAAGTTTCTGTGTTTGTATTTGAAAGAGTGATTCAGTCTGTACTCCAGAACAGTCCATGGCAGGAGGATTTACCTTCTGAATTCTATAAATACTTGAACAACTTCTGGAATTTAGTTTTGCAATAATATTTGTGCACTAAAAGTTGTGCTTAATATCTATTCTATGCTATTGATTTGTGGTAGATACAGTTCTAGGACCCTTATCTTTTTTGGCATATTTAGTGTATTTGTCTTTGTCTGTTTTTCTCTAAGTTAATACTCAGAGCACTAGTGTCCCAGTTCCTTCCCCCTTTATTTAGAGATGAGGTGAGTCTGTAAAGAACAGATAAACTATGTCTACTATGACATTATTTCATGCTTTTTAATAGTCTACATTAGCTGGCATGGTCCCAGTGATTTTATTATATGCATTTGAAAAACCCTGTCTTCAAGTGGTATCACATTAAATCTTTACTGCTTTTTAGAGTGCATGCAATTACTAAGTGGCATTGATTATTATGGGTTAAAAATTCAATCTTTCCACTAGCACAAAAAAATCTAAAGGAGTTTTTTTTCCTGTTTCTCTTAAGTAGGGAAGCCTTCTGCTTCTCTGCAATTTTGAAGCCTTTTGCACAGAGAAAACAGCAGATAAAGTTCCTATATCATAAAAAAAAAAAAAAAAAATTGTACTGATCACTGAATTCACAGAACTAGTTAGGTTGGAAAGCAATCCTGAGATCATTGTTTGACTGAACACCACTGTGTCA
The DNA here is from genome assembly GCA_018697195.1 of Certhia americana. Taxonomy (NCBI): domain Eukaryota; kingdom Metazoa; phylum Chordata; class Aves; order Passeriformes; family Certhiidae; genus Certhia; species Certhia americana. The sequence continues at coordinate 55,789,280 of CM031878.1, forward strand.
GCTAAACCATGGCACTAAGTGCCTCACTTAATCTTTTCTCTAACATCTCCAGAGATGGTGAGTCAGCCACCTGCTGGGTAGTCCATTCCAACGTCAGATCACCCTTTCTGTGATAAAGTTCCTCCTCCTCTCCAACCTGAACCTGTTCTGCTGGAGTTTGAGACTGTCCTCTTATCGCTTGTTGCCTGGGAAAACATTTCTCTGATATCATAGGTTAAAAATAATGTAGAACTAGGTGACTTACCTATTGGAGCTTGTTGAAGAATGCTTTATTTGTAAGTATATGTTAAGTAAATGTGTTTATATTTTAAAAGCTTCTGGAAAAACCTGAATTTCTTCAATTAAATATTCTTTCCTCTCACACCAAACTTAATGTTAGAATAGCTCTTTCCAATAGAATAGTTGAAGACAGATCCCATAGTCTTGTAAAGATCTCCCTCTACATATGTAAACCTCTGGGGGGTTTTTTGAGACTGTAGACAGCATGCATTTTACCAACAGAGGTGCTGCTGAGAATAATAATCATTTACTATTACCAGCTTTCTGTTAGGGGTTGCATTTTTTGTATACCTGCTTTTTGATCTGTGTATGCAGCCACTGATTCTGTAAATATGTCTCAGATTATCTCAAATTAGGAGTTTTTGCTTAACCTGTTGTCTTTTAACTGAAAAAGAAAAGGGAAAGCCACTCAAAAGGATTATAATAGAGGAACTAATATTTAGGCAGAGGTTTGCTAATGAAGCATTATGAAACTAGAAGACACTCTTTGTCTGGAATTACATCTTGGTTATTTCTTTTTTAAGAAGATAAATAAATAGTTATAGAACCATAGATTGATTTGAGTTAGAAGTAGCTTAAGGTTTATTTATTTTCAACACCACTGCTGTGAGCAGACACCCTCCACTAGAGCAGGTTGCATCCCTTTCCTCCAGCATGTGACTACAACACACAGCTTATCCTTCACAACTGAGTAGCCTTGTGAAAGAACATGAGATTCCTCTTTTACCATGCTTAAAATACTATCCATGACTGTACACTGATTGCATCCTGACCCCAATTTATGGTGAGTCTGCCCTACCTACCCTGTGTTGTGACTCCTACAAGGGGAAATCTGCAGGCAAGCGGGTGGAGAGTTGCATGATAGTCTAGCCAGCATCTAGGTTCTGTGGAGTAATTTTCTATTTCTCGTCTCCAGGTTATTGCTAGCATGCAATAAATTAGAATAGTTCTGATTGGAAGGGACCTACAATAATTATCGAGTCCCATGGCCTCATCACTTCAAGGATGAGTAATAGTTCAAGCTTGTTTTTAACGGTGTTGTCCAAATGCCTCTTAAACACTGACAAGCTTGGGGCATTGATCATGGGACATGGGGCATTGACCATTCTGAACTATTTACATAAAGGATCAGAGGTCATCAGATGTGTTTCTCTTGCAGTAGTTTTACTTGCCCAACATCACCTTTTGTTGGACCTGGATAAAGTCCTAAATTCAGTTTAGAGTTCATAAATGGTAATGTCATCAAATTTGTGTGTACTTTTTGTTGGAAGCTTATACCTGAACTTCAAGAAAAACTATCCAGAAATATAGGAAGTGAGAAGCCATGTTATTGAAAGCTTTGCCTGATAATTCCCATAAATGAATATAGATCCAACCTGAGAAACCTCTAGAGTAGATTAATATGTCATGGCAGATCTGCTCAGAGTCTTATCTAGAGCTTTTAGATAGAAAACAATATGACAGATCGTACTGTAGGAAATCAAAGTCTGTCAGAGGAACTTGTTTTGAATCTGCCAAATCAGCACATTCAGAGCAGAGCCCTGAGCTTTGTGTGAGTACTTGAATCCAGAAAAGACTGTAGATAAATTTTTGATAGTTTTACAAAGAAGATTTTTCAGTTTCTGTTTGCATCATTACATTAAAACTGTGTTATTGTGAATCTTGCAGCAGGACAGGATGTCTGGTTCTTGTTCTGTAATGAGTAACAAAAGCAACATGTATCTTTGTTGCAGATCTAAATGAAGATGATAACAAAAACTTTTTATAGGGTTCTATACCAGATACATTTTTCTGAATCCGGAGGTAAAACTAAATGGGTTAGAACCTTCTAAGAGCATGTTAATCCTTATTTTTCCTCAACATATTCTTTATAAGGTACAATATGATTGGAGCAGAAGACAAACTGTTAGAGGACCTCATGCAGTTGAGTTCTTGTGTCAGGCTTGTTTTGAGGAGGGTGTGAGCTACCCCAGTCTCTCCCCAACAAGTAACTTCAACTGCATAGCCAGCTCTGTGCAGCTGTGCTCTGCATCATGGTGCCTCATGCCCTCCTACCTCTATCCTGCACCCTCAGATTGCTACCTCCTTGCTCAGAGAAGCAAAAAAATGTCCCTGAGCCTAAAAATGGGAAGCAAAGAGAGCAGGGGTTGAACCCAGATGAAACCAACTACCTTCCTGCCCAGCTGGGGGAAAGGAATGAGTAACATATGGTTACTGATGTCTTATCACTACTGGAAATGATTGCCAGTTATGCTGCTGCTTAATAAAGTGTAAACATCTTTACAAAAGCACTATGGGTCACTAGTGTAAGTATAATTTCCGAATTTCAAGGTATTCTATTTCAGTTAGCTGTTTGGCTTATTTTACAATGTCAATTTACTGTGATAAGGAATAAACAATCTAAGCAAATAAATCATAAACATAAGAATAACTCTAAAATATGAAATACACACAAATTATAGAGTAAGACTATATGGTGCTCTGTTCATAAAGTACTAATTTTTTAATATCTATGTTCACTGACTTAACTGAAGACACAAATAAAGCTTAACTTGCATGTGTGGGTTTTTTTAGTGTGTATTACAAAGCACTCATCTCAAATAAACCACTTAATAACAAGTGAAGTCATTTAGCATTCACTTAAATTCACAAAAGAACTTTACCTGCTTATTTAACTAATAATAATACAGAAAAAATACTAAATAAAAAGGTAGTTATTGAACTTTTTGCCCAGTTAAATGCTATGTTTTGAATCTTCTAACTTACATAACATTTTCCTCTGTGCTCTGTATATATGCTGTATGTTGTATTGTTATTTTTCCAGAAAGAGTGACTTAGAATATTTGCTGGTGGCCATGAATCTGTCCAATTTTTTTTTTTTTTTTTGTACATCCTTTGTTAGTATTTTTGTCCTGGCATTTAATATCAGAACACAAAACACAAGAACACTTGGCTCACATCAGTGCTGTCCTGTCCTATGGAGCAGCAACAAAAAGTATGATTCATGTGCACTATTATTAAGCAGTGTATTAAGGGGGGAATCCCTTTTTTACCCATATAAAGTAAATTCAAAGCATCAGACAGCAGTTCAGTGAGGACATGAGAGTTTAAATGTGTTTATTTTCCTATGTTATTGTTCATTGCAATTAAGTCCAACAAAGGGAACACTTTAAATTATGGTCTTGATACTGTTCTCTATTGAGATTGGATTAGTATAATCATAGATATCATGTGGTTGGGCTCTTTGTTTTCTCTTCTTTTTTTAATATAGATGCATATAAACCATCTCAGTAAGGCAGACAATCTCCATGTAGATAATTTAATAAATTTGATAAAAGACAAAAGATTGTTTAATGTGAAAAGAAATTAGATGACCACTGTTAGGGTCCATTTCAATAAGACATATAAGAATGCATTTCTGTCCAGAAGATAAGGTCTAAAGCATTGTGAGTTTATACTGTGAAACAGCATTTTACATAAATGCAAAAATGTGGCATAAATATATTGAAATGTTCCTCACAGGCACAGTCCAAAGTGTTTTAAGAGAGTTCCCCAGTTGCTCCATGGATTTCTCCAGGTGAGAACGGTCTTTTTCTCAGCTGGAGGAGGCAAAGTATTTCCTGCTGGAATGGGAAAATAAAACTGTTGTGAGCAGATCTGTCAGACCTTAGCCCTGCACCCTCTTCCATGGCTAAATGCTTCTTGTTGAACTGCTTGATGCTTTTATATTTGCTAGGGTTAGCTTCTCCACAGCTCCTCCCCTAAAGCACTGCAAGATGTTCTCTTTCTTTTTCTTGTCCTGTCACAATATGCTTCCTTTATGTGACTTCTTGCAATTAGGAAATATTATTGCTCTCAGATTTATTTTCCCCTTGTGAAAACATTTTTCAATTCTTAAAACTATGAATTATGTTTTACTTCTTTATTTATTTTACCTTTTATTTTACTTATTCTCTCAGGGTTTCAACACTTGCAGTATCATTGCTGAAACTTTCTTTTTAGAACTTATTTACTTCCTGTTTAACAACTTGTATAGCTCACATTGCATCAGATAGACTTAGTTCTTTATATTTTTAAAAAAGGTTTTTTTCAGTATTTACTGCATTGTCAGGCTGAAAAATTGGGACAGAACATTAAGGCAGACTGGTTTGAATTGACTGGAATATGGTTTTCCACAGACAAACCTTCTAGTCCTCCTCACAGGGTGTTGGTCATTCTCTGAATGTAAATACATTGTGTGATATGGTTTGCCACAAAATGCAAGGAAAAAAGTTTTGTTTAAATTAAACAAACAAACAAACAAACAAAAGGAACATTCTTACATTCTTTCTTTTTTCACGGTGCTTCAAATTCATCAACTTCCTTGCACTTCTTTGAACAGTTCTGAAGTAGTGTCACATAAACCACTTAAAATTTGTACTTTCCAAACAAATTCAAACTCGTTTTAAGTCAACCTCACTGTCTGCATTTCCATCCCTTAAGTCAGCAGCTCATCTCTTAATATCTTACCAGAGAAAGAGTAAAAGGCTTTGCTGAAGTTCAGGTAGACAATGTATGCTGCTTTCTCTTCATCTACCAGGCCAGTGACTTCATCACACAATTTATGGAGTTGGTCAAGTATGATTTTCCCTCTCTGAAACCATGCTGGCTACTTCTGGTGATTGTCTCATCCTTAATGTGCCTGCAAATTGTTTGCAGGATTAGCTGCTTCATCACATTCCCAAGGGCAGAATTGAGTTTCCCAGCTGCTCCTCCTTGCACTTCTTGACCTTTTCTTTCCTTCAGTCTTTGGGCACAGGTTATCACAAGTGGTCCTGCAATGGCAACAGCCAGCTCACTTAACACTCGTGTACATCCCATCAGGTGCCATGGTCCTGTGTGCTAAATTATTCCCAGTCCTGACCCTCTTCCACCAAGGGTTTATCTTCCTTGCTCTTTTTCCCTAGTTTCTGGGACATGGCATCCCTGAAGGCTGGCCTTGCTAGAACAGTCTGGGGTAAAGAACACATTTAGTATTTCTATGTTTGTTGCAACGTAAAGATAACATTTGTTTCCTTATGTTATGTGCTGTATCCTTATTTTAAAATCTAACATATTAGTGCATTTCAGCACTAACCATGACAAACTGGAATTACTACTGGTCTGTATTGCACTTATTTATTTTTTATATATAATTCTTACTTCAGTTTTCAGAAAGCTTATTTCTCTGTTGATTTTTTTTTTTTTACCTGATTGGTATGGAATTTCTTCAGTCTTCTGGTCTTTCCTTTTTCTCTTTTGAACAATATTAAAAAAGTAACTCAGACTCATTATTTCCTCTGTAAATTTCTGTTATGAGTCCAGGTTAAGGTCTGCTAATTCTTAACTTACAGTTTAATAAATTCTTTAACCATTAGAAAACTCATTGATTTGCTCACAATCATCTATAGCTAGCATCAGTGAATAAACGTTGTACATTTGGTTTGGTGGACAATAGTATTGTCCTCTTGTGTGGAATTCTTATTAAGGTTGATTGGTTGGTTGGTTGGTTTGGTTAGTGAGTGGTTTTTTTTTTTTTTTATATAACTGAAGAGAGAATCATGTAAAATTTCTGGTAAAAAATTGCAGTGAGGCAGGAAAAGTAAATATATTAGATGTGACTTCAAACGGAAAAAAAGTTCAATCTTCATGTCATCAGAGAAGACAATGATATTAAAGGTAACCACTGAGATAAAGCCAAATGGTGTATAGTTAGTAGCATGGAGAGAAGGTTATTACAGCTACTAAGAGAGAAGGAACATTCAAAAGATAGGTGCATTCGTAGTTTGAAATAGAAAAGCTTCCAGTCCTAACTTTTACAAGACTTGTAGAATTCCTTGCAGGTCTCACAGCAAGTGCTTTTAAAAAATCCTTCACTTCCAAGTGCCAGTATGTTACTGGAGAACAGTATATAAAGAGTTATATATAGTAAAAAAAAAAAATATTGGCAACTGGAGGCCCATTGATACAATATCAGATGATAATATTAGTACAATATCTAGGAGTTTAAAAAAAAAAGTCTGTCAAAAGTCAATAACAATAAATGAAGGAGAGAGTAGGAAACATGTGCTTATACTTAGATCATACCAAACTAGTCTGATAACTTTCTTCGATGAGATAAATACAGTAAAGTAGGTAATGTGTCACATAATTAGTAAAATAATCATGGAGGAGGATTAGTCTAGCAACTCAGATCTGAGAAGTTACAGACTAAGGGGAAAAAACAACTATGAGAGAGTGACAAAGAGAGGTATTTTTCTGGTCCTAAAGCCCTGATTTATGGGACAGAAAATAACATGCCCAGGCAAAATGCACCAACAGCAGAAAGTAGAGAAGCACTGACACTAAGTGCTTCTTGAGATAAAGTCAAATGGTGTATAGTTAGTAGCATGGAGAGAAGGTTATTACAGCTACCAAGAGAGAAAGAACATTCAAAGGCTAGGCACATTCATAGTTTGAAATAGAAAAGCTTCTAGTGGGGTAGTATATAGAAAAGTGGGGTAGTATATAGAAAGGTGTGAATAGCTTTGAAGACTGAAGTGTGAAATGCAAGAATATTTTCTAGAACAACTTGAACAGTCATAACTTGTAGGCTAACAGCAAAGTTCTGTACCAAGCAGTTGATTAAAAATAAGAAGGAAAGCTGTGTGTACCAGATGATCACTGAGGTATTACCATGTATCAGCCTAAAAAGCCAGCTGTATCCTGGCTGCATCCAAAGAAGGTGTGTCCAGAAGGTTGAGGGAGAGGATTTGCTCTGATTTCGTTGAGGGAGGGGTGGATTGCTCCACCCTGATCTCATAGACCCCACCCACCCATCATGTCTGAGGTTTCCAGCCCAGAAGGGACAGGGACCTCTTGGAACAAGTCCACCAAGATGATTAAAAGGGTGGAATGTCTCTCATGAGGAAAAGCTAGGAGAGTTGGATTTGCTCATCTGGAGAAGATAAGGTGTTGGAGGGACCTAATTGTGGCCATCCAGTACTTGAAGGGAGCCTACAAGAAAGATGGAGAGAAACAGTTTACAAGAGTATATAGTGGCAGAGCAAGGGGAAAGGATTAAAACTGACAGTAAGTTTAGATTAGATACTAGGAAAATACTCTTTATTGTGAGAGTGATGAGGAACTGGCACAGATTGCTCAGAAAAGCTGTAGCTGCCCCCTCCCTGGAAGTGTTCAAGGAAGGCTGGATGAAGTTTGAATCAACCTGGTGTAGTGGAAGGTGTTCCTGGCCGTGGCAGGGATTTTGGAACTAGATGATATTTAAGATCCCTTCCAAACCCCTCTGTAAATCTATGACTGTGATGAGAACTTTTTGCATGGTATATGGGGAGGTAAGAAACTGCTGGATGAGAATCTTGTTAAACCTCTGCAGCTTTTCACCATCTGACCCTGGTTAAGTGTTTTCATAAAGGATAGAATCAATGTGTCACCAGAATACAGGACAATGAAATTGGTGCATACGCTGCAAAGACTTTTTGCAAAAGGACAAGTTTTCATGTGTGTGAGCGTACGTTTCAGTATGTAGGGTTATTGTGAGAAACAAAGTAAATTCATCTAGGCAGATGCTGTATTCATGGAGCTAAACTGCTTTTGCTGTCCAGATCAGCTAAGGCATCTCTACAGAGTACTGTGTTGTGCAGTAACTCAATTAACCCTGAAAAATGGAGCCTGAGGGAGAGTACTAATGCCTTCCATAAATTCATGATAATACAAACCCCAGGCTGGAGGAAATCCTGTGTAACCTGAGAGACTTACAATGGAAATAAAAACAGATATAAAATGACCATGAAATAGTGCAGGCTGAAAACTAGGAGCATATCTCAGCTAGTAGAGGAGTGAAGCTGAGATACATCCTACTTCTTGGAAACAGCAGTACAAGAATACTCTTCCTACAGGAACATACAGTTTTGTAAATAATCTCATGTTGTTAATTTGTAGTTTGGTGTTGATGGCTTAGATCATCATACCAGGAATATCATGGTAATAATTTCCTTGAAGTAATTGCTAGATAATTATCTAAAAGTTTTCAAAGAATTGCAGTGTCCTTTGATTAACTGAGTAAATGACTGTCAGATGGGGACCCTGTCAAAGAGCTTTTTGCTGTTATACAGAAGTGCATTTATTTATCACATTTTATTTTTTAGCTTCTTTTTCTTTTTTTTTTTTTTTCATTTTGTCAAGGGGAACCTCTTGAATGATATGCTATCACCATAATTTTCAGTGTGGTATGAAACCATCAAGTCAAATTAATAAAAGTATAATCCTGCTAATTGAGCGATTTAAGGGATTGTCAAATCATTTTGGGTCAAGACTGATCACATTGACAAGTATGATGGAGAAGCATTATGTTATCATCTCAGTATAGAACTAAATGTTCTAAATACTAAACACAAAGATTGAAAAGGGCTATTTAAACCGTGAGTTCTCTGTAAAAAGAGCTCTGGACAATTGTAATGAGCATTGGTATTGGTAATTGGTATTGTAATGAGCATACATTTCACAGATGTACATTTCAAGAAGGAGCAACTTGTTCCAATAGATGGCACATATTTTTGTTATTAAAGTAATAGGTTCCTTGTTACAAAAGGTTGCACCCTACAGTTAACAACTAAGTGAGGCACAGAAGACTTGAGGCAATTTGTCTAAGGAACACTTTATTGGGAAGGCACATTTGTTGGCTTGCAGGGCTTTTTGTGTTAAAAACCAACTCTCTTTTGTGTCTTCTGACCAAGATGCAAGATAGCAAGTCTGTGAAAATCTACCTAAAGTTTACTTTTTTTTCCCCTCTAAAATAATCTAAGACCACTAAGTACAGTGAATTATTGGTGAGGGATTACTCCAGACATATTGCAGTCTTGTTCCTTTAAGAAAAGTCTGTTTGTATCAAAGAGATGCATTTTTTTAGCACACACTAGGACTCCTTGCATTGTTTTCATTAGAAAACTGTTGATATAGTGATATACTCTCTTTTTTAAATATGCAAACCTTATTTTTCCTGAAGCACAGGAGAGTGTTAGGAATTAGTTTCTTGGTTATAAATGCAAAATTCTTTCAAGCCAGCATTCAGTCCAGAAGGGGTTAAAAACTTATTTCTAGTACTCCATCAGTCTGCTTTTGTGTTTGCATCCCCTATTTGTCTCTGTCTCTAGCCTAGTAGACTGTCCTTGACATATACACAAGCCTTCAGAAGACAAAAGATTGTAAAGCCTTTCCACCCAGATACTTGTTGTCAATAGAAGCATTTGCTCAAATTTTAGGCGAATTACTACTGGTAGTGTTTGAGAGAGTTGCTGCTATGGGGTTGTTTCCACAAACACTTCTTGTTTGTCCCTCATGGATGGCAGCTATTGCAGACATATTTTAGTTGTGTTCAACCCATTCCAGATGATGGGAATTCTTTCAGCAGTGCAGAATTTGGCAAAGACCAGTCTTTATTAAGCTGTGTGTTGTTAACCTCTTAATAGCTGAATGGTTATGTGGCCATGATTAGATGGCAGTTCCCAGCAGAAGCTGATAAATACCACATAAAATACTTAAAGTGCATTTTTTCCTTTAGATATTGAAATTAGTTTTATAATTGTTTTTAGCCCACTTGTTCCTCAGTTGCTTATTGTTATTATTCCATTTCATTGTGAGATAACATTATCCTGTCTTTAGAAGGGTACTTTTATGAAAAAGAGACTTGTATAAGTGTTACCCAGTATCAAATGAGTATTTTTTTATCAAATGAGTATCAAATGTTGCAAATGTATCCCATATCACTTAATTTACTTCAACTTTCTTACCTGTCCCATCTCCGGATTTTATATACACAAAATCAGTCTCCACAGCTCATTTTCTCGTACTAATAAATCAATAGGCCACTGGTCAAAAAAGTAGTAATTTTTTGTCAGGGAAAGAAAAGATGATCAGCCCAGTGGATTAATAGAACCTTTATGGATGAAAAGAGCACTTTTAAGTGTTTTATGAATTTTGCTTGTAGACCCATTTCTTCTGTAAAGAAATTTACAGAACTTAAGAAGAACTTAAGAAGAACTTACAGAGCTTAAGGTTTCTGAGTTGTGTTTTAATTTAAAATGCTATGTTAAATTTTTTTAGCTGCATTCGTTGCAGTTAGAGTTGGAAGACCTCTGTTCCTTAGACAATGCATTGGCTACTTGCCCAGCTGACATATAGTCCTTTGACATTTGGCATATCTGTGGAAAAAAACCCAAATTGTAATTGCCTTGTGAATGTGAAATCCTGGTGTGGTATTAGGCAAAGGAATAGTTGCTTCCTCCATTTTGTCCAGTATTGCTATCTTAGGGGCTGAAGTATTATATTCCTATGTCTGACAGCCTGAAGACAGTAAATGCCTCTCGAGTTTGTTTGTTTACTTGATAAAATATCTGGATTTATTCAAATCTGAAGATAACATCTCTTTTAGTTTTATATAGGAAAATCTCCACACACAATTACAAAACCTGTGTCTAATGTTGCATGGGTACAATTTTAAACAATAAATATTAAGCCTCTCTGTAGTGTCATCATATAATGTGATGTGTTAAAGGGGAGGAAAGGATGGATGTGTTAAAGGAATATTCACTGCTCTGAACATTCTCACAGCATTTAAGGAGTTACCCATGCAGCACCCAAGACTGTCACTGCTGGGACTGGTGTCCCTTCACAGTGGGCAGCTCCAGATGCCCAGGGGTGCCTCTCCTGCCTCCTTGCCCACATATACCCTCCCTCTCTAGTGTGCTTCCTCATTCTTCAGGCTAAACCCTTGGTTTCCCATAGCAGAGTCTCAGGTGTCAGATTTATAAAAATAAGTAATTTAAGAGTGGTACAGCTGGCAGAGCATGGGAAATTAAAAAGCTCAAGACTTAACAATAAACATTACCTAGCAACAACACCACAAGAACATAGTGCAGTATCCATATTCTTTTCCTTTCCAGCCAAAAATGTATCTAGGTGTAAGGCCACAGCTTGTCAACTAGGGCTTCAGCAAATCCAACTGCTCATGCTAGTAAGCAAGTAAAACAAAGCACCAACATGCTAAATCTGAGTAATACAACTCAATTTAAGTAATTCTACTTTATTAAAGAATATTCTGAGTTGGAAGGGACTCATAGGGATCACTGAGTCCAACTCTTAAGTGAATACAGAGATTGAACCCACAACCTTGGCATTATTAGCATCATGTTCTAACCAGCTGGGTTAATCTTGAGTCATACTAAACAACTAACATCTCCCAACAAAGAGATATGAGATGGTCTGCAAAAAGTTTAAAGTTGGTTTAGGGGTTGACACTGTCTAAGTACAATTTCTTTTGGGTGAAAATTAAGTGTTCAAGATATCTTTCCTGAGTCTCTGAAAGAGTATTTTAGTGTATGCTTTACTTCCAAACTAATTTTTTCCCCCTTACTGTTAATATTAAATTAATTTTGTTTAAGTCCAATATGCATGTATTCATTTTTTTTTTCCCTGACAGGTTTCATTCCTGGCCTCTGCTTACATGAGCCAGCATATCTCAGAGGAAAGCTGCTTTGCTCTCGCATCTGTTACCCATTACCTTTACCTCTGCCAGTTCAGCTGGATGCTTATTCAGGTTGGTATCATATCTTTTTATCACTTCCCCAAAACACCTGTAAAAGTAATTGATAGTTAGACTGTATTTCTATTATATTTTGATGCATATGTATACACATAACTGTATATCTATGTATAGAGAGAGAAATAGAGCATTGAAATTTAGTGCTACTAGAAGGCCAAAACTTTACATGGCTTTTATTAAACCTACAGGGACCAACTCCAAGGGTTCATATACAAACACTATAAAGACTTCTACTCATTTCCATTAAAACTATGTAAGAATGTCCTCATCTCACTTCATCCTTAGAACAAGGAAGAATTGTCTCAGAAAAAGGAAAAATTATTTTTCTTACAGTTAATAGTTTTTCTAAACATCTCTTCTTTGGTCTTTTGGAGCAGTCTCTTACAGGTGAAGTGTAAATGTGAACTACACTGTGAATTGTTGAGTCAGTGGCATTTTAGTCATTAAACTTGTATAACATGAAAAACATACCTACACAAGTTTGCATTAAAATACAGAATAAATGTATTTATAGAATCACAGAATCATTTAGGCTGAAGAAGCCGTCTGGGATCATCAAGTCCAACAGTTAACTCAATACTGCCAAGTCCACAACTAAACCATGTCTCCTTGTCCTTTTCTCCAGGCTGACCACCCCCAGCTCCCCGATCAGACTAGTACTCCAAACTACTCACAGTTCTGTTGCTCGTTTGGTATATTATAGAAGAGTAAATGGTGGAAAAACAATTGAAATAATATGGAATACTATGAGCAATCAAATTAGTTATGGAAAATTACCACTTTTAAGTTAGTCAAAATAACAAGCTGTAGGGTTATTTGAAAAAAATGCATTACTATGCCCTCATCTAGAAATGTATATTAAGCACCAGTGTGTGACTTAAGTGTTTTGTCTGTTATTTTAAGAGGATTTGTCCCCAGCACATTTATTATAGCATACAGCTTTATATATGCAGCTCCATATCTAACCATACAAATCCTCCTATATGCAGGCTGTCAGACCTGAAACCAGGAATTGCAAATTAGACTGCATCTAAATTCAACTTTCTTTCCCAGTAACATTCATGACACATGCGGCATTTTCCTGGGATATGTCAGGCTCATATTCATTGAGAACCCTAGTGGCGTCTCCAACAACTCAGCTGTGCTCATTAGCCTTAGCAAGCTACAAGTAGATGGCCTCAAGAGAAATTTGTTTGCTTGGCAAATGATGTTCTTGTAGGTTAACTACTCTAAATTATTTTTCAAACTGTAAATTATATTCTTCACAGTTGCTCGTTCACTTTATTCCTAAATTGCTTCAGACCTCTTCACCATTTGCTAATTTGGACAAAGTAACATTGGTTTTTTTAAGTTTCTTTTTTACTGGGATGTCTCAAGCTTTGGCAGCTCAGCGTTTGATAGTATTTCATCATCTCATTCTCTGTGTTTTACATTGCATTGAATTGCAAAAACATACTTCTAATGGTATAAAAAATTGTATGACTGTTAACAGCTGGTCATTTTTATGTCTGTTGTTGAAATCCAGTGTCATTTTTTTTAAGTAGACTTTGGTCAAATCCAAAGAACTTGCAAAGAACAAATCTAAAGAATTACATTTAGTGGAGCCTGAGCCTAGTGTTAAACATGAAGACTCTTCATGGAAATCTGATAGGACAAAACTGATTAAGAGGGAATCCATCAGCCTGCTGAGTGATAGGCTGCCAGGAGTAAAACTCAGAATGAAGAGGATTCTCCCTTTTGTAGGTGCAGGTTTTCAGCTGACAATAACTCCTGAGCTTTGAAAGACCCAAAAAGAAAGAAATAATCTGAAATATAGATCAACCTAGTCCTCAACCTACAGTTTGCTCCTCAGACTGGGTATAGGTCTTGAATGTATATATCTCATTATGGAGTGAGTAAGCTGTATCAGGGCACAGGAAGGAGTGCTGGGGACAGCTCTGTTCTTGAATTGGTCCCTATGAAAACTAAAAAAGCTTGTGGATCCAAGGGGAAATCAGACTGATTTGGGAAGTCTGGATGCTGTTTGAGTGGCAGACTTAAAAGTATGTGAAACTAATATTTATACTTCTCAGCATGGTATACTTTATATACATGACTTGATTTGAAAAGCAGAATTAATAATTAATAATTAAATAGGACATAAATACTTAAGTCTGGGAAAGAACAAAAATACAGGAGCAGATTCTGTCCTTTGTGCAGTCACTCTACCCTCTGTGGGGCTGCATAGCACAGTGCATGTGTTTGATGATTGACTTATGTAATAAAAATCTGCAAGTGACTGCTTTCATCATGGGATAGAGAAATGGGTGAATGGGGTAATCAGGTACAAGCACCATGGAAGTATGTGCAAGTGAAACATCCATAAAATCCAGGTGATTTTAACTGATCAGAAGGTGGTGGAACAAAATTTCTGGACACCAAAACTCTATAAGAAAACACAGATTTAACAGTACAGTCAGACATAGAGACAGATTCATTTCTGGAGTCTGGATCAAAGATCTTCACTTTCTAGACATAGGATAGGATAACTTCCTTGCTTTTTTTTTTTTTTAAATAATCTTTCCATCTTCTGCATAGTGCTAGGCATAGTAATTATGTTTAACATTTTGTCTTTTGTCAGTGTTCCTTACAAAACAATTTATAGCTTCATGTTTTAATTCTTGCTCTCTTTTTAGCTTCTTGCTTTTGTAGACATACTCAATGTCAGTATTTCTGCTACAAATATAGCCACTACTATACATTGACTGAAATGTAAGAATGGAAAGGATCTCAGAAGTCACATGGTCCATTTTTAGCATCAGGACAAAAATTACATCAAATCGTTCTTGCTTGTCTGTTTGTTCCTCTTCCTTTTTTATATTGTATGGTCTTGTCTCTTACTTTTTATAGGGAGAATTTGTAAGTCACAGAAAGTTGATAGCATTACCCAATTTTTTAAAGGATGAGGTTTTCTTAACTGCAGGAGAAAAGGAGTAAGCAAGGTGCAAATGGCTCATTATAGCCCTGAAATATTTGCCTTATATTAATGTCTGACATCCAGAGATTGACATCCTGACAAGTGTCCATTTGTACAACTGAACAGCATAAACCTGTATTTTCAAATGCATTTATCTTAGGAGCACACGCTAAGAGTGTCTTTCAGAATAACAAGTAAAATAAGTTACTTCTCTTAGTATTTTTTAATGTGTTGCAAAAAGTAAGTTACGGAAAAAAATAAAAGCTGTCTATTAAAAAGAAAAAACCCTGTGGTTTTCAATAGACAATTCTGACACAGAGTGCAATTGTGGAAAAACATGTTTCTTTGTGCTTTCTTGAGCTATTGCTACAGTGAATGAAATCAATAAGCAAACCAGAATGCAAGTCATGAACTTGGTATCACCCCTGAATCATTCTCCTACATTGATGGCAATTTAAATTTTCTATAAATGTCTATAAATTTGTGTCAGACTTGTAAGATGTTTACTGATCTTAAAGTGAGTTTGATGCTTTCTTTTTATTTTAAGAATAATATATGGACTTCTTAACAGCTTCAAAAAAGGAATTATATGAAAGCATACAATTATTATAAAATGACCCCTCTAGCTATTCACAAAAAGAAGAAAGAAGGAAAAAAAGCTTTCCTACTGAATTGAAAAAGGCTTTATTTAAAGTATTTTGCACCTTTTGTTTGCCAGCCATCTGCATATTATCACAGGTGGTGGGGCATTAGTACAGGTTGTCCAGAGAACTTGTGTCTACTTGATTCCTGGAAGTGTTCAAGGGCAGTTTGAAGATGAGACTTAGAGCAACTTTGTTGTCCTAGTTTAGGAATAGTATTCTCCAATTTAGTGCTCCCACTGAATCCATGCACTGCTCTCTTGCTCCCAGCCTCCCCCCTCTCCTCTCTGCTTGGGCTGGAGAGGAGAATTGGAGGCTCAGAAGGCAAAGATCATGGGTTGAGATAAGAGCAATGAGACATGAAAACAAGCACTGCAACAGCAATACTGACAGAAGTGAATGGTTCACACAGAAACACCCCCAACATGACTGCTCCCTTGACCACACTGCAGTGATCCAGAACAAACCCCTTCTCCCCAGAAGAATTCCTACCCCTGTCCCCCAGCAATGATGGGAGCTGATACATGATAACCTCTGGCTGGTACCAGGACAATGATCCAATGGAAAATGTCCCAAGGTGGGAGATGTGGAACTAGATGGCCCCTTCCAACACAAAAAAATTCTAAATTTCTGTGGTTATCACTAAAGATAAATGAATGAATAATCTAAAAAAAAAAAAAAAAAAAAAAAAAGTGTCCCAGGTTTGGGAATGTAATTTCCATTACTTGCCTCATTTTAAAGGAAAAAAGCCTTCACTAAAGTTCACATTGTCTCATTAGTGTGTCATGTGAATAAACAATTATTTTGCATTCTATATCAGAACAAATCAGAACTTGCCCATTTGTTCTTCCACCTGAGCAGCTGGAAAATGAACTGTACATTTTATTCTTCTGTTGAACAGGTAATTGTTCCAGCATGGCAACAGGAAAGGATTTACTGAAATTAGCCCCTGTATTATTTAATTGATTTAATTTTGAAGCATCTAAAGGGGTTTAAGATAAGAACTAGTAATTATCAAAATAGAAATATGACTGTGCAGAAAATGTGAATAATCCAATCTCACTTACACCTTTGCATCAGCTGTGGAGTTAAGAGTTATGCTGTTATAAATGAGGTGAGATATTTAATATGGCTATCCAAACACAGAGCAAGGACATGAGGTATGATTTCATAGCGAATAATTTCAGTTGGATGACTGAAAGCAATGTTCACCAGATTGTCAAAATTAGTAGAACCTACAGTCCCTGAGTGCAATGGCATGCATAGTTTGAGGATTTTTCTGTCTAGAAGTGCTTTCAGTAAGGCACAGCCTGGCCAGGACTATAGGGCCATCTAATTTCAGTGTGTTTATAGACATAAAGTGACAAACAGAATTTTGAATGAGTTTTCAATCCCACATAAAAGTGAATAGAACAACCAAGTCTTTCCACAAGCTGCAGATTTTTGTCCAAATATCATTTTAATCTGTTTAATATTTTCTTCCTATGCATGTCCAGCAATGGAATTAATAGTTTTTCTGTGTTCTGTAATCTACACAGGAGAGCTGCAATTATGTGGTGGGATTTATCTGTAATCTTATAAGGAAAATAAACTTTGTTCATAAAGCACAATCACCAAATGAAAACTGAAAAAGACATAATAATTATTATATAATTAACATAATTATATACATTAGACATAGCTATGAAATCTCATTCTCTAGAAAAGCATTTAAAACACTAAACTTTTTTAAACAAGTTGTTAGCTTGCAGTGTGCTTTATTATCAATGAGAGAAAATATTGCATATTCATGCTATATAAATCAGGGAAAAAAATCTGAAATTATAGTTAGCTAATGAAACCTTCATAAGGAATCCAGAAACAACTAGAGTACTTGAATATGAGAATTCGGTGTTCTGAACAAAGGGGTAGACAAGCTGTTGTCTGAGGGAAATGTTCAAAATTTCCCTCAATAAAATAATCACCTTGCATTGTTTTGTCACAGCAGATGAATTTTTACTTATCCTTACTGTAGATAGCTGAAAATGAAGCATGTAAATCAACAATTTTTTTATGAAATCTCTGTGTAGACCATGGAGAGAGATGATTATACTTGGGTTAGGATTAATGAGTGCCTGAAGGTGCCTGTCAGGTGTCCTGTCTCCATTGACTGACAAGACATGTTTAAAGCCACAAGCTCGAATTGATATGCAGAAAAAGACAATTAATCCCTTATTCACTCCATATAAAAGGCCAGAAATAATAATATAGCATGCAGACCTGTAGGTAGTGTAACAGTTTTGAAGTGGAGAAAGTGAAGAAAAATTTTTGAAAAACTGTTTTTAGTATGGATAGCTTCGGTGTTTGTTAGACAGTAGTGTGTAGATGTACATTAAAAAATTCTCAGACATGACAGTGTTTCTGCTATGAACACCTTGAAGAAAATTCAAATATCCAAGCAATATGCTAAGTATTCTTTTTTACTTGAAGGGTTTCCTTACACATACTACCAGCTCTTTCAAGGGTTTTCAGCTATTCCGCTGCTTTGATTCATATATGGTTTTAAACCAAATCGCGCTGTTTGATGATGCATTGATCATAAGAAAACACAGACTGTTTTTGAGAAGCCTGGAAATTTACATTCATGTATTTGCAGTTTTTTCTCAAACTCTTTTGCATACATTACACAAAATCGTGGAATCATTGAAGTTTTAGAGATACCTTGAGACTGTCTAGTGCAACACCCTATCTCAAACAGCTAGGGCAGATTGCCCAGGACCGTGGTCAGTTTTTTATCTAAGGACACATACTCCACAACCTCTCTGGGTATCTTCGCCCAGTGTTTGAGCACCCCCATAGTAAGGAAACTTTTCTTGTACGCAGATGAAGCTTCTTGTATGTTAATTTGGACCAATGGGCCTCTTGCCTCACCACTGGGTATCACTGAGGAGAGCCTGTCTCCCTCTTTGTCACTGCCTCCTATCAGATATTGGTACAAATGGATATGATGCCCCTGAGCATGTTCTTTCCAGGCTGAACAGCCACAGCTCTCTCAGCCTCCCCTCATGGGAGAAGTTTTCCATCTCTTAATCATCTTCATGAACCATTTCTGGACTTGCTCCATGTCTGTCTTGTACTGCTGAGCCCCAAACGGGATCACAGAACCATCGAAGGAGCTTAGTGTGTTTCCTACAAGATACATACAGTTGAACAACAACATAAAAATATTAAATGCAGATCAGATTTAGAAATACTATATGCCAGTCTTCAGTGTGAAGGTATGAATATCTAGAGAAAAAGTGACTTTTGCACCAAAATGCTATTTTACATGGCGAAAATAGTGTTCTCTGCTAAATGGGGTGTCTCTTCCTCTATGCTAGTCTAATTCAAAATAGTTATATAAATAAGCGTATTGTTTTTTAAAATGTATTTTCATTACTTAAGGGAAAAAAGTGAGGACAAATTATTTTTGTTGAATGGTGTTTATACATACACATGTACCAGGGCAGAAATATGCTGCATTGTGACCTTCAGAGTGATTTGTTTTTTGGCATAGTTTATCACCAGCAAGTCTACTGAATGTTTTTGTGCATTATTCTTCAGGCTGTTAATTTCTGGTATGTCCTTGTGATGAATGATGAACACACGGAGAGGCGCTATCTGCTTTACTTCCTTTTGAGTTGGGGGCTTCCAGCTTTTGTTGTTATCCTTCTTCTAATTATCCTGAGAGGAATCTACCATCACAGCACGGCACAGATTTATGGCCTTGTCTACGGTGATCTGTAAGTGTTTCCTTAAGCATGAACTGCCTTGAAAAACTTGTACTGTCTGTTTTGGTTTGTACTTAATTTTCTTCCTTGTAGAGACGGGGGTATGTCCACAGTCAAGTGAAGAAATGGTCAGGGGACTCCTCATTTGGTGGAGATGAGACAAGTGTGTCACCCATATGCAGTACAGCACTTTCTGTGCAGTTGGGCTTTGCTCCAGTTTCTCCTTCTGGCAGAGCTTGCTCAAGCATGTCTGCTTAGTGACTAAATTTTTTTTTTTTTGAGAATGTGCAATTCCAGGCTGAAGGACAGAAATGGCTTCTGCTGCAGAATAAGGAAAAGAGCATGGTTTTCTTCCATTTGTGTGGAAATGTGGAAATCTTAACCTCCCCATCTCTTATGTTATTATATATATTCTTTGCTAAAAATTAGTAGTACATTATCATGTCAAATACTTTTCCTGAACTATTTGTCCTGTAATAATGAATATGTTATTCTCCAGATTGCTCCAAATTTGAGAATTCCTGTATTGTTGATGATTATCACAGCCCTTTCAAAGCCGTAAATAAGCATAGAAAACTGTCTTAATTAGAACAGTGTATCTTCCTAGAACCAGATGCATTGATACATAGATAAATATTTTTGGTCTTTCCTACCATTTTTTTTACCTCTAGCTCCTTTTCTGGCAAGCTTAATCTGTGATGATAGCTCTTCTAGGATATGAGGATAATATACTTATTAATTTTGTATTACAATTACATGCTTCATGTGCAGAAAAGACTAAACACACATCTTTTTAAAACAAATGGATGTACAAATTCTTTGTATGAAAACATCATATGAGGTTGCTTTCAGAGTAGACCCAGAGCAAGAGAATATTCATTTGCCTTTAATAAAGAGGAAGATAAAGCGTGCATCATTCCGTCATAAGAGAACTAAATTTGGTGTCCAACTCAATTCAAAACTAAAACTGAGTTCCAAAACAAAAGACCATTGCTGATGTTCATGTTATATCAGGGAGTGCTCCGTAAGGTGTAGATCATGCCATACACATCAATATTTCTTCACAGAATGAGTCTTTTTCTTCATGGTAGAATGCTTCTTTGTGCATAGTAAACACAAGGAATGTGTGTAACTTAATCAAGTTCTCTGATTGCAGCACAACTGTGGGTTGATGGTATCATTGTGTAGTGAGACACAGTTTTCCAGTTGTTTTCTTTTGATGTTCATGTCTCATTCTTTGAAAAGAAAAGAAAAACCTTACATTCTGATAAAATTATTAAGTAGAGGAAAATTACTCACTCCAACCCATTGCCCAAATTAAATATAAAACTTTTCCAGCATTCTATTACTGTGGGAAAATACCAGAAATCATCCCAAACTTAGTGAATGTGCGTTTATTTCTTCTCAGTCAAAGTGAACACTGTAAGAAATATCTCCAAGAATTTTCATAAATGGTATCAATTTAATCAATAGCAATTTAATCAATAGCAATTGTTTGAAGAGCGCTGTAAGACTTGTTCTTATTTGTACAAGGGGACTTTGAAAGACAGAATGTAGAAAAGGGGACAGATTGAACTAGAGCACTGGGTTTGTTTTCTACAAACCAGAATGCAGAAGTGGAAAAAGTGACAAGGATATTTCCAAATCCAAACTTATTACATACTGACTACAGAATCAGCCTCAGAAATGGTTTGAGAACAATACTGTGCTGGTAAGAACTCCTCACATGTGAGAGCTGGAAGACTGGTTAAAGTGATAAAAGTGGTGAAGCCTGTTACCCTAACTCTCCTAAGCAACCACACCTTCAGGCAACCCATTTTTGCGTTACTGTAGTGTCTGACCAGCTGTTTTATTCTTAACCAGTATGCCAAGGGCGCAATTATTATCCAACAGAATGGCTATGTTTAGAGAAGTTCATTTAATACTTGTACTGAACAAAAAATTAGTTCAGTTGTGTCTGTTTTTGTGCTTCAAAGGAAGCATTAGGATAGAGTTTTCCTCCAGATATGACAAATTCTACACAAAAATGCCAGTATTTTGTACCATGACTCCCATGTCACTGTATTAAACCAGGGGATTACTGTTGATTACTTTAATAATTAGCGGTGTTTATATATGGCATGAACAGTTCTCTCTTTGGCATTATATGATTACTTTTTTTTTTAATACTGGCAAATTTGTCTGTATAAATGTGACCAAGCAGCATTTTATTTTTTTTTTAAGGTTGTAGTTCAATGATAAGTGAAAGATCTAACTGACACAGAAGGGCTCTTTCATTTCTCCCTTTGCTGATTCTCCCATTGCTCAGCTGCAAAGATTGAAGTCTCTTTGAATAAGACTGGAAAAGATGCTGATTCGGGACAATTTTAGAGTAGTACATGGTTTTTTATAACATCTTTTAGAGTTCTGGGCAACCTCTTGGGTACAAGTCCAGTGAGTGTAGCATACTTAACCTTTAAACTTGTGTTTGTGAATAAAAGCTGATACTTGTCATTAAATAATTCTGGCTTCTGATCTCAGAAACAGATGATTTAGGGCAGAACTTGCAAATGGGTGTGGTTCACCAGCTTCCAGCAGCATTGAAATTTACAGGGCCGCATGAGAAATTGGAAAGCTACTTTGCTGTCACAGATTTCTATTTTAGCTTTTTTACTTGCATCTTTGTTAGTGTTAGAGAGTGACAAGTAACCAGGATGAAGCTGGAGCGAACTAGATTTAATGTAATTATTCAGATTACTCTTTCCTCTCACCTCTCCATTTTGCTATATATCTCTGTCAATATCTGAAGTTTGAATTGTTTATTATGTTTTTTATGTTTTATTATGTTAATATACTCCTTAGGTTTTTAACCATAATAGGTGAACTGTGTCTTTGTAGTTTAAAAGATCTGTCAGAAAAAACACCACTCTGTTTAACCGTTTTGCTAAGATAAAACTTTTCAGAACTTTAGCTGAAAGGTTTTTAAAATTGAGGTGTAGCTGTAAGAATGCAACAAGAATGCAGCAAATGCTGTACTCTATAGTGTTTGAAAAGCTTCAGAATTTGGCATTAGGGTGAATTTTGTCTTGTAAACTCACCTATTCATAAGTTTTTCTTCTTGTAATTAAAAAAAAAATCTTCTGAAAGGAGAGCTTGATCTTTTAACTACTTGGGTATTTTAAATCTCTTACCTACAATAGCATGTTTTTATAAGCTCAGGAACTACTCTTGTTGCTGCTTTAAGCTTTGAGTCTGACTAGACTTCTTGAAATCAAATTCACATAAAAAAGCAAAGCACTTTAGAGTATAAACTAAAAGAGTAACCTTTGAAAATGAGAAAAATGATTACACCTGACAGAATAAAAATTTAAAAGTTTGTAAGCAAATATCTCCCTGTCCACTGTATCTTTGCAAATGCTGTATTTCAAGCATGAATTTTGTTATTTTGTATCCTATCTTTTTTTTTTTTTTTTTTTTTTTTTTAATTGCTGCCAACTCTGTAATTTCCTCTAGTTCCCAGAAAGTAGGAGTTTTTTGTTCATGTTCTCTTGGGGACCAGGGTTGTCCCAGTCCTGTTTAATTATCTTTATTGGTGATCTGGATGAGAGGATTGAGTCTACCATTAGCACATTTGTGAATAGCACCAAATTGCACTGTAGATCTGCTGGAGGTCAGGAAAGCTCTGCAAGGGACCTGGACGGCTGGGTTGATTGGCCAACACCAATGGCTTGAGATTCAACAAAAACAAGTGCTGTGTCCTGCACTTTGGCCACAACAGCCCATGCAGAGCTGCAGACTGGGGACAGAGTGGTTGGACAGTGGCCCTGCAAAAACATGCCTGGGGGTGCTGGTTGTGAGCATCTAAACATGAGTGAGCTGTGCCCAGGTGGCCCAGAAGGCCAGTGGCATCCTGGCCTGGCTCCCAAATAGGGGGCCAGCAGGACCAGGGCCGTGACTCTCCTCCTGTACCTGGCACTGGTGAGGACACACCTTGAGTGCTGGGTTCAGTTTTGGGTATCTCAATTTAGGAAGGACATTGAGGTGCTTGAGTGTGTCCAAAGAAGGGGAACAGAGCTGGGGAAGTGTCTGGAGCACATGTCCTGTGAGGGGCAAGCTAAGCCTGGAGAAAAGGAGGGTCAGTGGAAGCCTTATCATTCATTCTCTACAGCTCCCTGTAAGGAGATTGTAGCCAGGTGGGAATCAGCCTCTTCTCCCAGTTGACCAGTGGCAGGATGAGAGGATGTAGTCTCAATCTGCACCAGGGGAGGTTATTCACAGAAAGAGTGACTAGATACTGGAATGGGCTGTGCAGGGACATAGTGAGGTCACCTGCAGGTGTTTAAGGAAAGGCTGGGTGTGGCACTTGGTGCCAGGGTCTAGCTGACCTGGTGTTTGGTCATAGGTTGGACTTAATGATCTCAGAGTTCTTTTCCAACCTAATTAATCCTGTGATTCTGTCTGATGCTTGGCTGTTTTTACTTGCTCTTTCCCTCTGTTAATCTCCCCAGTTTCTTGGAGTGTCTCTGTTTTATCAGGATCCTGTATTTGCCCGTTGGAGGAATGATCTCCTTTGTCAGGAGACTATCCCTGTTACACAGTCATTTTCCTCTTTAAAATCCCATGTGGCAAACAGAGTACAGAAGATACGTGCTGGTACAATAGTTTAAATTTGTACAAATATCCATGCACTTGGATTCAGATTCATATTTTCTCATAGTACAAAAAGGGTTAAGTTAAATGTTCTCAAATATCTTCTTTGTATCATTGTCATGAAATATCTATGAGAAATAATGAAAAAGATTTTCCAGTGGCATTCCTTTCTAAAAAAACCAAAATACTTCTATGTCCTCTGCAGTCCAGCTCAAAGCAGAGTTTTTTTTTCCCAGAAAATTACTGGATCTGTGACTATGGAGCCACATCTGTGGGATAGGGAAACAAAGCTAAAGAAAGTTGGAAACTATGAACTTTTTGCTGTGATTAAGAGTAACAGTTCTTCTTGTTGCTCACACTGCAATTTCTCTGAATCTTACACGTAGGAGTGGCTCAGGGAATAGATGAGTCTGTCATGGTTCTAAGTCCAGCTAGACATGAAACACCATGCTTCACCTCCTCCTCTCTTCCTCCTCCATCCCAGCTGAATGGGGAGGAGAATCAAAGTGAAAGTTGTATATTGAAAAACAAAATGCTTATTTATAATTTAAAATTATCATAATCATAATCTTAATTAGAATCATAACAAGATTTTTTTTTTTTTTTTAAAGTGATGTACAATGCAATTTGTCTCTATAATCTAGTTGATGCCAAACACCCCTTCCTGAATCCAGATTGACTGCATTTACCATTTTATATACTGGACATGAAGTTCTGTGGTGTGGAAATATCCCTTTGGTCAGTTCAGGTCACCTGTCCCAGCCATGTTTCCTTCCAGTTTATTTTGCTTACCTTCTCACTGACAGAGCATGAGACAAGGAAGAAAAAGTCCTTGACTTAGGGAAATATGGCCAGCAAAACCCCCAAAACCTTAGTGTCTTATCAACACCATTCTCATTCCAATCCAAAACACAGCACTTGTACCATCTACTGAGAAGAAATTAACTGAAACCAGGGCAAAGGCACTGTTAACATTATTGGGATAAGAAACTCCATAGAAAATGTGCTCTGCAATGAGTCACAGGCACTTTGTGCCATGCTGTCTCTCTAACCGAATGTCTGTCAGTCTGGTGCACTGACCCTTAACCCAGTTAGAAAAATATACTGGGTGCTGCTTTGGGTCTCACCCAGTTGTATGACTGTCTCAGTGTTGGCACACATCCCAGGAACAGATCCCTGGCTTACTAGCTGTTCCCTAAAATGGATATCTGCTTTCTTTAAACCAAGGACCAGTAACAAGAACATTTTAGCTTGAGTGAGTTAATTTCTGCCCAAGCCTTGGAATAAGCCTCATGTCTCCTTTTCCATATTACTTCAAAGTGCTGAATTCAGCCGTGAACAACATTTGAATCACCAGACTTTTACAGGCAGGAATAGGTAAAAAGGAGATAAGAATTGCCACAAAAAGCATTCAGGCATTTTAATTGTACTCGAAGACATACTAAGAGGAAGAGGTTTGTATGACGAGTCTATGAGGAATTCCCATTCTTTAATGCCTGGTTTTATATTCTGCATGGACTTGGAAGTGTCTCCCTGTATGACCCTCTCTCTCCAGCTTCTTTTCCTATTATCCCAGTTTCTCCAAATCCTTTCTCCTCATCTGGTGCATCATCTAGGATTTCAAAGCCATTGCTGTTGCTAGACCTCAGCACAGAATGATGCTTGAC
Organism: Certhia americana; assembly: GCA_018697195.1. Classification (NCBI taxonomy): domain Eukaryota; kingdom Metazoa; phylum Chordata; class Aves; order Passeriformes; family Certhiidae; genus Certhia; species Certhia americana. The sequence goes on from CM031878.1 coordinate 55,814,818, forward strand.
TACCTGTATGCAAAGCCAAGTGCTACATGAACCACTCTGCTGAAGTTGGGGGGCAAAAAACCTGCAGTTTTCACTGCTGATTCCTCACCATTTACTGCTTTATCCTTTTCTGCATAGCAAATTAAACCATCCTGAGCTCTGTGCTACTGTATGATAAATGTTTCTGATGAACCAGAGCTATCTCAGTTATGTTGACACAGCACTTATATATATATACTTATATGCATACATACATACATATACTTATATACACACATATTTATATAGAGAAAAACCTACAGAATAAGTTAGTAAAGTAAAAAGTTTGGCCTTTAACTTAGTGCAGTACTAAAGTTTGGTACTTGTGCTTTATTTTCTAAACTTTTCCTGTGTTTCCAAAGAAGCTGCCTGATGTGCTACCAACTGCTAAGGAATTTTTAAAAATACCTCACTTCTAAATGAGATGGCTTTAATTACCTTTCACTTATCCCTCATTTCCAATACAAGTTTTCAGTGGGGGGAAATTTTGGGGGACAGTGGCAGGGGGTTAAATGTTTTTCATATCTTGGCAAATATCTCTTTTTAAGCAAATGTTAGCACATCAGAATCAGGTATAATCACTGTACTGTGCTTTTAAGAAAATACAATAAAGAAAGATAAATTCTGACTGCTTTGACTCTTGGAATTTTGAAACATGAGTAGAGAAAAATATTTGTTAGTGTAAAATTTCCAATTATTATGGGATGGTTAATTTCTGACAAATGATTGTATCATGCTGTCATGGTGAAGGGTTAGAAGATAGGTTGTTATCAGTGAAAGTTGCATGTACTAATGCCTGTGAGGCCTGATCCTCCTAATAGGTTCAAATGAAGGGATTTTTGTAATAAAAAAAATCTCCAGGAACTTTTCTGCAGCCCCTGTAGTATTATGAAAAGAGTATCAAGGAACATATGCAGGATGAAGGCTTGCATCCCTGTCACTGACAGCTTTTAAAAGGTTCATATTTCCTTTCAGGTTGTACAAGTAACTAGTAATTTCATCCCTCCTACTTTGTCATCTTTAATCAGTAAAATACAGCCTACTGCTACTAAACCAAAATTTTCTCCGTTTATCTGCTTTCCACTAAATTAGAAAAACCTTTATCTGATATGCCAGAATAAACTGGGAAATGCTAAGATAAGCAAAAGTGAGGTCAGTACCAGCCACTTATGCTGACTATCCCTTTAGTACTGACAAACTGAGTCCATATATACACTTCTTGTATTTGATCTTTCTAAAAAAGAAGGGGAAAGATAGTAGGATTTTTTTTTGGTTGGGTAAGGCTTTTTTGTTTGGGTGTTTTTGTCTTTTTAATTTCACCACAGGGCTGTTCTGCAACTACTCAATTTTGTGCTCAGATTTTCGTTCCATGAAGTAAGTTTTAGTATATTTAGTGGAATGAGTTGTACTTGGGAAGGCAAACTCTTGTCTGCCGAATGTAAAAGCCCCAGTAAAGGTATTATCTCACTGACCTGTACTAGGATACAGATGAGTAACAGGAATGCAGCTTTAGCAGATGGATTTGTGTAATTAGCATTACATTTAGTTGTCGGGATGGCTTAGAGAAAAACAGTACAACTGAAAAAACATATTTTGCAGATGTTATTTTTCTTGCCAAAGGGCAGGACTGTGAACATGAACTTCATTTATATTTGACAGTTTGCACGTGGAAATGTCTTCTTTTTCATCTAGATTTGTATTAAATCCTTGATTTAGAGAATGCATAGGAAAAGTAAGATAAGAGTGTCTGCCTTAAAAGATAGTACTAGGGAAACATGTTTTTGCATTAGAGAAACTGTAACAAGTATTAAATAGAAAAACTCCAAAAAAATAGCCACAAAAGTAGAATATTTGAAAATATTCTATTTACAAACAAACAAAGAAAAAAACAAAATACAAAAATTTTGTATTTTCAAAGCCATTGATCATATCTCATAAACATGAGGAGGAAGCCTTAGATTTAAACAGGAGCAAGATAATTAACTGAAATCAGATACATAACTCCTTATGTAATTTTAAAATTGCAGTGCTAGCAAGAACCTTGCTCTAAGAGATTTCAAGCAGGTTTCTGTCAGCTTAATTTCCAGGCCAAGCGCTGAAGGCTGTAAGTCTTCTGGGACTTCTGGAATGAGCTGCCTGGGAACTCCAGAGCTTCCAGTGCCTTAGAAGTCTCAACTGTATTAATGCAGTGCTTATGCTGGGTCCTTGCCGCTCATTCTTTGGTAGCTGTGTTTCCTTAGTGTTAACTTTCATAGCAGGAAGGAAAAAAGGAAAAAGATGAAGACAAAAATAAAGACAGAGAAAAAGGTTAAAAAACTAGGTATAAAACTGTTAAGAGAAATTTCTAGAGGATCATATAATGAGAAGACTGAAAAACAAAAAGCCACGTTCTAAAACAGTAGCAGATGACATTTTGGGTTCTCATTATAGAAAAGCATTGTTTAAACATTTTCGTTTTCCTCTTTTTCCAACTGTTTAGCTCTACAAAAACAGCAGCAGGAGAGAGCAACGAGGAAATTGGTTTTTTTTTTTGCTTTATTATGCAATAGGTCTGGTTTATTGACAAGACTGTTACTGCACGCACTGACTCAGACTGAATCTTCTGAAGATTCTGTTCTTTGCTGTTCCAAAACAACATCTTGGCATTTCTTCATCCTTTGTTCATGGAGGACTGGATTTTCCCCCATGTTTTCTATCGTTGGTATTTACTCTGTGGGTATTTCCATTAATGAGTATGGTGCCACTCATAATAAATTTTGGCACATCAGCAAAGATGATAGGATCAAATTTCTAGCAGTAATTCCCATGGATGTAGATTTGTCTTTCAAAAAATTATTGTGACAATCTGTCTTGTTATAAACAAGAATGGGCAGGTCTTGACTTAATTTCTGGCAATTTGACTCTGTTGTTTCTGAGCTTACATTTCTTAACCAAAACAGTCTAACTGTATTTCCATTACCTTTTTTGCCTCCTTCTCCTCTTTCCTTTTTTTTGCTGCATAGACAAAAGAAATGAAAGGGAAACTAAATAATGTCAAAGAGTTGTTACCACATTTTCACTCTATAAAATCCAGGAGAACCATTATTAAAAATTTTGCATTTCACTTGAAATTTACATGCAAAATATAACAAAAATAATTATTTTCTTGATGTGGAATTATATTTGAAATAAAATGTATGGACCTATTTCTGAGTTAGTCTGCATAAGACATAAACAAATTTAAATTCATCAAAGACAAATGCATTTTTGCATTTTTTCTTTGAACCAAACAACCTCCACAACAATTGTATGGGCAGTAAGAGATTTCTTAGGCTGTTCATTTTTCCATCATCCTGGTGAGGTGACTGAGGCTGAGTGCAGCACTGAATCAAAACAAGCAGTCTGACTGTATTCAGCTTGGGGCAGTAGTATTTGATTACAGGCATTTCAAAATGCACTTGTACAAGGGTGTGATTTGTTTCACAGCTGCACGGGATTCTTTGGGGCAGCTATTATGAGTCCTCTGAGATTTTCTTAACTTGACCCATGAGCAGATGGTGTTCAGTGTTCCAGAGAAAATCCCCATTTCCTTTTGAGGAAAAGTGATTAAACAAAAGCAAGAGTAACATCATGTTGGAATTCTTTAGATGAGGCTACAGGGAAAGCCCTCACCTTTTCATTTTCTATTTCAAAATAATTCCTTAGGTATATACAACCTTTCTCAATCAATTATTTTGCTGCAATTATAGGGTGATTTTTTTTCTCCTCTGATTTGAGTTCTTACACACTTTCTCTCTTAGGTAACTAGGGAAAATTGAAACAGAAATTTTCAACATTTTCAAAATTTTTGTGGTTCTTACCATGGAAGAAGATGGATAACATGGGAAACAGCTGGTAGAACATCATGGCTATGTGTTTATGTAGAATTTGCACATTGTACAGGGAGTAAGATTTTTTTGTGAAGCTGCACAGAAGTGAACTTGAAGCTCTGGCCTGACAGGTGTTCTGGGGCAGAGGCTGTGTTTGCACAGGGGGTGTTTCACATCTCTGCACACACAGCTACGAGGAGCAGCTTAGCTCCAAGTTCCTGCAGCACAGCAATGTGGCTAACAAAGCACACATTGGAAGCCACCCTTAACAAAGAGCTGCCAGGCCAGGAGCACTCAAACTGCAACAAGTGGGGTGCAGCCTCTGCACTCTGCAGGCTCACACATTCGGATGTTTGAGGCTGGTTATGAGAACGCAAACTTCCTCCAGAGCAGAAACACCACAAGTTTCCACCCTGTACTGTGTCCTGAACACACTGTACTGAGAGATGTGTCTGTTTGCAAAGCAGGGGAAAAAAAGGCACTATGAAAACCCTAAACATACATAACTACACATTGCATAAACCCTCTGATAACATCCAGAGATGGAGGTTCTGTGGCTGCATTGTTTGATGGTAAGAATTGAGACAAGGTTTTAAAAAACCCTTGCTAACTTCAGGAAGGGGGTGCCTGGAGTTCACTTATCAGCAAGAACATTTATTTGTGTTAGTGTTCTTTGCTTATCAGTAACAGCACCTACATGAGCTTATGGTAGAAGTTCAGTGAACATTGTATTATTTTTCATTGTGTTTCTCACAAAACACTGAGAAATATTTTAAAATGCTAGTACATTTTGTTCAATTTTTAATTTCTTTTTCCTGGCATTTTCTTAGCTTTCCTAAATGTTTTGTCTGGCTGGTAGAAAACCTACTTATTTTTAGCAAATTCACTCGGTAAATTATAAAAATTACAAAAAAAAATTCTTTTTCTGGACTAGAAGCAACAGGAACCAACATTTTAATAGCTTCAGATACATACAATGCAGAGAGAAGTGTAATATTTGTGACTGTTCTGTCACCTTAAATTTCAGAGCTGCTTTACACACACTAAATCCTATTTTAATACCTCTCTAATAGTCAGGCATCTCCTAATTCCAGTGCAGTCAGACTTGAGAATCCAATTCCTTGAGTTTTTGACCCAGTTCTCACAGCTGCCTATAATTTTATGGAAAGAGATCAGGAAATTATCTCTCAGAAGTATACTTGTGCATATATAAATAACATTTAAAAATCTTAAATTCTCTCCTTAGAAATGTCCAGTGTGTAACAAATATATTTCTAAGATTTTTATAATTAATCTGGAATTTGAACTGGTTTATAATACTGTACTGTAACTTGAATTAGGAAAATCAGACTTCAGTTTAAAATTTGATGCCGTCCATATAATTTGACAAACATGGGCTAAGCATGTGGGTTTTTTGCAAATATTTTTTTTAAAAAAGGAAGTGTCAGGGATTTTCCAAAAAATGTAAGCAAGTCTGTGGCAACGATATCCTGACAAGTCAGTGAGATGTCAGCTGTGTCATGCCTCTTTGAAAGGTCCCACATCACCGTTTGATTCAGTTATAAGCCAGTGCTGCTTTCACCTCCCTATCAGACAGTTTTTTGGAGTTCCCTCCTGCAAATATAAATCAGATAGCTTCCTCATGTTATTATTAGCTACTAGCTTGTTGCTGATTATACAAAACCAAATTCTGTTTCCTAAGAGGAACCTCTTGCTAAAAGAAACCCTTGCATATTGGAAAGTAATCAAAACATAAGCCCAGACCACATTTCAGTCAGCCTCCATTGCTTGAACAGCTGCTCTAGCCTGCCAAGTGTAATTTAGAGTATTGTGATGCAACTGTAATTTTTGCTGACCAATGCAAAATCATTCTTCCCTGCTCAGTCCTGTAGAAAAGTCATCCTGGTCGTGGCTTCTAGCTCCATGTACTCATACTGAAGCACTGAGTCATGGAAGAGGGCATGTTGTGTCTTCCTGAGTCACCATCACTATGCTTGCCTTAACAGTGTTCAACTTACTCAAGACGTCACTTCTTCTTCTAAAACTTACCAAGGTTATTCATAATATAATAACTTAGGTTGTTGCAAATAATGAAATGTGAGAAGTGCAGAATGCATCTGTCCATTAATGCTCAGCTTCAGTACAGCTGCCATCGTCTTTTAGTCATATATTGATCAAGGTGGACTTCCTTTTAATGCAAGTCATTATGTAACTGCAGTATATTATATTTTATTATTATGACTTTTTTTTTTCTATAGTAGCTGGAGTTTTCTGGCTGGGGATGAGCAAGATCTTAGGAGGGGACACGGCCAGGACAGCCGACCCAAGCATATCCAAGGGATATTCTATAATATATCCTGTCTGCTTAGATATAAAACCCAAGAGAGAGGAGGAGTGAGGGGATACATTTGTTGTTAAGGTGTTTGTCTTATGGAGTAAATGTTACACATACATAAGTCTTGCTTCCTGGGAAGTGATTGGACATCACCTGCTAATGGGAAGTAGACCAAAAGTCTTTCCTTTTCCTTTTCCTTCCACATACAACCTTGCCCTTTGCTTTATTAAACTATATTTATCTAATCTGTGAGGGCTTTTTTAATCTTATTTTCTGTCCCACCCTTCCTCCCTGTCTTGCTGAAGAGGAAGGTGATAGAGCATCTTGTAGAACACTTGGCATCCTGCCAAAGGAATCCACCAGAAAGCGATGCAAAATAGACTTAGGAATTTTGGATGGAAAGGGGATCCATGTTTGGTCTGTTAGATCCAACAGATTCTTAGGTCTGTTCTAGTGGGTGTCCCCCACCAAGTCAGATTCTTGTTTCACTTCCCTGAGTGGACACATTGTGCCAACATTGGAACAACATTTGTTTGCAAAATGTTGTTTTAAGCTATACTTTGCAAATGCATCCATAGAAACAGAGACCTGACTGTTTAAGTACTTTCCCTGTAGCTGTAATCCCTTTATTGCACTTTTTGACCTTGCACTAACATTCTCAAAAACCTTTTAAAAATTATTTTACATCACTAGGTTTTCTTTCTGTGATGCAAATTGGAAACTTTAACCTCTTTAGCCTATGCTCAATATATAATAAGTATAATTAACAGAATGATTACTCAATGCTACCATTTGCATGATTTTATTAGTCAGAGCACATCTTAAAAAAAAGATTCTTTCTGAAGACTTGGAGGGCGGGGGGAAAGTAATGCTTTGGATGCCTCTGTGGCTACTGTATTGGAATACAATTTGCCCCTTACAAAAGAAGCTACAAAATGAAAATCTTTGCTGATGGGTTGTCTTAGAATTCTTGTGTTTGTGTCTTATGCCAATCTCAAGAGAGATTGTATAACCAGTAGCAGGTTGCAAAACATATTAGCAATGAAAATAAAGTTTTTGGTAAATGCTATTTTGGGTACTGGTTAAAGTAAACACTGCATCTTAGACTGGAGCCGTACGTGTGGTTTTCATTCTTGGACGTTGGAGGGATTACTCTTCTATTATGTAGTTGGATTGTGCAATGTTTTAGTTGATAATGGCTATAAATAGCAAAAAAGTTTGTTTTAAAAATCGTGTTAGACAAGCTCCTTGTATATGTGCAGGTACATAGCTTGTCCATCCTAAGCCTGTGTGTGGCTTGCAGTTATTGGTAATGAAGAGAAGGAGAGGGAAGGGCAGAGGGAGGATGGAAGGGGAGAAAGAAAAGGAGAAAAGAAAAGGAGGAAAATTGAGAAAATATCTACAGAGGAAAAGAAGAAAGCTCAGCTGATCTTCATTTTAGGCTTAACTCTCCATTGCCTAGGAAATATTTAACAAGTGTTCACCAGAAAAGAAAGAACTGAACCTCAGAGGTGTCATTGGAAAAAATGCTTCAAGTAAAGAAACAAGAGCTGTCTAACAACTTCCATTGTAAGGCATGTGCTTTAAGTATTTTTTGTGGGTTTTTTTCTCACCAAGCATTAGTTCCTGGGCTTGAAGGTACATTTCTAATTTTTATTTGGTTGCTCTTCTAAGGTGCCAATCCTGATCATTTTCAGTCTGCTAAATACAGCTAATCCCCCTGTGACTACTCTCATAGCCATCTGCCAATACTGATATAGTTTAAGCTCCTCAGCTAGTGTTTTCCAGCAAGCAAAATATATTACACCATGGAGTATTCAAATTTTGCTTTTTGCCTAATTGTAGATTGCCAGTTCCTTGTCTGCTTGTAGTTTTCCAGTAATTGTCCCTTCCCATCAGCAAAAACCCCACAAACCAACCAAACTAAAACATATCAGAAATAAATTTTTCCCCATGTGTTCAGAGCAGAACAAATGTATAAGACCTCTGGTTTTCTTCATAGCTCTAGTGTGAACTTTTTTCATTTAATTTGTGTTTTTGAAATTTGCCGAAACCAGACTGTCCCGGTTTTGACTGGTGCAGACATAATTTTCTTCACAGTAGCTGGTATGCAGCACTGCGTGTTTTGTATTCAAGATGAAAATAATGTTGTTATCACCCTGATGAATTGGCTCTTGCTGCATAGTCCTCACCCTGAGTCCAGGACTTTTCAGTGCTTCCTTCAATACCAGTGAGGAGCTGCACAAAAAGCTGGGGGAGAGCAAGGCCAGAACAGTAACACGAACTGGCCAAAGGGATATTCCACACTATAGAACGTCATATCCAGTATATAAACAGGGAGAGTCACCTGGAAGGGGACAGATAATTGTTCAGGAATGGGCTGGGCATCAGTCACTGGTGATCTGCAGTTGTATAGTGTATTGCTTGTTTCTTCCAGGTTCAGTTATTATCTCTCATTCCTATTATTATTATTCTTAATATTGCTATTGTTCACTTTATCATCATCATCATCGTCATCATATTCGGTCTTACTATACTTTTTTATTTCCATTAATAAATAGTTCTTAACTCAACCCACAAGGTTTACATTTCATTTCCAACTCTCTCTACTGAAAGGGTGGGTTGGGGGAGTATGCAACTGGTCCTTACCTGCTGTCTCAGATTAAACCACAACATAGGCTCAGCATCCCACGGTGAGGTATTTGTAAGACTGATTAGAGCAGAATGTTTACCTCACGTGTGGCAGAGTAGACAATTCTTTGTAGTTCCAAGTATGATCTTTACTTCTTTGGATCAGAGTAAAATTACAACTCCTGTCATTCTTAATGTGGTCTGTAGTACTTTCTAGATCCTATTCTGCAGAAATAAAACTAGCTAGTAAGTGCACTAGGTATGCAGTGTGTTTTGCATTACTTTCCTTGTATTGCCTCCTGCTTTGTAATTTAAATAGTGTAAGAGGTCTCAAGTCCATTTATAAACCAAACTCCATTTATAAACATAAACTCATGAAATAATGAAATCAAGTTTGCTGTCCAAAAAAATCTTGATCATGACCTGAGTGTTTTAGCATGTGTTCTATTTTTTTTTTTGGTTTCTGACTTCAGTGAAGTATTAGTATACCTCTAGTAATCTCAAATTCTGCACTATATTCCAAGACATATTGAAAAATACTGTTAACAGTTCTCAGGTTTTCAGAATTCTTAGATTAAATGTTTTAAGTAATAATTGCTTTAACGTGCCCTTCAATTGTTTTTTAACATCTGCCTTGGTTACTAATGTACTGGAATATATTGTTTTTATTATCTCATATAATACAAGCCTGCAATAAAGACATTTCCATTCAAATTTACCCCAGCACAAAGCTGGGGGGAAAAAGCGCATTAAAAATCTGTTAAAATTAATAAATATTATTGACATCTGAGATCTCTTCCAAAGAAATTATACAGTATTTAGTGAGAACATGTGGAAAGAATTGTATCTTGTCAAGAATAATTAGCTTTGCAGAAAGAGAATAAGGAACAACTGGCTCTTTACCAGTTCTCCATGGAAAGATCTTGTGTGTATTGTGGATGGTAAACTGAGAATGAGTCAACAATTCTGTGATACTTAAATAAATAAAGCCAGACATGATTTGGACCTATATGTTACGCAATTTAATCTTAAGAACACATAAAGTCCTTCTGTTCTAGCCATGTACTGAGAAGAAATGGTATCAAACATGCTGTAATCTACAACTTAATTAATACATCAGTTAAGTGGGGTGATGAAGGATCCCAGCAAAAGTCCTAATTATAAAATATTTCCAGAAAGACTGAAAGATCTAGGGCTGTTCATTTAAAAGAATACCATACAGGGAAATAGTAGCAATTTACAAGTATATAAAGAAATGTTGCAGCAAACGAGGAAAAGATCAGTTCCCACAGCCATGTTGGCTCAGATAAGACATAGCATATACTGCACAAATAAAGAGCTGAGTTTAACATTGGATAATGGTCTCTCTCAGAAAGTGCTGGAAACCACTAAAATAAGTTTATTGGAGGGGATTTTTGTTCTTTATCACTAGACAGAGCTTAGAAAGTAGTGATATGGAGTACAATATGGAGGGAAGTTTTTTATAGAAAGCAAAGCTTTCTAGTTCTCAGCCACAGTAGAATTTCTATTGGTAAAAGTCTCACACAAACACCATGTCATTTCTGATGGCACTTCAAACAGTTTTTCAAATTCTTACTTGTTTTAAATTATTCCATAGTTGTATCACAGTTCAATACTTGCTGCAATGAAAGGCAACAAGGTGGCATTGTTACACATGTAGCTGGGATTTGTAGAGTAAAGCTCATGAAAACCTCCAAATAAATGCCAGATCACCTTCCATCCTCCAAGGCAGCCATAAAGTGTATCAAACTGGATACACTCTTTAATTCAGTCTCACTCAATTTGAAAAAGTGTGATGTCTGTTTCCAGGGTGTTGTGTGAACTTGCTAATGTGTATTGAAGACTGTGTGAAGTTGACTGAAGACTAAAAGTCTAAACTTGTGTGCCTTCAGCAGAGTGACTTTTTTTTTTTTTTTAATAGTTAGAAATCTCTTGAATCTTGCCTACTGTAGAAACAGAAATTTAGCTAATGTGGCTTAATTTCCTCAAGAAGTAATGACTATCATCAGAAATGTTACCCATGACATGCCCTTTCTATATGGTTTTCTCCACATCATTTCATAGAAGCATAAGTTTTTCTTTTTAAAAAAATAAAAAACCAAAACTGTTGGGTTGTTTTACAGGTCTAGGTCTCAGAGAGATGAGAGCAGTAGTTGATTGGCATAAAATTGTTTATTACATGAACACAAAGGCCTGAAGGCAAGTACTCAGAATGCTTAAAGGCTGTGCTAAAATTTCCTGGCCATGCCTCAAGCAGGAGCAGTGTCTCTTGCAGGTTTTCTTGGTAGAAAGTCATAAGCAATGAAGCAGCAGTTCCCAGGCCTTTCTCTGGTATAGAATTCCAAGCAGGCCCACAGCAGCTCCCAAATCTTCCTCTGGTGTAGCGTCTTAAGAAAGGTTGTAGCAGTTTCAGCAGCAGCTTCTCTATCTTTTTTCTTCTTCTTTTCTTCATTCTTCTTCTGCGTGGATGTGTGCAGCAAAAGCAAGCAGCAGAGGTAGCTAGGTAAGTGAATGGTGGCAAATGCAGGCCTCTATTGTGAGTTTTAACCCTAAAATGACCAACCTGCTAAAAACAGGATGCTAAAACAATTTTTTCTACATCTTTTAAAATTATTCTTCAACATGTGAAAGGCAGTGTCAGTTCTTACATACCTATATGTATATTTGCATACTCTACTCTGTCTATGTGTGTAACACTACTCTATCTGTGTACATATTCTATCTTTTTTTTTTGTTCTAAATTCCATCTAAAAGTCAAAACTATATTCTACTGTGTTTTAACTATGTTTATGAAGCACTGCACTGTTAACTGGAGCTTAGGGCAGTCTGCTTTTACTCAGGCAATTAAAGACACATGAAATATATTCTTACTTACTCAGGTTTAATTCTAACTTACTCATCACCAAAACTTGCACTTATTTGTGTGGTTTAATATATCTGAATTTTTCTAAAGGCTTTAACTCAAATTCTGCATTCTTCTCTCCGAGAGTCTCAGACAGGGTATAACTACTTGATTTCCAACACAAAACAAAACACAAAAAAAACCCCCCAAAAAATCCCCAAAACCAAAACAAAAAAAAACAGTACCAAAAAACCAAAACAAAACAAAGGAAAAAAAAAAAAAAAAAAAAAAGAAAAAAAGAAAAAAAGAAGAAAACCCCACATACAACAAAAATGTCCATATGTTTCTTTCCCTCTCAGGGGAGTGGAAAAATAAAAGAGAGAATTAGAATAGTTATTAGGAAGAAATTATTTCCTCTGTTAAGGGACTGGAACAGATTGCCCAGAGAAGCTGTGGATGCCCGCATCCCTGGAAATGTTCAAGACCAGGGTGGATGGGGCTTGGAACAACCAGACCTAATTGAAGATGTCCCTGCCCAGGTAGAGCAGTTGGAACAAGATGAATTTTACCACCTCTTCTAATGCAAACCATTCTAGGATTCTGTAAATATATTGTTATATTGTTGTTTAATGTATTTATGGAAAAAGATAATTGTTACAACATAAAAGAAGAGTTGAACTCCATAATCTGACCAGGTTGATTCATGAGGTTGAATAGGCTTTGACACTGCAAGCGCCAGTATGTTCATCTTCTTGGAGGGTTTGTCCACCACTGACTTGGTCTCAGACAGTTGTTATGCCCATTGTTCTCCTGAGTACCATTTTAAAGTAAATGAGTATTGTTCTCATTTTGCTGTAAAGTTCAGTGTCTCAGAACACTAGATGTTTCAAAAATAAGGACACTTGCAATTTTTTGTCAAATTTAGCCTTTTGTAGTTTCAAGATTCAGTCAAAAATTATTGTCCTTGGAATTCAAGACAGTGTAATAATGGATTGAAACTGGTTTTACCACATTAAGCCATTATAAAATTTTATCATTTTAAATATTTGTTGCTCAGGAGGGCACAGAGAATGTCAATCCTTCCATTTTTTAACAATTGTTATTTCCGTAGCAGTGTTGCTTGCTATTTTCTTTTGTTTTCCTTTTATAATATTAATTACGTAATTGTGCTAATTCCAGGATACATCTTGTCAGTTGTTTCTTGTGTTTCTTTTAAAAGTATTAGGAAAAAGAAAAAAAGAAAACAAAACAAAAATGGCATTCCATATCATATGTAGCTGAAACACCTCTTCAGATTTTTAGGAAGTGTAAAGTTTAAAGAGATCACAGAAGACTTTACAAAAACAATTGAAGTGTCAGATAACATGCTTGATTTCTGATACTCCCTTGAGAAGAGTATGCTTTAAAAGATTTGAGGGGGGAAAAAAAGGAAAATCAAGGTAAAGCACTGATTCTGTCTAGCCAATAAGTGAGGTAATTTTATCAATGTAAAGATTTAAATGTGTGTGATTTTCTGAAGTTACATGTTTTCCAAGGGCAAAGATATCTCTTAATTTCCCCTAATCTTTCCATGTTTGTTTTATTTGAAAGTAGCAATTTAAATTAAATGAACATCTGCAGTAGTCATCAATGAGAAAACTATTTTGTATATTAAAGCTATTTCTCATCATTGTAGGCCTGAAAAAAACAATATGTAAATTAAATGTCTTATTGATTTGTGTAGGAGGAAGAATAGCTGACTAGCTTCAATATTATGTTTTTCCACAGTTGTAAAATGATTAACAAATCATTACATACTAGTATGTACCGTGGAGAAGAAGCATACTAAAGACAATTTTTTCTAAATTTATTTTTAGCCTCTGTCGTGGGACAGACACAGAGCTTTTGAAAATGTGCTTTATGTTCTGTGCTGTTATATTAGAAACATTTTAGATGGAAAAAAAGTATTGTTTAAAATGACACCATGTATGAAATAGAAGGCTGGGAAGATACAAGGTGAAGTCTTGAAGATGATGAAAATGAGTGAGTTTAGATAGGAGTAGTGCAAGAGAAACAACCAACAGGAATATCTTTCTGTCAAAGGATTATGATCTGATTATAATAGATGCTTCTGCCCAAAATTAAGTTGTAAATGAGGTCATATGCTGAAGTCAGTAGTACAGATTTAATTTAACATTAAATGTGAGGTAGAGAGATAGGAAAAAAATAGGGAGGAAAGAAATAGAGTGAGAGATTAAGCAGAAGATAAAAAGACCTTATTCACCACTTGGATTCCTGTAACATCCTGCTGGTCCTTCTATACCCTGTTCTTCACTGGTGGATGTCTCCCCATTGCTCACCTGGAGGTGCCACTTTCATACAGTCCCAGTTGGGAGCATCCACAGGGTGTAGATGCCATTCCCACAACTTTGGCTGAATGTGCATCCTTTCTCAGTTTTCCCTGTATGTATTTTTTGTCCAGATAAGTCTGAAGTACCCATGGTCTGCACATTAGAATTTTGTCTGGTGTACTAATTCCACATATTCACCTACATTAGGCCTGGAGTTAATGTCTTCCTATTTTTCCATCTGTGCTTATCTCAAATTCCATTGTGGTGGCTTGTTTTATGGGGAAAGTGTCTTGAGATAGGTGACTGCATTCTTTGAGCCCTCACACCACAGGCTCAAACACTGTCTTCCAGGCACTATTCCTCAGTTTGTGGGTTATCCACAGGAGTGATGCGTACGTAGAAAAGACAAAGGAGAAAAGACAAAAACAACAGAACTAATAATGCCAGTAATCATAAAATGTGCAACAGCTATAATTAAATATACCAATCCAATTGCAATCATACACCCAACTCTCAGTAGCCACAGCTGCCAATCTGTGAGTCCCAAAGACTAGAATATGGACTTTAGCCAGGTATTGGGGCTAATTTCCTGAAGCCAGTCTTAGCGTTAGAGAGGAAAAGTTCTGATGTCTGATTAGCCATTTTTTTAAACTGGCTCAGACTTTTCCATTGATGACATTGCATTGTAAATGGTAATAGTGAATTCAGTAAGATTTAACATTGCATATACCCCTTGTTCCTTTAATAATAACATACTTAACACCAACTGATTTTGTAAAGCCATTTTTGACACTTGTTGGAATTGCAAGTTGATCTCTAACTCATATCTGGTCCATTACTGAAGACATGTACATAATGTTTCCTAGGACCCACTGGTGCTATGTAAAAATTACATTAAACCTAAAACCTGTCGTTTTCCCCACCATATCTGGAGCACATATATTACTGATCCATTCTCAGCTTTGTTCAGGGGAACTAAGTTCCTGTCATGTCCTTTCTGCTGATGAAAAGACCCAATTTGGACAAATGGATGGGACCACTATCCTGCACCTTAGACCTGCATGCAGAGTTAGGCTCAGTTGCTTTTCATCAGAATATCCCCAAACTAATCCAAGTGATGCACTACAGTGTCTTGTCTTAAAAGTTCAGGTGCCTATCAAGTACATTTGGGGCTTGAAATTAGCCACAGAATTACAACAAGTATTGATTTTTAAATACAGGGGTATCCCAAACAAACACATGTCACATATTTTCTCAGTTAGCCCAAGACTCATAGGGATGACCAGGTCTTGCAGCACAATTGATTGCCTTTGCACACTGGAACAAGTGTGAATGGATTTGTTGAGGATGTCTCTTCACCTACTTTAAAGGCTTCAAAATAGGGTTCTTTCTCAACCATATCAACATATAGTTGGAGGAATTTTGTAGATAATGGCAGAATTACAGAATACTCTGACTTGGAAGGGACCCATATTCTTGTCCCGCTGGGTAATTCTACACACCATGAGAAATTAAGTTTTACAACACAAAGTTCTCGTACAAAATACAAAAAAAAAAATTTCGTATAAAAACGTATTCAGGCAAATCCATGCTTAAAAATCAAGCCTATACTCACTTCTCCAGTAGAGAGATTAAAGCTCTGCTGTGATTTAGTTCTGACACAAAACAAAACCTGTGGCTACAATTGGTGGGGACGAAAGCAAAATTAATGCCCTTTCAAATTTAGTTGCTTTTTTATCTTTTTTTTTTCTTCTTTTATTATTATTAATTTTTTTAAAATTTTATTTTCAGTTGGTAAATTCCTTTCATTACATTCCTTTGCAATTTCTGCTAGAGGAAATTGCTCCCATGTGTTGGAAGCCTGTGTGGTCCAGTGTACTGTAGTTGCCCTATTGATTGGTATAGATAAAAGTGACGTGAGGTTAAAATACTCTCTTAGGCCACATGCTAGGAAACCTAACAGTAGATCTGGCATATTAATGTGAGAATACAAGTATTTTCAAAAACAGTTACAGGTCTTGACAGCTGGTAAAAGGCTTTTCTGGATTTTATCCATGACCCATTTTCAGTCCATGGCTGCCCATCATTCTAATTTAGGAAGGGGAACTCAGTCATTTGCCATGTAATATTTTCTCCTGTTTTGTTAAGATCATTTAGGTTACTTATTAATATTTCTGATGTTTATGAAAAAATTTGCCAAGTCATGATAAAAAAAGCCTTCTGGGGCAAGACTCAGAATGCAAACTGAGAATTCCAATTGAGTATTGGAATCATGTTTGCATGATTCCAATACTCAATTGGTCAAAATAAAAGAGTACATCCATAAGATAGAAGTATAAGCTTTCTCCACACCATTTATTCTTTCAGTAAACAGACAAACTCAGCAAAAATCAAACTAACAGTACATTCTGTGTTTTTTCTTATATAATCTTACTAATATTTGGTCTCCCAACAAATTCCTGTCAATAAAACACAAACAAATCACAAAAACTGATAAACTGAAAGCACAAACAATTATGGGGGCTAGTTAAATGTTCCATCAGTTTCTGTTATCAGCTTTCTATAAAAAGGTGCTTATCTCAACTTCCTGTTGTGATAGCTTTTCTTATGGTGACAGTGTTTTGAGACATGCAATTGCAGTCTTTAAGTCCTCACACAAAGTTAACAGAGAAATTTGTAGCAATCGAAACAAAATGAGACTACAACAAATGTCAGTCAGCACACAACCAAAGTTGGACCCTCCAGTCAGGTAACAATAATCAAGAAGGGCAAGACTTGTGTAACCTTGGGGCAAAAGCTAAATAACTATGTTTTCACTGCTAGAAGAGACCTCAGCTGGGACCAAAAGTTCTCTAAAGAGGGAGGGGAAAAAAAATACACTTTGATAAAAGGAAGGGTTACTAGGAAGTCATGTCATCTTTAAAATTAAAAGAGAACCTCTGATGAAGCTAAGTGTTGGTTTTCTGTGGGTTTTTTTTGTGGGTTTTAGTTTGGATTTTTTGTTTGTTTGTTTGGCGTTTTTTTGTCTCTCTTGCAGAAGTCAGTATTTCAATGGATAAATTGGTTTTGGTTGGTAGTTGTTTTGTTGTTTTTTTTCCCCCATCACTCAAATTCAAAACAAACAAAACAAAAATACTAATAGAAATCTAGGGCCTTTAAAAAAATTTAAAAAAAAGAAAAAAAGGAACTTGCTGGAGGGCTAAACTGCATGAAATAATGGTCATCTTCAGACAAATAAGGTTTGTAATGTAGTTTTTTCAAGTTTTTACATGAGTCTTTCTAGGCCTCTTAAAGTAGAGTAGTTGTGTTCTGAAACATCAGCTTGGCAGATATATTTGGGTGTTTTTTAATATTCCTATCTAGTGCTAGGAATATGCAATACACAGTAGTTCCATGTGACAGATGTGTCATGGTAATGGAACAATAGCTGTGTCCCCGCTATTAAGTATAATAAACATTTGTAGTCAGTACCTATTATGTTATCCCATATGATTTCCATAATAAAATAGATCTGTCAATACATATCATCACAATACTATATATGAATAAATCCTACAAGATGATGTGGTTGTCATTGACTTGCACACCATTGCTTCAAGAAAAAAATCCAAAGTAAGCTTTGAAGATTAGTATGTCTCTGTGTATTTCTTTACTTTACTTTCCAGTGTATTTTTATACCTAAGGGTATTAGTAAAAGTGATCCATCTCTGTAGGATTTACTTTTTATACAGCTTTTGTTAACTGAATAAAAAGGAGTGTTCACAATGAAGTTTCAAGAAACTCCAGTAGTTTTTTGGAGTATATATTATCTCTGAAATACAAAAATGCATCAAGTTGAAAAAATACAGATTTCAGAACATAAGCATGATTTTATGGAAGACTATTCTTGTGGTAAGATTCTTGCCTTGAGTATAATTGTTAAAAGCAGCATAGGTTGTGGTAATACGATTTCATTTCTTAGTGCTAATTGTGCCAACTCAAGAATGCATTTGGGGAACAAAAATAACTTTCATACCTAAGAAATAGTAAAAATTAGAGAGATGAAGTGGGTTGGATTTTGTGTCAACGTCAACTATGTTGAGAGCACGTCAAGGGAAGTGATCCTTGCC
This sequence comes from Certhia americana, assembly GCA_018697195.1. Lineage (NCBI taxonomy): Eukaryota > Metazoa > Chordata > Aves > Passeriformes > Certhiidae > Certhia > Certhia americana. Next base: position 55,832,952 of record CM031878.1, read on the forward strand.
TTCTCCACTCACCTGGAGTGCTGGGTTCAGTTCTGGCCTTCTCAGTACAAAAGGGGCATGGACAGATTGTGCCAAGTCCAGTGAGGGCCACAAAGAGGAGCAAAGAACTAAAGTATCTCTTCTGTGTGGAAAGGAACAAACACTTTGAATAGAAATGCAGAGTTCCTACTTTCCCTGATGCTTACTTGTTCAGTTATGTTATCAGATGATAAGTGTAACACTAAGCTTGGTGTCTGACCCAGCCTCTACCTTCTGCAGAGAGCTGTGAAAGGTTTCTAGATTGTGCTGGAAATTATTTTTGGGATCACTGAGTATTCATGAATGCTGTTCTAAAAGAGCCAACACAGGATGCAATCCCAACTTTCTGGCAGAGTATGAAAGTACACGTAAGCAAACCCAGAAGGTTTATCCAACCAGGTATGTCAGTGAAACATGTATCTAGGCCTCTCTCAGACACATCAGCATCAATGCTAAGCTTACTTAGATGAGCTGACCTGAGAAACAGAAGGGCTGGGTAAGTTACACCCTCTTAACAGGGATAGCAGTGACCACTTAATCTCTAGACAGCCTGACTCCTGCGCCGTCCCTTGGGCTGCCCCGTTGTGCGTCATCTCTCGAGTAGGTCACTGGCTGTAAAGCACATACTGGTCTCCAGGGAGAGCACAGAAAACCCTGATTTCTCATACCCCTGAGAGCTCCTTTTAACTATCATCTCCATTTTCTTCAACTCATCATCATACATGCATAATTTGACTCTTTCAGGGAAAATTCATGTTCCTCACACGCCTTTAAAAATAATTACAACTTAAATAAATGAAAAGGGCAAGGAGAGACTGAACAATTGGGGGATGAAAAAGGGAGAGGGAGTGAGCAGTTTGGCTTCTGTGAGCAAATGACATGTAATTTCCACAACTTGAGAAGGAATACTTATGTTGTCTTTATGAGTTGTTCATTTATTTTAAATATATATTTTTTAAAATTTAATTTGTGCTTTCAGGAACTAATATAGAAATTGCATAATGTCCCTTTAGAAATTGGTGACTAAGCATGTTCACTTTAAATGATTGTACTAGCAGTAGCTTTCTAAAATATAATTTTTTTTCATTGCAAGTTAAAATTTTTCCAGCATTGGTTAGCCTCAATATAACATGAATACTGTAAGCGCAAAAGCTATACTCCTTAAGATATGATGATGAGATAAGAACCATCAGAATGCAAAGGAACCTATCAAGGTTACACTGGGAACAGAGTTAAAGAATTTGTGGTTTGTAAAGCACAAAAATCCTTTTTCAAAGGAAAAAAAAATATTTGCTTCTGTATTCTATTTATGGCCTTTCAAGGTGTCTCTTATGCTTATCAACAGCATTTTTTTTTCCATTTTCTTCCACCAGGTGTTTCATTCCAAATGCCTATGCTGCTCTCTTCACCGCTGCTCTGGTGCCATTAATGTGCCTGGTGGTGGTTTTTGTGGTGTTCATCCACGCCTACCAGGTGACTCCTCAATGGAAGGCATATGATGATATTTTCAGAGGAAGAACAAATGCAGCAGGTATGATTTGTTGGCTACCCCTATGCAAACAAGTTGTACTTGGGAAAGGTACCCCACCTGAACCCATGGTTGAGTGGATATGTACGCGCTTAGTTTAAGATTAAACCTGCTAGTGTCCCTTTGAAGTCTGTGAAAGTGCTTTGATGATCAAAGCTATGCAGATGCTTAACAGTCTGAGGGGGATAAAAATATGTAAAACCTAGAACAAGAAATTTTTATCACTGGCTTTGTGACTAAGTTTAGTCTAGCTAAAGAGAACAGGATTAAAACAAAGCACTGCCTGGCTTGGAGCACTGTGTCCACATGCTAAATTTTGGCTGGAAGTACTGAACATCCTGTCCCTGGGATGGGGCTGGGACTGCTTAGGTGCAATGATTGCCTACTTGCAGGGCAGCATCACCTATGGATGCAGGCTGTACCCCCTGCTCAACCCCATGAGATGGGCACAGCTTTGGTCCCTGTGTTTTGCAGTGTATTTTGTGGCTGTAAAGCCATGCACAGGGTGCTCTGTGCACTGGACTATTTGGAGTTAATGCCTCTGTTTTGATATTTCCTATGCTACTTGCAACTGAAACGTGCTTGAAAGGAAAGATCTGTCTTGTGCAAAACAGGAAGTTTCAGTCAGCCTCCTCCGTCACAGCAATTTCAACTACAACAATGTTCCCAAAATAAAGTTGTGGCAGTTTAGACCAATACTGTATTAATAATGATAAGGAAACTCTGAGGAAAGCTGAGAATATTTCTCTTGTCTTCATGGTGTTTTGTAAAAAGAAAATTAGTTTTATAACCTAGTGCAAATAATTTTTTTATATTTGGGTTATAGAGATATATTCATTCCTTCCTTGAGAAAATGATAATAAATATAAAGTAATTATAATCTGGAATATCTGCAAATATTTCTGTCCTTTCACAGTGTTAGCTTGGCTAAGATCTCTATGAATTTGGGTAAGACCTAATGATATTCAAGACTTTAGTTGCACTGTTTCATTTCTCTCTGATTACAATGCACAGAAGTGGCTCCTCTTGTCAGTCTTTCAGTTAATTTATTTGTAATTAACTTTGTTTGGTATCTCTAAGGATATTTCTTAATATTATGTTGAGGGTTAAGTCTTGTCTCAAAGCAATTAAAAAAAAAACAAGCAAACTGAATATTGAAATAATACCATAAATACAGTTGTCATGCAAAATGGCAGAAAGTACTAATAGTAATTATAACTGCATGACATAAAGACATGAAATAATAGGACTGAAACAAATTTTTCATTTAGCACAGAATTTAAGGTGTTTTCTTTCTTCAAAAGAATCTAGAAAATAGGGTGGAGATTGCCAGTCTCAGAAGAAAAAAAAATCAGGAAGAGAAAAGTTCAGTAAGATCCCTCCTTCCTTCTTTTTTTTTTTTTTCTTCAAGTCGATTGTAATTTTTACTACTTGTGCACCTGCAAGTCAAACTGCTGTTTTGCTTCCAAAGAGCTTTTGTAAGCACAAATTAAACACTCCATACAGTGACGGTGAGAGCAGGCCTTTGAGAAAAGTTGTTTTAGAGAGGAAAACAAGCTGTCTCCTGCAATTTATGGTGGCTGTAATTGTATATGGTGTCTCCATGTAGCTGTGTTTATGATTTAAGCTTTTAGCAAGGAAACATGGTGATTTCTGTAGTTTGTAACAATGCCTGTAACTGCATAACATGGTACTAACTGTTGACTAAAGGCCTCTGGCTTTTTTGACTGAATATTGGAATTAAAGCTGGTGGTAGTATATTTACACAGTTTTTAATGTCTTCTGGGTATATTGTGCTTATAAGATGTAGTCAAAGGCAGTTTTCAGTGGTAAGGCCTAGTATCACAAATCTTAAATCTTGACGTTCACTCAGCTGACTCTCTTACAAAACTCCTGGGCGCTGCTCCTGCTTCTGTTATTGTAGCCATGTAAATGGCTGCTGTGGGAAACAAAATTTTTCACATCAATGAATTTGTCTGCAATCAGTTTCATAAGGATATCTTACTTTTGAGACATAGAGGAGGTCTTGGATTATACCTGCACCAGGTTCTGGCTTACAAGACACTATGTGTTGGGGAGGTCTCTTGGCAATGTTGTGTCTTTAAGTTACGCAGACATGAATTAATTTTTTATGTTTTCTTATGGCAGTGAATATGCCAGGATTTCTTTCTGTTTCATCCAAAACCAGAATAAAGGTGGAAGCACCAAGCAATGGTTTAACTATGTCAAAGGCCTTAGAGCATTCAGGACAGGTGAGAGCAGCTGCTCTTCCCTTTTCTACTAATACAGTAACTCCATTATAGAAGGCCACCACATTATTCTTCTACAGCTATTAGAATAAATTCTGTAAATTCTGTCAAACGTCTTTCTGAATTTAGGTGCTAGCATGGTCTTTTACTATTTTTTTTATCCTAGGAACACAGTTGGTTGCTACCCACACTAGAGGAAACTCCTGTGTATTTTTTCTTTCCCAAGAGCAGAATAACAATGCTGGGTTCCACCGTACATGCCTAAAAGAAAACATTTGGCAGCAGGAAAGAGGATTTGTAGACAGATAAATATTTTCTTGGAAAACTATTGGGTATAATTGAAGAGTTTGTAACTTTCATTTATACACAGATGCCCATTTTTAATTGTAGCTCCTTTTCTGTCATGCATATTTTTTTCCTAGTCTTTTGTATTTGTCTTGGGTACCCTTAAATAAATTCTCATCTCTCATACCCTGTTCTAGTAGTTTCTTGAAAATACCATGGCCCAAAGACAGCTAGCCCAGCAAAAATCTGCTTTTAGTAATTGGTGTCAATTCCTTTGGCAGTGGTCTGTGATCTTCCTAGAAAGTGTTTATACTCTTTACTTGTGACTAGACTATCACTGTAGAAGAATATGATTAAAACAAGATTGTACTGTAGAATAAACACAAGTAAATAGGGTTTGCCAAACCTTAATTTGAGCAATATGCACACTTCTCATTATCCTGTCTGGGGCACCAAATATGTGAGTTTGACCTCTCATGCTCTTTTTTACTGTTCCAGAATTGCTCTGTTCGTGGTCATGTTGGTTTGCATGGTAATTGATACAGTTTAATTAGCTCAGGGAATTTTCTTCAACCTCAAGAAAAGGCAGCAGGAGAGTCACTCCCACAAGAATTAGTTACCTCTTAGAGCAGTCAGCTCTTCCTTCTCAGAAATGAATGTTTGAAAGAAAATTGTGAAAGGTTGAAAAAAATAGTGAAAGCTGATTTTCAAGGAGTGCTAACTCTACCTCTAGTGTAGTCATTCAGAGATAGGCATTGAGCTTGCTTAAAAAGAGTTTTCACTTTGTACTTGTTCTGTTTGCCAGCCTTTCAGCAAACATATTCTATTGGCTGACTATCCTCCTATATATAGAAACTACTTCTCAAAAGTTAGCCTTGACAGGAGCCAAGCCAGAAGCATTCATTGGATAAACAGCCTTTGGGTTAACTAATATTTAAGTTTTCCCCCCAGGACACACTTGTCCCTCCTGGCTGCCAGGGCACTGCTGGATCATGTTCAGTTTGCCACTGACCAGAACCCCCAGGTCCCTTTCCATGGTGCTGCTCTCCAGCATCTCATTCTCCAGCCTGTCCATCCATCCAGGGCTGCCCCATCCCAGGAGCAGAATCTGGCATTTTCCCTTGTTGAACTTCATCTGGTTCGTGATTGCCCAGTGCTCTGATTTGCTGAGGCCTCTCTGCATGGCCCCCCTGCCTTTGGGGGAGCCAACAGCTCCTCCCACATTTGTATCATTTGTGATCTTGTTTAGTATCCTCTGCAGTCCTGCATTCAGGGTGTTTATGAAGATGCTGAAGAACATAGGGCTGAGGATGGAACCCTGTGAAAATCCACTAATGACAGGTCCTAATACACAAATACAGAAAATGATTAGTAACAGAACAGCAATCCAATATAAATGGTTTCATTTTCTGTTTGCTAGCCGTTCATAATTTCACAAAAAGATTTAAAAATGTAACAGGACAACTTGATTTTGTTGCCCCAGATAATTGTAAACAGATGAGCTTCATTTATTGAATGAATCTTGAGCTGATATAATTTTCATGCCCTACTCAGAAATATGCAGTACCACTTATCTGAATCAGATGTCATTATTGTAAAAGCTCCAGAATTAATGTAAAGATTAAAACATCATGTTGCCAAAATACAAGTTCATTAAGAATGCCTTGGATATTTATTTGTAAAATTTTAAGTACCTACTTTCATAGTCCTGCATATGAATTTCTTTAATATAATATCATAGAATGGTTTGGGTTGGAAGGGACCTTCAAAATTATCTACTTCCAGTCTCTGAATATATTTATTGTGTGAGCAGTATGCAATGCCTAGTCACAAGAGAACGTGCTGAATAGTCTGCCTACACCTACTACTATCTGATGTTCTCAAGAAACAAATAAATAAACCCACAAAATGCAAGTGCAGGACATTCCAAACATGCTTCTGTGCTCAGGAAATGAAGCTGAGGACAGGGCTTTTGATTTCAAGTGAGAATGTATCTGTAAACATGTAGTTGCATGTCTTCCCTAACCTGTAAGATAGATGCTAAAGTCTTTATCTCAAATCATAAGATAAATATCATGTATCCAAGAGAATCAAAGGAATAGTGAATTGCAGGAATGCTTTCATCTTGAATGGCAACATGCATCTAGAAATCAAGAACCAGATGTTGTCTACTTCTGAACTAAGAGTTATGGACAGTATTCACAGTTTTCATCACACACTGGATATAATATTTTAGTCTTCATAGTGCTCCAGGAGCTTTTTTTTTTTTTTTTTTTTTTTAAATTAGAAGCAAAACAAATCTTTGCCTCCAAGCGTTTTTACAAATACTATTAGGACAAAATGCAAAAGCATAATTAGAAGCCAAAATAAAGAACTAAGATCTGAATAAGGTAATAATATAAATGCATCATCTTCACTTGTGTAGTTTAGATTGATTGCACTGTGCTTCATATGTCCAAATTAACTTTTTTCCTTTGAAAAAACCTGCAGAAGCAAGCTCACATACAGCTTGAATGTACTGACAGTTGAAAATTTGGCACTCATTTAATATTTTCCAACTGTGCATCTAAATAATTTTGTTATGTGTAAATAAGTAGGCTCATATTTTTCTTTATTGTTTTGACTTGCTACTTTTCTGGGATTTGCCATGTTCTCTGCATAACCGTAATAGCATAAGCTATGATAAAATTACTCTTTTTTTTATTTTATTATAACACAAGGTGTCTTAAACATGTATGTGATAGTTTGCCAAAACCCTGAGATTTATTGCAAAGGTTGGAGAGGCTAGTCTTTTGTGATTTTGAAGCAGTGATATATTTGTTATGCTTAATGGGACATGTGCTTTTCTTTTAGAAAATTTCCTTTAATTTCAAAATTTTCCTTGCCACACGGATCAGCAGATCAAAAAAATATAAATTAACAAATTTTTTTTTCCCCACTCATTTAACTTTGTATTTTTATAACCTATCAATGAACATTTTTTTTCCAGTTTGATTTCATGGACAGCTTTCTGGTCTTCAGTATCTGATACTGTTAAATCCTGCACATTTAACATTCACAATCAGGAATCAGTAGTTTTGTTATGATTCATTGATTGCATGTTCTTGGCGATGGTATTTTCTCTTTGAACTTTATGAGAGAAATCTGTCTTGTTTGTTGTTTTCTTTTTTTGGCCACAAAACCCTGTTACCAAACTCCTTGTTTTTTACTGCAGCTGTTGAAAACAATTGAAAACAGAGCCAGCAAGATTTGGAACACTGCTATTCAAGCTTATTTAAAAAAAAGGTTTTGTGACATTTTTGTATTTACATTGCTAAGTTTAACTGATGACTTCTTAAGCAATAGCCTGTAAATATTTTACTAATTCAGGTCTCCCACAAATTGTTGAAATCCTGTGAAGCAACACACTGTCCCCAGTCATCTGGGGAAAAAAAATTTATAAATATCTTTCAGGTTTTGCAGTAGGTCTTTATGTTGAGCTAAGAACTGTTAAAAGCTATTCAGGTTGCATTAACAGTTGCAGTTTAACAGCCTAAGGAGAAGAGACATAGTAAATATATATAGGTAAACTCTGAAGATAATTAAATCTGAATTTTTCAATTGTTTCTTTTATTGAATTTCTTATTTATTAAAAAAAAAAAAAAAGAAAAAAAGAAAGAAAATGACATAATATGGACCAACATAGTGGTGAGAATACAGATATTTGGATACAATATGAAAACACAGTTCATGCTTTATTTTCCACAGTTAAATCATATAGATATTTTCTGCAAAGACACATTCTGCAATATACTTCAAAGCACTAATATTATTTAATAATTTTCAGGTTTTAAAATTTCTATTTGATTTTTTAACATTGCTGTCTCTAATATCAGGGGAGGCAGAGAGGGAGGCAGAAAGTGGCAAAAGGCAGGGAGGGAGGGAGGCAGGAAGGAAGATGCAGAGGGAAGGAAGATGCGGAAGGTGCGGAAGGAGGGAAGGAGTGGAAGGAAGGTGCGGAAGGCAGGAAAGAAGGCAGGAAGGAAGGCAGGAAGGAAGACAGGAAGGCAGGAAGACAGGAAGGCAGGAAGGCAGGAAGGCAGGAAGGCAGGAAGGCAGGAAGGCAGGAAGGCAGGAAGGCAGGAAGGAAGGAAGGAAGGAAGGAAGGAAGGAAGGAAGGAAGGAAGGAAGGAAGACCTTTAAGTTTCATAGGGTTTATATTTCTACTTTGATGCCTTTGTTTAAGTGAGTTGTTGGTTAAGTCAGACAGTAGATTTTCTAAATGCTTGTCCATTGCTTTTCCTAACTTTAAAGAAAAAATGCCCCTTTATAACAGGAAGCAGTTGTTGACTGAAATTGCACAGGAAATTTTCTGTTGCTTCTTCCCCACCTGGTAAAATAAGTCATAGTAGTCAATGTCTGTTTAATTCATAATCAATCCCCAGGGATGAGAGGTTGACCTTGGGAATTGTCGCTTCATTAGTGAAGTTACAGTGCCATATTTGAATCCACCTCAAATCTTCAACTTGCTGTTAGATGAGCTATCAAAAGCGTGACAGTGTGTTGTGGTGCAAGGCTCCTCCTCATCTTCTTGTTCATCTTCACAGTTGCTTACACTTCTTTTTTCTTCAATGCTGCTCATCCTCCCAGTCTTGGACTACCAAGAGGCCACATGCTCTTAGTGCTCTCAGATGAAGAGGCTGGCAGACATCCCCTTCCCATGATTTCTAAAAGAGGTGTATCGTACATATGAAGGGAGTTGATGGACAAGATGCATTTGGTACTGAAAAATAAGCTTCCTTTTTTATTAGGCAGTTTCATCCTGTGTTCTAAAATTTAGTATCTATCACCACTTTTCCAATCCTTCCAGGCACACAACTATGACAAGTGTTGCAGTTCTCATTGCTGAAGACGCATGCACAGGCTGATTGGAACCACAGTCCTGTGGGGTGGAAATTCTTTGTGGACATCAGTAAGCAGCCTGCTTAGCTTGCAGTAGGTTTGGGTGTAGGCATAGGAGATCATGAGATTCTTTTTCTCAGTAGGTCAATTACAAAACATGGAATAATAGAATGGCTTAGGTTGGAAGAGTCTTTTAAAGGTCATCTAGTCTCACCTCTCTGCAATGAGCAGGGACAGATGCCTTATAATGCAACAGAGGACAAAACTGTAAACTGTCACCAGTCTTCCTTTTCTTTGTGAGGTTTATCTCATAAATATAGAATTGTGAGGGTATAGTTTGTAACATGCTTAAAAATACTGTAGGTGAAATCATAAGTGTTTGTAAATGTTCCATGTTTTGCTTCCTGCTGTTTCTTATCCTTGCTTTTACTATAAGGAAACCAATCAGCAAACATAAAGCTGGTGGCTTTTTCAGCTGGGCAAACTGGCATTTTATTACCAGAATCTTATAGAGTTCCTTGCACTGGTAACTCCTCTGAATTATCAAAGTTCAATATGATTTTGTGAAAGTAAATCCTATGAAGATTACCAAATAGGAAAAAAAGCCCTGTGTCTGGTTAGGGGAGCTCCTGACTCGTAAATGGGAGAATTGCTGGGAAAAGTATCATATCCACCCCATATTTTTGGCCCTTCTTGAAGGCAAGACCAGACAAACTTTTCATATACCCACTACAGTTCCTTTTAAGTTCTTGATGAGGTGATTAAATTTTTCCATCTTCATATTTTTCCTCATTCACGAATTTTGTAATTTAATCCAAATCCACATTTGATTACTTGAAAATATTGCAGCATATCTTTCTATTTCTCACTGTCATTGTTTTTGTGTGAATCACTTAAAAAATCTTGTGCTCACTCTAAGAACTGTCCTACTGTAGTAAACTGCATTTTTGCTACCCTTAATAACTTATTACAATGTACTGCAAATCCCAGAACAGAAAATGAATGTTATAGATTAACAAGGAAATGATATTTTCTCAACAATGAAGAAGGAGTGACAAACTGGGGACAGCTCCAGTTTTTTGGTAAATTGAATGCATGCAATTTCACATAGTTAAGTATCAGGCTGGACTGTGGTAAGTTTTCAAACTAAAAAACTGCAGTTAGACTGTATAGTCTGATTTATCTGTCATACTCTAATAATCTGTCAATATTTCTTAAATTTATAGTAAGGAAAAGGGGAGATATTTCAAGGAAAGACATGAATAGTCAGGACAATGATATATGCATGCATATATACATTTATATGCATTTAAGGAGGGTGTGGACTACCTGTTGCTTAAATAAAATCTTCCATCACTTCTAGTATTAAAAATGATAAGTGTACAAAAAATATGGACCAGCATGGCTGGATTATGTAATACCCAATAGAACAGCTTGTCTCAGTTATGTCACAGTAATTTTGAGTTGACTTCTCCACATTAGTCTTATCTACCAAGGTTTATCCAAGTAGTCTAGAGGCAACTGCTTACACTTGGACTTAGAGTAAAAGTCATGTCAGTGAAGGTTCATCTCAGAATAACCCTTTGGGGTTTCTTTAGAATGGGATTGTTGGTTTTATGTTCTTATGAAGAAAACTACAAATAATTAGACTATTTTGGTCCATATCAAACCTATTTATTGGTATTCTTTTCCTTTGTGCAATTCTGATTTTGTGAACTTAAAAGAACTTGTTGCTTTTTTTATGGTATGTTTGCCCTAATTATTGAGGTTTTCTTGGATCAAAATTCAACAAATGCAGATATGTAAGTTGAACATCCAAGGGTTTAAATGTTGTTAAAGTTTCAACTCTGTATTAGCTCTTTGCAATAGTGATAACAAGGCAATTGTTACCAATGAAGGAAAAATAGGAACCATAAACTGTACCAATATTCAGTATGTGGCAAAAAGCAGGCATCTTTACACTTTTTCTTGTTAAAATCTTGTATGACTTGAGGCCTTCCCTACATTCAAAAGGCCCTTATTATTTGTAGCATCAAACAAAATGGCTAAAGGGCTCCCAAACTGCTGTTTCTGGAGCAATGCCTGTCAAAAACACATCCCCAGTCTTCGTTGATGCTGCATAACTAATGTGGAGAGGGGCAATGTCTGGCCAAGCACCTCTGCCCCTGAGGTGTGCAGACCTGGCAAACACGGACTTTGAATTCTGCTGCAAACATGGTAACACAGGGGCTGGCTCTTGTCAGTCAGAAAAACATGTGGGGGAGAAAACTAACTTTTGTTTTCCTTATTGCAAACTTTGTCCAGGCAGACATCTTCCTGCCAGCATTCCCTATATCTTTTATGCTGTAAATACAGTGGGGAACATAAAATAGAGATGTTTCTGTGCATCCTTAAAGGCAGATTCTGCACATATTTTTGAAGGTCAATGAAATTAACTGGTTCAAAGTCTATCTTGTGTTTCTCCTGGGCTGAGAGGAGGTTGTCACTCCAAGTTTTATGGGGTCAGCTGTCTTATGTTTGACTTGAAGGGGGAAATAACAACAAATAAATCAACAAAAGAATAAGCTATTGTAATTTCCTACTACCCTGTAAGTGGCCAGAGCTGGGACTGTTTATGTATCCATACGTCGTGGTTTGACACTGGCTAGAAGCCAGGCACTCATGAAAAACCATTCACTCATTCTCCTCTGCTATAGTTGAGCAGAGCAGGGGGAAAGAGAAAAAACTAAAAGGCTCATGGGGAGAAATAAGGATTAGAAGAAAACATCTTAAGGGCAAAATAGGTTCAAAATTCAAAAGATATAAAGAAAAAATGCTAACAGAATTAAAAGAGGATAATGAGAACTAAAATGAACCTTTAGAACACCCTTTCCTGTCTACGCCCCCCAGCCCTTCCTTCCCATCAACAGTGAAGGGAGACAAAACATGGGGTCAGTTTTTTTAGTCAGTTTTTCAGTCAGTTTTTACTCTTAGAAAATCTTTCTTCACTTTGCTTAGGGAGACGAGTCTCTTCTGTTATCTTGTGGGGTCCTTTTCATGGGAAACAGTTGTTTGTGACTTCTCTAACGTGGTTCTAATTTTCATGAGTAGCCCTCCTGCCTGACGTGCTGTAACGTGAGTCCCTCCCACGGGCAGAACAGTCCTCCCAGAACTCTTTGCATGGGTCATTAGTCCACAGAGTCTAGTCTTTTAAGGATGAGCTGTTCTAGTTTGGAAGCAAGGATCATCTTTCTCTATCTCTGGAAGCAAGGGTCTTCTCTCTCTCTTTTTCACTAGATTACAGCCTTTCAGCATCCATGCACTCCAGTGTGAGCACCTTTTCGATGGGCTGTGAGTGGACTTTTATATCCCCACATGCACTTCATGGATTACAGGGAACAGTTTGTTTAATTCTAGTCCTCACCACAGCTGGCAGAAGAATCTCAGCTCTGACGCCCTGAGCACCTCCTGCCCCCCCTCCTTTCACCAGCCCTGGTGTCACCGTGTCATTCTCCTCACGTGTCCTCACCTTTTCCTTTTCTCTGACTTGGGACAGAATTGGTGTCCATAGGCCCCTTGTTCTCAAGTTCTATCCATTGAAAAGTTCTTACAGGGTTTAGCAGTGCTGAAAGGTTGATCCTGTCTGGGCTCCTCACGGGGGAATCTCTCCCCATGTCCCACATGGTCCCCGCTGGCACCGCACGCATGGTGGGAAGGGCCCCAGTGGCTGCCTCAGCACCCCTGGGAGGAGAGGAAGAAAGAGGAATTGCATGCGTTTTTTCCTTTAAATATGTCATCACAGAGTTGTAAGCAATTACTGTAATTGGCTTAGCAGCACATCTGTTTTCAGAGTCATTTTGTGATTGTCTTTGCCAGGCAAGAAGGAAGCTTCTAGCAGCTTCCCACAGAAAAAATTACTTCTGTGACTGGTTTCTTCCCTCCATACCAAAAAATCAAGCCATGCAAAACCAACACAGCATAATATTTTTTCTTCTTTTCCTTTTCCTCTCAATTCTTAGAAATCCATTTTCTCTCAAAAATTTCTAGAGCTTTCCAAGAGTTCTTCCATTCTTCTCCAAAGTTCAGCATATTTTTTGATTTCACGTGTGCTCTTCCCACTACTTGGTTTGCTGAGCTGGGCTGTGCTTCTTCTCCCCCTCATATCTCTCAGACCCCTGACAGTGTCCTTCTGCTGGTCTTCTGATCCCAGGGCAGAGTCATAAAAGCCCTGGGACACCCACCCAGCTGGAGCAGGAGAAGGGCTGCCTACCACTGGAGAACAAGCTCCAAGGTTAGCCACAGACAGCAAAACCATGTTCTGTGTCAGTAATGCTTTAAAAAGTGTTTTTTTGCGAGGATGCAGCAGCTGAAATGCTGTGTTTGTGCTTTGCAGAGATCCCCTTGGTCTTGTACCTCTTTGCCCTGATTTCCATCACCTGGCTGTGGGGAGGATTGCACATGGCTTACCGGCACCTCTGGATGTTAGTCTTCTTCATCATCTTCAACAGCCTGCAGGTAAGAGCCAGCATCCAGTCCTTTGGATTTCTGGCTGGCCTCGGGGTGTTCTCTCCACTCACATTTGTCATTTTGGCTTCAGCAGCTGAACAACATCCAGTAACTCACTGTCACAGTGTGGAAGTGTGTCTTTTGTTTATTTCTCAAGCTGGCAAATGGAATGCATATTAAAGCAAGGGATGCATTGTTTTTAAACAATAACACTATAATTGCATAGATTTAATTTCATAGCTAATACACTCAGAAAGAAAATTGCTTGCTTCTGTATGTAAAGTGTTACTGAGATAATTATACAAGTGAAACTGAAGTATCTGCAGAATGCTTTGCAAAATCACTATTTCAATTTTCTGTTGATTTTACTATTACTCTTACTATTATTATTATTAATAATAACAATAATAATAATAATATTAACCACATAACATTTAAAATTCTATAGCCCTAACACTGAATTTTATTCCATTGTAAGCTTGAAGCTTAGCTTTTCTCATATAGCTTATATATTGGTAAAGCAAATAACTTTTATTGAAAAAGGGAACAGAGACTAAATGTCCATCATTAATAATAAAAAAAATGTAAATAGCTCTTTCCAAAATTTTACCCATGTGAGTGTTTCCACTAGGTTCTCTAGTGTAAAGCACTGCATTTAAAAAACATACTGCATATTGCACAATTATTTATAAAATAAATGTTATTATATCACAGATGGGAAAATATCTCTGAAGTCTGAAAACAGTGAAATTAGCAGGAGACTTAAAGTTATGTATCAAAATCCTTGGAGGACAAGCTGTTCTGGACTCCAGTATGCCCATCTTATTTTTTCAGATAAGAAATCTCTCTGTCACAGAGATTTCCCAATATTAAAGATCTTTATACACCATCAAATAAAAATTAATTAAAAAGACATATTTTCACAAAATTGATTTATTTTAAATTCAAAATATGGGCATTTCCTCAGGCAGTATTAAAATACTTTCAAAATTATATCTCAGAAGTATTCCTTTTCTTAATTGAGGAAAAATTGTACTTTATTCTCCCTGTAATATATTTTATTCTTCTGTATATATTGTCATTTAATTTTTATGTATATATTGACATATATTGGTTCTGCTTCACCAATAGATGTTCTTTTTTGGCTTCTTGCCTTAATGATAGTTACTAATATCTGGGAAATAACTGTATATGTCAACCTGCCTGCAGAAGTTATTGCAGCATCTCTATTCACATTACATCAGTGCTGGTCCGGAAGAGAAACTGTTACTGTTGTTGTTTCTAGCCCTAGAGAATCTCTAAAACCTGAATTATCAAATAGGTTTTTTTTTCTTTATTCAAAGGAGGTGAAAACATTTCAAATGCATAGTCTCTTCCTACTTATTATTTTAAATAAAAAACTTGCATGTCTGGAGCTCCAACTCAAACAGTAGTAAACAAAAAATTTATTTTTAGCTATGAGGAGCTTAATAACTTACACTCCATGCTTTAAAAGTGGATATTTATCCTTGGCTGAATTTTTGTCATGTAAATAGGACAGTATCTGCTTCATTTTATAACTATTTATTGACTGTTTTTTTAAAGTATAAATCTACCATATACTTGAAAAGAGCTTTTTGGTGTTGTATATCCTGGGAGAAGTTAAAAAAAAAAAAATCTCTTTCACAGTACTACAGTTTTTAAGTTTGTTTGTTTTAGTAGATGATTGTCTTCAGTGCTTTGTAAGTCTCCATAATAAAACAAGTTTTAAAACTATTTTCTGGAACGCCACCACACTCTAACTAACCATCCCCTACAGTCTATTCTCCACTTTGAAAGTTAGTATTTATCGAGTCAAGAAACAGAAAAACTGATATGTGATTCAAGTGACCAGACATGCAGCATGGTCAAAAATAGGGAAGGAACAAGGTGAAAAGTCTGTAAATTTCTTTAATCTATGCTTTTCATCAAATTATCAGATACAACCAACTAACTAACTTAGAGAAAATATCAGAATACAAAGTCATTGTATAGAACAAAATTATGTATTACAAATTCTAAAAAAAAAAATGAGGGTTTTGCTGTAGGAAGGTGTAGCTTCAGAAGGGATTTTTAGACCATGTTCTCAAGGAAGGGGCTGGTCTTGGGGACAGACAACACTTCCTGCTGAGAGACATTCTGACCCACAGGCTATGCAAAGCCACGTTTATCCAGCTCATCATATCAGTCATATCCAGTGTCTTTTGAAGATTTAATCTCAGCCCATCTGTTTGTGACTGGAAAAGGAAATGGGACGTGGTAGTGGATAATACATTTTCATAATGGGATCAGTAGAACCTAGCTGTCTTCTGTAGGCATCTCATTTTCATGTCTTTGTCAGCTCTCAGAATTTATGATTGTTAAAACAAGGCCATTTTTCTGGAATAAGAGGTGGGTTTATCATTTATTGGTGAGTATTTCTGTTACACAACAAGCCCTGATTCAGCTGGAAAGCAATTTATTGTTCATTAAGGGTTTTTTTCATGACAAAAAAGAGGAGATTAGATAGTTTACAAGAAGCAGAGGCCTGATTCCCTGCTGCTCAGGAGCTATCGACTGGGTGAAGAAGCAGAACGTGACCCATTAAAATGTGTTGGATATCCAAATGGATTCAGCACAGGAGACTGAAAGGACACTGAATATTATCCATTGTGTTTGTTTAACCTTATGACATTCATTTCCCAGGAAATGCACTTGCTTAAAAAGTCATCCACACAGTACAAATTGTTTCCAAGCACTTCCTGCAGGAAATGGTTCCCATCAGAGACAAGTTTATAGTAAGAGCTATTCTAGTGCATAGAGTTCCCTGTAACTTCAGGAGTAAACATGCAAATGGCAGGGCAGTAACTGATTTACTAAATAAAAAGTACATTTAGAAAACCATGAAAGAAAAAGAAGCATGTTTGGGATATCTAGTGTTTAGAATGCAGTATGTACCTACTTGTCCTATCCAGACAGCATCTGTGATGCAGAAACATACTTTGTTACCCTTGCATGATAAGCCTCGGCTCCTCATCTTCTCCCTTGTGGAAAAGAAAAAACGTTTTTACCTCTTTTCTTCACTTATGATTGTCATTGTGAATTTATTCACAAGATACATGCTTTTCTGGGGTCAGGAGTGAAAGAACAAGCTGCTATCTTGAGTGCTTCTCTCAAATATGTGGAATTTCACGAGCTCTTTTGCATGCAGTATACACATCTAAATGATCACTGTGTTTTTCATGCAGTTAAGGGAGTGTTTCTGATTTGTGTAACTGATGTCAACAGAGGTATATCTGCATTCGTTGGATCCAAAGTTCAGGGCAGTGGGTGGATCTCTTCTCATTGTTTGCAAAGGAGTCAAAATGAGGCTTCAGGCCCAGTCCTAGGCTATTCTCTGCAGCTGACTTTCTTAGAATAATCTAGATATTTCTTTTGCTGTATTTCCAGCAAGCTGCACTGCACACCTCCATCCTCTATAATTTAGGGTGTAGCTACACTGTGAAATACAAGGTATTAAGTATGCCAGAGCTATCCCAGTCATGGTTTCCTTACAATAAGCCCCATCAATCTCCTCTCTCAGCAATAATTTAATTAATGTTTTTAATAAGTAATTTTGAATCGAAGCATTACACTTATGAAACACCATAATATTGCCCATCAACAGTATTAAACCTCCATTTTTCAGGCATATTGGAATAAAAAATAAATGGCAACAGATAGGTAACCCATTATTAATAACAGTATTCAAGCAATCCTTTTGTGTTTGTTTTGGATGATGGAGATAAGGGTTAAATGTCTGCCTGTTCTGTGTTTGATCATACTGGACAACTCATGTCCATGTAATTAGCATCGGTATTACATGCAAATACTTCTTCCCAAGAAGCACAGGAAAAATTTGGAAGAGTTGATTGTTGGTTTTCCAAACTGGGCAAATTGACTGACTTGCCTAACATAATTTCTCAGTTTAGAGACAAATTTTGCAAAATGTTCTAAAAGTCAGCTTATTTGTAGTAGATTGCAATAAGAGAAGATTTAGAAGTTCAGGTACAAATACCTGAAAAACCTTAAACAAGAAATATGGGCATATAGAAAATAGGTGAACGGGTGCACATCCATACCTGATATTGGTGGACAAGAGATTAAACTTCATTAATTAAAGGAATTAATTAAAATAATTTAAGTAGCTGGGACAAGACAGAATGGGAGGAAATAGCTTAAATAGAAAAGGAGATAAGATATCAAAGAAAACTAGTAGGTATGTTGGCAGACCTCCTCCCCCCCCCAAACATTATAATGAAACAATAGAAAATATACTAAGAGAAATCAAGATGACACAGTTTTGGAAGGAGAAATAAAGTTTAAAAGACACCACCTATTGAGCTAATAAAAAGTGAGTAAAGATACACTGTTTTGTAAGTTGCTGCATTATATTATGCAGGAAAGCAAAAATACACAGTTTGTAAAGCTCACGACAGCACCAGTCACAAATTAAATATGTATTTATTCCTAGAACATGCCATTCAACTCTGGGATGTAGTCAGGGGACACAGAGAGGGCCACCACTATAAATAGGCTCACTTCCTGTGTCTTATGACATCTTCCGAAATCTCTGCTGTGATAAATCAGAGGTAGACTAGCAGATCCCATGCAGTGGTTCAGATTATCAATGCCACAAAACACTAAACAAAACCCAGTACTACACAGACTTGAGATGTGAGTAAAAATGGCTGTAAAAGGCTGCCTACAGATTTTACAAAAGGTACTGTAGTGAAAATAATCCCAGAAAAAGGTAATGAGGGCCTCGTAGTAATGCCAAGATGAACTACAATTTATATCAAGGTTATCAAGAAAAGGACATATGCTCATTCAAGTAGACACAGTTTCCAACCAAATCTTCTGTCAGTGGAGTGCACAAACCAAACACAGTTAAACACAGGCCAAATAATTCAAATACTACCCCTGACACAAAATAAAATACACATCCAAAGCAACTCACATCTGCATTTTGACATCTGTTCAATAAAGCTGTTTCTGGTGGTTTAGATTCTTACCTGGAAGGAAAGACAATAGTATCCTTAGAGCTGTTCATTTACCTTTGAAATTTGTTCACTATATGTGAATTTTTTTAAAGTAAAAATAGCTACAGTGAAGCAAGTAGAGAAAGCATGTAACTTTTGAGACCACACTTTTTGACATCAGCTAAACTTCTGGGTTGTAATCTTGATTGGACAGTAGCATTGGTGTGCATTATAGTAGCTGTGCAAAGATACAAGGCTGTCCATGAGTCCTGATTACAAGAGAATGCAACACTTTTATATCACTTTTTTCTATATTTGCAGCTTCTTTTTTTAAAGAAGAGTCCTCACTGTTCCTAGTTACCACCTGAAACTTTAACACATTATTTCTGTAATGACTTATGAAATTATGGTAAAAGATTCCATTTAGCTATTCATGTCCATACATAATGGGTCCAAAACCAGTCCATAGATGAAGACAAAACAAAGAAAAGAAGTGTGCAGTGTCAAGTAAACATAGGAAGCATTGTTAGGATAGAACTGAATATCTTTTAAATATACATGAGAAATTGATGTCAGAAGAGTAGTTTGTGTTTAGAGATGTGTTTATAATGTTTTTAAATAAAACACAATGAAAGAGTGTACTGAAGTGGGCATTGATTTACTGGATTTTCAACTAACTTTTCAGTGACAAACTTAAAATAAAAAAATGTGACTATAATACATTTTTAAAAAAACAAATGTGATAATTATACAATCATTAAATAATATTTTAAGTCTTCCAGAATCTATGAAGTTCCTTCACCCATTCTTGAAAAATTTATATGTTTCAGGAAAAATCTCTTAACCCAAAGTTTTTTCAGTAGAAGATGAAAAAGAAGTTTTAGCCATTCTCCTCAAGAGGTGTTAGTAATGGCCAGAATTATGTAGCACATAGCAAGTAAGAAATGCAACTATAACTGCTGCAATCAGTGAAGGTATATCCTCTGAAAAGGACTTGGGATCATGTCTGTTCTTTACATTTTCCACCTCTGTCAATATGAGTCAAATTTTCTTTCTGTGAAGAATAAAAAAACAACCAAGTTAGTTTGGTATCTGTAAAAAAACACTCATCCTTTTTTTTTTTTTTTTTCCTTGGCTGCCTAGTCCTATTTGTGTCAACTATGAGTATCTTTTCGTCCTTTTTTTTTTGGGGGGGGGGGGGGGGGAGGTTTTTTTATTTGTTTTGTTTTTGTTTTTCTTTTTTTTTTTTTTTTTTTTTTTTTTTTTTTTGCAATAAAAATCAGCAGACAAACAAACACTGATGACTCCACCACCTCCCTGGGTAGCTCATTCCAGTGCCCCATCACTCTTTCTGTGAAGAAATTCTTTCTTCATATATCCAACCTAAAACTCCAATGGCACAGCTTAAGACTGTGTGCTCTTGTCCTGGTTGTTGGTGTGTAAAGAGAAGGCAAATGGTCAAAAGAAACAGGGACTCTTTGAAACAGTGGCATGGTGTGAAAATAGGTTGTCTTTAACTCAAAAGTGATTTGGAACAGAATGAAGAAAGAATCCTTGAAATAAGGCTGGGAGATTTCCATATGTCAGCAAAACTTTTTTGTGCTACAACAATGGTTCAGTTACATCTTACAGTCTAACTGTGTTTTGATTTTTGACAACTAGAAGTTTGATAGCAGTTTTGCAATGAAAGATCAGATACTTATAAATAATACCTGGTTTGGATGTATTGACATTATCATACTAATCCAAGTTGTTATCTGATAACCTGGACAAAATGAAAGCAGGAGATCTGTTCAGCTCCTAGGCAGTTATTTAAATACAGTTTCTCAGCAAAATTGAGGGAATAAGAGTTGAGGAAAAAATATGCTGAAAATAAAATGATAAAAGTAATATTAAAAAAATAGTAATACTGGATCTTGATACTAATAATTACTTGAATTATTCTTGTGAGCATGGCAAAAGTAATGCTAGCATAGTTGTTTTATTACAGAGATTTAGGTATTGTTATTTATTCAGAGAACTGATCTATCCTGCATAATGAAATGGATGAGTTTTAGTTTGCAGAATGACTTAATAGGAATTATGTGATATCCAACCACACCAAGGGCAGAATTATGCACTAAGATATGAGTAGTGAAAGAATTTCTGCTATGAATTGATAAGCTATAAATACGTATATACATGTAAGAAATAGAAACTGGGATGAGCGTATCACTTATCTCAGGACAAATGTAAATCAACAGCATAATACAGGTTTGAAAGATGCAAATATGGTACTCACTTTGTAAACAAGAGCAATTGAAATGGTATTGTAAAGGGTGTTGGTGCTGCATTATTGGGATCCTGCAGACATTTCTAAGCCTACTGTATATTGCAGGAGTAGGAAAAAAAAAAAGGCATGAGTGGTGAGCAGGGATTTGAATATCTTATTTCAGAATCCTGAAAGTATTTCACGTTATCTCTCATCTGTTGTCTGCTTCCATATTGGCCTTGATCCAGCAGCTATGTAACCACACTGGTGTCATCTTGCATGCAAAAATACTATCCCCAAGTTTTTTAGCGACTTCAGCCTGTTTTCAGAATTTAGTCTAATTAAGAACAACTTTTTGAGCTCCAGCATCTCGGTTCTGTTCAGAAGGTAATGTGTTGTGTTGAGCACTTTTCATAGTTACATTCACTTTGCATCTATTAGCTAAACATCTAACCTGCTCAGAAGCACTGTGTTGTGACCTCATACCACTAAGTTCTTCAAAATTTTCAGTATTTCCATCTGTTAACAAAAGGTCCATGATTTAATGTGTTAACTGCACTGTTAACTGTTGTAAATAATTTGTAAGTCAGTTTGTTTGAAAGTATGCGAATGCAGTGTTTCCTTTTCATATCGAATTTTGGTGATGGATTTTTTTCTCCAAAAAGGAACATGTCAACAGTTAGATGTGAGATCTGAACATAACTGCTTAGAAGCAGCTCTCTCAGGAGGTTTTCTGATGCATATGAGGACTGCTAATCTTTTGGGTCTAGAAGTTGAGCAACTGTAAAGCTGGAGCTAACCACAGTTGGATGAAAATTGCTGAATTCTGTTTTCTTTATTTTCAGCAAAATGTCAAGTATTGCTCTTTTGCTTATCCTTTACAAAGGTCAATTGGATTTAAAAAAGCATCAAATCAACTTGTACTGACAGATGATTGTTTGTTTAAATCTTCAGATATGTTGTTTTGCTGTTACAACAGAGACATGAAAAGTTTTAGTGACAAAGATCCTCAATTACAAAACTAGGAACACACTGAATTTTTCTTTTCTTTTTATACCTTCTTAAAGAAGAGTGATCAGATTTAGTTTGAGAGAGCTACCATTTTATTTTCTGTGTGTGTGTGCCTATGACTGTGTGTAAATAAAGCATATAATCTACTGAAGACTCGCTAATGTTTTGATTGTGCTTCAAAAAATATGAAAGAGTAAAGCAAGGTGAAAATATGTGACTTATATAGATTCAAATGCTCTGCATAACTGGTGGTAGACTTTGAAATTTCAGTATTTCTTATACCCCCAAAACTCTCTGGGATTAAACTTTTGAGTTCCAGAGTATTTTGGCTCTGTGATTTCATCCCAAAGACAACACTGTTGTTAAGCATCTTTGCCCCCTTCGGCCTGGATTTAAAGAAAAAAAATACAATCTAGATATTGTATACATTGAAAACAGAAAGTCTGAAATCATCCATCCCAATATTTTTTGGGTTATTGCAGAATCTATTTTCATTTTTCCCTAACAGGTAATCTCAAAAGGAGAAACAAGTTATTTCTCTCCACCCTTCCACAGGGTCATTGCTTTGCATGTAAGTGCAGTGTAGAAGTCCTTCACAAAGGCCTTGGAGTCATGATGAGATTTTTGGACCACTTGAAGGTTTTTTAAGAATTACTGTCTAAAGACATAGTCTAAACTCTCCAAAATAATCTAAAAAGTATTTTAACCAAGATCTAGCTGTGAGTGCTAAATTTTTTCTGAAGTTATTATACCAATCCCTTGAAAAACTGTTAACTGTCCCACTTTCCTGAGGACACATGAAAACCAAATGAGAAAATTTCTTTAGAGTAGGTTACAAAACCTTAGAAATATTTAAATTAATGAAAATTTTGATAGTTTTGCAGCAAATATGTTTGTAGTAAACCACATAACTATTAGGTCTACTTAGACAAATTTACAGAAATTTGAAAATATGGAAAATAAAACCTCAGAAATGTAGTGTTTTCACTAATGTAATATAAATTTTAAGTTCATTTGCTGTAAAAAAACTTAAAAGAACTCACAAATAATCTTTTTCTGCTTGTGCAAATCATCACAATAGGATACAATTATATATGAAAAAGAGAGACTAAATTATTATTTATTTACAATTTTTTTTGGTAGTTCACCTGTTGGTAGCCATATCTTTCTGACCAGCCTGTCATCTTCAGAGATGGATATTATCATCTCATTATAGATGGCTGGAATAAAAACAATGGGAAGATAAATTACTTTTCTGGGGCCAACACTTGCAATATGAGGCAAACTTAATGGTTCCTACATTTCCGGTTTGTTCTTAATTTATTAAACCACATTACCTCCAATCTCTCAGGGTGTATTGCCTCAAGTGCTTTATTTTTGGAATGGATTATATTTTCTAATTGGAACCCAAATTTAGTTCTAATAGAACATTAAATTCCTGTAGCAGTAAAAAGTAGAAGGAGCTGTGTGATGAATGATTTTCAGGACAATCTAAATAAAGACCCTCTTCCTGGAAATGTCTCCCACCCTCATTTTCATTGAGAAAGAGCATTAGCACACACTGTTTAGCCACTTTCCTGATAGGGTTTGGCTTAGTTTGTAAAAATTATTTGCAGTAAGGAAAATTGGAGGAAAGAGACCAATGTTGTCATCCTTGCCACAAATTTTACTTCTGGTATTGTAATTTTGTGTCTAATTTCACCTATAGTTTTGTATCTAGTAATTCATTGTGCATGAACCTTAACCTAATGCACTGAGTTAAGTTGCAAGTAACTGAATGCATATGCTTTGAGGAGCTCTGTATCTGAATTCAGAGGAAGTTTCTGTGTGGAGCAGTAACCTAACATTAGGGGGGGAAGCTTATCTGAATGTTATAACTTGCATTTTTGCTGAATGTTCAGAGAACAATTCTGCCTTTTGCCTAGTTTATCAGTATAAAATTACCTTACAGAAACGCAGTTATGCAGTTTTGTACATATAGTTATAGATAATTACAAATTAATATATAAATATTTGAAAATATTTTTTTGCATCTTAGTGTGCACAGACACCACCGTAAAAACCCTCACAAGCTGTTGTAGCTTTGAAACTCTTCAAAGGAGAAACATGGGCTGACTGTGAGGCATATGTGGAGAGAGAGGCTATGGTTTTACAGACAAAAACTGCCTTGGCTGAGTTAAGTGTTGTCATTATGTTACATTGCACTGAAGTTTTCTGAGGGACCCTGCATCAAGGACCACCATTCTATTGTTGCTGATGGAGACATTGTTCCCAATATAAGAGCAGAAAAAGCAGAAACATGCTCAGGTTCTTTCCAGTCCCAGAGTCCTCACTGGAATGGGATCTTGAATATCACCCTATGAATTTCTGCATTCATTAAATTATATGTATTATTGTAATTATTGAATATATTAGATGACACTGCCACACTGGGCTATGAGAATTCCAGTACTTCTCTATGTCACTCAGTATTATATAGATTAATGTTTATTCTGCTTAACATAAAATTGCTTCAAAATCCACCTGCCTGGCAAAGTTTCCCTGTTTCACTTCAGATTTCCTTACTAATTCTCTCAGGAATTTTATGTTTCACTGGGCTTTTCATTACTTACTTGTCAGCCCATTTCTTCTGCTAACTTCAGCAAGGAGTCAAAATGCTTCTGCAAACATCTGAATATTTTGGAGGCGGAAGTCCAGTTAGGTCAGTGTTCCCCATCAGGTCTGACCTGTAAGTACCTCCAGGTTTGTTGGTCCTGCTGAGCTGGCAGAGCCAGTGCAGCCTGAGGTCATGTGTGAAGGGAAGAACGAGGCTGGAGATTTCTCCCAGCTCTGAGTGGTGGACGGATAATGGCAGAACTGGTAGCTGCCTTGCTGCCACTTGGAACAGAAAAAGTGCAAAGGAAGACAAAATCAAAAAGTACTGAAGTAAAAGAAAACACAAAACCAAAAAAACCCAAAAGAACCCCTAAAGAAGCACTTGTCAGAGCCATGCAGTCTCCTGTTGACCCACCCTGCAGGTGTGCAGCTGGTGTCTGCCCATGATTGTTCAGTACTGAACTTGCCATGCAGCCCAGAGAGCCCTGTCAAACACTTGGGATGATTTAGCAATGAGAAGACATGGTCCTGCAGGGCCCATAGTTATTGCCATAGAAAGGTGCTGGAAAAAAATAGACAGCAATCTTCAGCCCTCACACAAAGCAGGCCTCAGCATATGTTCTGTGCTAAGCAATAGGAAAATAAAAGCTAAAAAAAAAAGAAACAAAACCAAACCAACAAAAAACAGCAGAGAAATTTATTGCTTTTAAAAAAGTGTGAAAGTCCATCCTTCAACAGTTCCTATAATTTTTTTCCTCTGAAGAAATACTCCACAGATAGCGGGAATGGGTCACAGACCAGATCATATCAAGATCCTTTTCTTAAATGCTGCAAACATATCTTAGGTAATTTCTGGCATTAATCCATGCAGAGAATTTCCAAGAAAAAGAAAGGAGCTTCTCATTTTCCAAGTGCAAGAAGAACCAAAAATTTTGATACATATTTCATGACTTACATTATCTTTTGCTGACTATGAGTAAATCTACTTTACGGCAAAGTTCAATGAATATACCAACAAATGTTCCAATTCCTTAGTTTTGAAATAAATAGATGTATCCTTTGTCATTATATTAGTATGTATTGACATACAATTTATGATTTTATTATTAGAATAAATGACTAAATACTAATAACTAAATACTATATAAAAGATAAAATAATATTTAATTATACAGTATATACTTAGTTATGTTATATAGGCCATTACTCTCCCAAGTGTTCTTCTTCTCTCAGAAATGCAGAGGGATTAGAGAGCATCAGGTTTAGAGACTCTGGAATTGTATCAATGTTATTTTAAATTGCTTTATATTTTCTGTAAATTTTCTTTTTTATATATATTTTTTTTACACTTATTTGGTGTTTCTCTCTGAGTCTGTTTAAAATGTAATGATGGACATTTTTGTGGCAATGATCTTTTCTGTTAAAAAAATCCAGTAACACACAAATGCAAATTTTAGAAAGCTTTCTAAAAAAAGCCTCAAGACAAGGGTTTCTAGTAGAAGACTGACAACGGTGGGATTGAGTGCACCCCCCTCAAGCCTGCTGGTGACACCAAGCTGGGTGTTGCAGCTGACACGCTGCAGGGAAGCGATGCCATCCAGAGGGACCTTGACACCCTTGAGACGTGGGTCCATGCAAACCCCATGGAGTCCAAGAGAGCAAAGTGCAAGGTCCTACCCTTGGGCCGTGGCAATCCCAAACACACCTTCAGGCTGTGCAGAGAAGGCAGTGAGAGCAGCCCTGAGGAGAAAGACTGGGTGGTGATGGCTGATGAAAACTCGGCATGAGCCGTCAGCGTGCGCTCACAGCCCAGCGAGCCCAACGCCTTCTGGGCTGCAGCCAAAGGAGCTTGGCCAGCAGGGGAAGGGGGTGATCCTGCCCCTCTGCTCTGCTCTGCTCTGCTCTGCTCTGCTCTGCTCTGCTCTGCTCTGCTCTGCTCTGCTCTGGTGGGAGCCCTCCTGGAGTGCTGTGTGCAGTTCTGGTGTCCAACAGGAGGATGTGGAACTGTTGGAGCAAGTCCAGATGAGGGCCAAGAAGTTGATAAGAGGACTGGGGCACTTCCCCTAAGAAGACAGGTTGAGAAAGTTGAGGCTGTTCAGCCTGGAGAACAGAAAGTTGTATAGAGACCTCCTAGCAACCTTCCAGTAGCTGAAGTGGGCCTAGTGGAAAGCTGGAAAGGGACTCTATCAGAACTGTAATGACAGGATAAGGAATAATGGGTGCAAACTGAAAGAGGGGAAATTTAGGTTATATATTCGGAAGAAATTTTACTGTGAGGATGGTGAGGTACTGGAGCAGGTTGCCCAGGGACATTGTTGATGCCCCAACCCTGGTGCTGTTCAGGGCCAGTTTGGATAAATCCTTTTCAGTTTGGATAAATCCTTGAGCAATCTGGTCTAATGAGTGGTCTCCAAGGCAGCTGGGGTCAGGACTAGATGATCTTCAACATGTATTCTAAACCTTTAGCATTGTGTGATTCTGTTATCAAATCTATAGTTAATATGAGTCTGTTTTTCATTTTACTCTGAGTAACACTCCCTGTGAAAAGAGATCTCAAGTACTCTCTTGAGGTACATTTTATTCTCTCCTTGCACAGACTGGGGGCTTATTATCTCAAGTCAGGAAGTGAGTGATTTCAGTGACAGAAATTATACCTCCACCTACTCATGTTCACCTACTTTTCAGATACAGAAGGACATCTAGTTTTTGTCCTCATTTTTGCCACATTTCCTTTTCCTGATGAGTGTACCTAACCAAAAGAGTTTTATCTTCCTGTGTTATAAGACTTGTCTTCTGCCATCCCTGAATCTGTGGAAAGGCAGTAAGCATCTTTAGGACTTTTTCACTAAAATCAAGGAAAGTAGGGAGTATAGATTTCTGGCAGTTCCCATGAATACTGCTTAATAGCAAAGTCTGCTATACAGGAACACTAGTTCTGAGACAGTCAGTTGTCTGGAAAATTTGCTTCCTGTAATAACTTACACATCTGTTATTCTGGATGTAATAAGCATAAAAAAGTCATTGTAAGATATTTGCTGGGGTTGGTTTTAACTAAGGGATGGTTGAATGTGGTGAGACCTTGCTTGGTTCCTTACAGCCTTGTGTGTCTGTAGCTCTCTAACTGCAGCATCACCAAAGGGTTTTCCAAATAGTCAGAAAATGCTGGAATACCCAAACACTCTATTCTCATCAGTCTTTCCCGAAAACACTCAAGCAGAGGATAGGACAAATTATTACACTGTTTATCTACAATCCTTCAGTTCCGCACAAGAAAGAGTTTTTTGAAGGTTTCTTGCATTTATAACTTCTGACGTTGCAGTTCTTGCTACAGCTTTTTATGGCACTTCACTGAAATGCTCTTAAATAGATAGTTTATCCAATTTGTCAGTCAGAGGAACAAGAATCAAAGAGACAACAGTAGACATAAGAGAGATTATGATACTGAAATAATTCCTTAAAGGGGAAAAATGTTGTTATAACCATAACTTCTGGCTTAACTCTTTGAGGTTTTCTGTAGTGCCATGTGACAGATCACCCAAAAACACAGTTAGCTTCTGTCTTTTGACTCTTCCATTCACTACAGACAGCTTTCCACCTTACACTTTCTATTCCCTGTTTCTTTTATCTCTGTCTATCAGTCATGAATACACATAAACAGAAATTACTGCTTTAACAAAAAATAACAATAAAAAATAATAATGTGCTGTGGTAGTAGCTCTTTTTTGACTGTGCAGTATGATGCTAGTTTGTCTGGTCTTTGAATATAGTTATTTCAATTGCTAGATTCTTGTTTGAGTTTTCAACTTGTTTTCAGATATAAATAGAGAATGAACTGTTCCAGGACTTTTTGGGAATCTCTTGAACTAGGAGCAGAGGTTGCAAAGGCTTTCATATCTAGGAAAGAAAGAAAAGGAGCAATAGGCTTAAATTGTAAGGTGTGATCTAAAGTGTAGGTTTCATTTTAAATGATTACCATGGAAAGCAAGTCTGAGAGTAAATGTTCAAAAAATTTTACTAAGCATATATGTATGCTCATATATTACTCATGACCTCTGGTATTTCTAGGAGTTGAAAAATGTATGAGCATAGCCTTACTGTGTTTGGTCTTCCTGCGTTTTAGTTATAGGTTCATCAGTGGACAAATGGTCTGGTTTCACTGTATGTGATCTGGCTACTTTTTGCTACCAGAACAGTCCTCCTTGTAAGATAAAGCACAAGAAGAACCTAAATGCAAAGAGGAACCTCAAAGGATGGTGTCTCCAGTTTCTGTTGCCCATGCAGGAAAGGAAAATGAAAAAAAATGCAGAGGGGAAAACAATTCACAGGCTGAGAATTGTGACAGAGATGGGGAGCAAAGGGGTGCCAGTCTGCTTTGTTTGTTCTTGTTTGTTCTTAAGCTCCTGCCACCATTTGTGGCTGCTGAGATTTGCTGACTCTCACAGAGCTCTGTTAAGGAGTGGCTGCAGACAGGGCTTTGGGGCGAATTGCAAGCTGCTTCTAAGTGCTGTCTCTCCCAAGATTTGCCCTCCACCTCTCCCAAGTCTCTGCCTTTGATGTTAAACTCAATATTTCTTTCTTTGTCAGCTAAGCTTGAAATACAAAAATGGGGCTTTTTTTGTATTTTCGTGATGACTGCATTGGATGGAAGTGACAGAATCTTATTCTAGCTTAATCTACACATTTGGCAAGTTTGGCTAACCACCTCTATTTTCAGTGCATTTTTCAAGCTTAACACCTCTCTCTTAATGTTGAATTGGTTCCCTTGAAATAAACAACAACTGACCAAAAAAAGCCAAAAAAATCCAGCCAAAATACCCAGCAAAATACCCCCCCCCAAGACCTTTTCCACCACTTACAGTGCTGAAATGAGAGGTAAAAATGGCAGTTGTGTGGGAGTAGTTACAAGTGTGCTGAGAGCTATGCAAAATATTTATAGTGAATACTGAGTATCCAAGCAAATCTGCTTTTTAAAGATGTGCCAAAGTGTGTGAACCTGTCAGGTAAGACTTAGCCAAGTTTAGACTAAATCTGAGCTGAGTGCAGTTTGCCAGAAATGAATTTATGGCTTTGGCTTTGACTAGAAGTTGCAAGATTCAGCATGGTGTTGGCATAGCTGGCTCTGCATAAAGAGAAACTTGGCAGTGTATACTGAAGTTTC
The DNA here is from genome assembly GCA_018697195.1 of Certhia americana. Lineage (NCBI taxonomy): Eukaryota > Metazoa > Chordata > Aves > Passeriformes > Certhiidae > Certhia > Certhia americana. Next base: position 55,862,431 of record CM031878.1, read on the forward strand.
AGATGAAACATAACTAATAGGAAAAATTGTTCAAAATGCTGAAGCACAGTATTTTTTTCATTACTATAGAATATACCTGTAACCTGTTTATCTGTGGAATTAAAACTTTACAAAAAAATGAAAGCATTCAAAATAAATATATCTCAGGGCAGACCTGTAAATGCATTTTCAATTTAATGATAGGTATATGAATTACTAGTTTTCTTCATTCCATTTTTTAATGTGGCTTCTGTTCTTTTGTGTGTGTGTGTGTGTGTGTGTGTGTGTGTGTGTGTGTGTGTGTGT
>CM031878.1:55872563-55885001 GCA_018697195.1 Certhia americana
TGTTTTATTTTGTTTTTTTTTTTTTTTTTTTTTTTTTTTTTTTTTTTAGGTATGTAAGAAGGTATCTTTTACTTTTTGACTTCTTGAATACTGTGAAGGAAATCACATAATTCATACATAGTTAATAAGACATGAAACCATCTACATATAACAGCCCTACTATTACAGAATGTTTACTACTTTATTACAGAATGTTTACTACAGAATGTTTATTACAGAATGTTTACTATTTAAGTAAATCAGTTGGCATCAGTGAACTGTAGAAGACTGAGTCCTAAGTCATGAAGAACAATCTAGGCAACTGCCATAGCTGAAATATAATGCAATTCAACACATATTCAGCACTTAGTTACTCTTTCCTAAGTCATCAATCTCCATTCCTAGTTAACTTGTTTTAAGTTCTTTGAGAAAGTAGGTCTAAAACCACTTTTTTCATTTTCTTGCCTAAATTCTATTATTGTATTCTTAATTAATATTTTATTGTAATTTGGTTTTATTAGCATTTCATATTAATGCGGTTTGAAGCAGTGACCTCAAGCCATTGTTGGAGAAAAATATTTTGTTTACATTACTGATTCAAGTAGTGCCTGACAATTTTACACTTATTCTTGTGTCCCCAGCAGTGTTACAAGAGTAAAAAAATAAACATTATTTCTAAACCAAACTAATTGTCTCATCTGAAGAAGATGAACTGAAGAGGTGGTATGGAAGGTTAGAGCATCTGTAACCAGCAAAGTAAATGTTCATCAGCTATTGTCTCAGACACAATCTCCAGCTCAACACATATATTTTTTCTAAAAAAAAAAATTAAAAAATTAAAAAAAACCCAAACCAAAAAACCCCAAACAAACAAAAAAACCCCCAAGCTTTTCTGTCACTAAAAATCTATTTTACTATTTTCATCCTGACATGTTCTCCAGTTCAGTTCAATGTGTGGCCAAAAAGAGGGAGTCAGGGAATCACATGGAAGTAATAAAAAGAGAGATGAGGTGGTGGAAAGCTGGATTTTTTTTCTCTGTTTGGCAATATGGACATATGCTGCTAAAGTATTCACTGTGCTCTGGTCTAATAGGAGTTTTATGCTAATAGTTAAGCTAGCAGGCACTGAAATGAGCTCATCTCCTAGTCTCTCAACATCACATTTGTTCCTCTCTTGCACCATTGTTTATGGTCACATGAAACCACAAGAAGTAAGGTTGGATTTCTCCTTTTATTCTTCTTTTCTCTCCCTTCTCTCTCCCACTCTACACCAGTTAGTCTGATGCCCTTTGAGTGCCAGTCCTGTCTCCAAGGAAGAAGTGCTCACTGGCAATTGGAAGACAAGGACCTCTTCTCTAAATAGAATAAGTGTACAGGCAGCTAAGATGCCTTTTTGCTGAACTGCTCTTGCCTGTAATTTGCTGTGTGAGGTGCTTCTCAAACCCTTTTAGAATAGACTTTATTTCAGAACGCTGAGAATTCCTCATCAGAAGAGCAGGGAGAAGGCACATTTCCCCCCATATTAGCTACTTTTCTCACTGCTAAACTGTGGGGTGTTGCTTTCGGAGGAAGAATAGAAATACTGTTGTTTGAACCTTACCTTTGATAAACTGAAACAGAACCTTTATCTGTGTTCCCTAAAACTGTCAATCTATACTAAAACTTATCTATAGCAGTGCTAAAATGTTCATTCCCACTCTGAGGGCTGACTGAGGATCAGCACTGATCAGCAGAAGAATAGGTAAAAATGTTTTTATGCCCCTTTGTACTTCATCTGTTCTCTCTGCTCATGTAGTTCTGAGTTGTCTGAAGGTGACTTTAACTTATGTTCACAGGGCATAATTTTGTAGCCACAAGGTTTGACCTGGCAGCTAGATCAATGGGAATGAGTATAATCATATCAAAGCTAAAACTTCATTCCTGCCCTTCTGCCACTCTCAGCTGTAGAAATGAAGAGACAGTTTCAAAAAAAAAAAAAAAAAAAAAAAAAAAAAATCAAGCAATCCTCCACAGAAAAACTTTACCTTGTCAGTGTTCAGTAATTTGCAGTGTTTAGTGCAGCCCCATAAACAGTTGTGCTGGCACGCTTGGCCTTGTTGCTAAAGGAATGTGTTGTAGAACTGTGCACTTAGCCCTGGGTTCCACAGTCATTCCAGTTATTGCTGGGCCTAATTACAGATTAACCTGAAATACAGGCTGGGTCAGATGGAGGCATACAACTGCAGTTCTAGCAAATCAGGTGGGTAGCAGTGTACTGTTTCTTACCCACCTGTTATGCTAGCTTTGTATAAGCATCACAGGTATTTTCTATTTTGTGTGAGAAATCCAGTGGGGCTTCTTGTATCATAGACCCATTGCATTTGAATGCCTTACCAAGTAATTCCTTCTTCCCATCAAATATGCTCATGTCCATACAGAAATACATAGTTAGAATTCTCTCTGCTCACTACATCACATAATTTCTTTTATTCTGGATATCTTTTGGAAGGCTGGCCAGCTCCAAGGTGGCTTGTGTGAAGGAAATAATAAAACAGTTATAGTAGGAGAAATAATTGAGAGGTGTGTCCTGCTCATTGAAATGTGCAAAAAGCCTTTTTTTCTTTGTTTAATTCATATTTATGATTTTTTATTTATTTATTTTATTGTATTTCATTTATGGCTCTTATAATGATTCAAACAGCTTCTATTGGTAAAGTTACTTATGAATTAGTTTTTATTGATTTCACTAATTAACTTTAAAAGTCTACAATTTTGGACTAGATCTCATTTTCCCTCTGATTTCTTGTGCAAGGTTTGTATTGATAGGCAATTTAGGAAAACCTTTGACTTCCAGATTGCATCAGAGCCATATGTTATTGTCATTGAGGATAAAGCCCAATATACCAGAATTCCCTGAGGATTACTACTCTGGTTAGGGCTGTGCAGTTAGAAAAGGAGCCAGCAAGAACAAAAGTAGATGCAAAGTAGGTGCAGTCTGTCCCAAAGCAGCAAGCTGCCCATCAGCTTTGCTCTAAAGCATGAATATCATAAATGCAGGGTAGCTTGACAGATTTCTGAACTTCCATCTCTATCTTACAAATACGCTTTTCCTCTCCTTTTCTGTGATGCACAAAACCAAAACAATTTATTCCTTTGGATGAGATGTGAAACCAAAACACGGCAAAGCCTTTGGGGGGGGACCAAACTCCTCCAGGACTGATGGGTGACCCACCATGCTACATTCATACCTTAGTGTGATTTTACTCTTAATAGAGGCAATTGTGATAAATATTATATAAACATTCCAGTATGTCTTTAATATGATGCAAATCTTCTAATGATTCTCTGATATGGAAAATACCTTGCAAAATGTACTAAGTTAAAAACTCCACACAAATATAGCTGCTACAATAACAATGTTATATAAAATAATTCACGATTTTCAATCTAATACAGCTCAGATTCCAAAGTCAGTATTTAATAAACCTTGTTGACACCACTGAAGGTGACTGTTTAAAAAGAAAATGTGGCCATCCTGAACCAGAGGAAACATTTGAAATTTCAGTTCTGAAAGGTGTTCAGTGCAGTATTCTGGAGATTCTATATTACAGGGAATATAAATTGTAGGTGGCAAAGTCCCTGCCTTATCATCCTAAATAATTTCTGTTTTCAAAGGGGGAAAAAAAAAAAAGACAAAGGAAAAAAAGATATCTAATTTGCATAATCATCGAATTTCTCATTTGTGGTTGTCACACATATGTTACCTGATGGCTGTTGAATGTGAGTGCACAACACCCAGTGAGCATTTTTTGTTCAATCTGAACTTTATTTACAGAAATCTGGATTTCTGTTGGTGTCATTCTGTGAAGTTAAAACCCTGGAAGAAGAATTAAGTTTGGTTTGTGTGGCTTATTCATATACATCCTACACATATAATAAAACCATGATTAAGCAAGATATAAGTGCTTGAGAGATAAAAAGTCTTCCCAGTGATATGAGTACAGTACTTAGAAAAAAAACGCTCTTCCTTAAAATGTTTTAGTGAAAGTCTTAGCTATGTCTGAGCAAGCAGATAATAACATCCCTGGTGTTCCAGGGATGCACTAGTGTAGCTCTTCACCAGCAGATGTCAGTGGAGGAACCTCTCTGGGTTTGAAGCCTGAGCTGAGACTTTTCAGTTTACAGCTAGTCCTTGCATGCAAAAACAAAAGAAAGAAAGGCTTCATTTTCCTACTTATTTTTCTTCAAATAATTATTGGGGGAAAGTAATGCTCCTTGCTACAAGCCTGCTATCCAGCTCTAGCATCTCTAGATGAGAGCATGCTTTTTGGGATCTGATTGAGTTTAAATTCCACTCTAATCTGAGAACACAATGGACCAATGAACTCTGTGCAACTCCATTGTGTAAACAGTCATACCCTTTCCAGCCTGCTGACTGTTTGGTAAGCTGGTATCCTGGTTACATTTCAGTTCTTATTCCTAAAAAGGATCAGCTCTAACATAGTTTGTCTTTGCAGCATCAGCAGAACAAGGCCCTTGCAAACCTAAAGTACCCAGTCTCAGTCTCTGATTTACTAAGTTCCTGATAAGAACCTCTGTAACAAAAATTCTCTGACTTTGCACAGAGTATGGACAAAATTTGCACGTATATGACATTTAAGACTATTCCTAGAGTAATACCATTAGACCAATACCATATCTTTTTGTAGTGCCCAGCAAAAAGTTCTTAAAGAAACATCGTGCTAAATAGTTGCCACTTTACCAGTGTAGACACTGGTAAGACAAATATCTTTCTAACACCAGCAGTAAGTGTTCACCTTGAAATTTGAGCCCAGGTTGATCATATTTTTGATTTTAAATATTGGTGTGTGTATGTGTGTGTGTGTGTGTGTGTGTGTGTGTGTGTGTGTGTTTCAGTTTTTGAAATTTGTACCCTTTGCAGGTTGACTAAATGTCTTAAATGAATTCCATTGTTATTATACTACATAAGGATTGTGTTCTTTCTTCATCAAAGTATTTTATTTACTTCATGGTATTTCCTTGATCTTCTGTCCCCATGTGGTAAATACAGCAGTCTAATTCATCTTCTCTATTACAGTCAGGTTCCCTTTCTAAAACAATCAAATATCAAACAATCAAAATAACTTGTTTAAACAATTGCTGTTTTACCCAGGACCTTCACATACCTTCTGGATATTAGGATCTGGCTCAATGAAAAGGTTAAATGTGCATACAAATTTAAATCAACTTCAGCATGTCTATAAACAAGTATTTTAATAATTCAGATCCTAATCTTGAAATTGTTATTGTATCTCTGTATGTTGATGGATTTTTACTCCTGTCATACTCTGGCAGTAGCTGTTGGTTTCTCAAGAGCTTGGGTCATGCAGACCTAAGGACTCCTCAGTGAACGCATGTTCCCTCCACGACCCAAACACTGAAACCAGAAAGATCACAGTGCAGCTTAACCACTTTTCCCCTGGATCAGAGGGCATGGATCAAAGTTTGACCCCTTCCAGGACTCCATCCAGACCTCTGCAGGAAAGCTTGGCTAGTCCTACAGGACCTTCAGCACACGTACTCTGGACCAAGCTCCATATTCAAGACTGCAGCCTGACTTCCCATAGCAAAGCAGCATCTCAGTGCTGCCCTCTTTGCAATATTTCTTTTCTGCTTGAGGGGTGGTGGGTGGAGGGGTGTTAAGAGAAAACTTTGTAAAGGTGGAGTAGAGAGCACAAAAAATGAAAAAGATGAAGAAACTCAAAAAAATTAAACTCTTTTTTTTTCGTTGAGCAACCCAAAACCTGGAATTTTAGCTGACATAGACATAAGAGATGCACTGCACCCCTGATACAAACTCTAGAAAATATTTTTGGGTATGAAATGCAAATCACTGCCTCTCCCAGCATACCCTGTTCAGGGCTGTTTGAACCAGATATTCCTTTGTAACTGCCTTGAACTGCATGTAGTTACAGATCTGCTTTTGCCCAAAACAAATTACTTCCCTCATCATTTGTAAATGACATTGCTGCAGGATCATGCCCGAAAGTAATTTGTATTGAAATACTCTTGCCTCATTATACTGATATGCAGTTCTCAACAAATTTAAAGCCTAGACACCCTAAACCCTCAAAACTCATGTATTGTGTAGAATTTGTTCTATAGCTCAATAAGGGGAGCTGAAAAAGCACTGAAGTTTATAATTCCAACAGATCTTTTGTGACAAAATGGTCTGAAAAAAAATTGCATTTCATAAAAACTAGTGCAGGATTATGTGTGTTTGCACTAACCAACTCATACTTCCCCCACAAAAAAATACCAAATGAAATCCTCATCAAACAAATAGGAAGCAGAAAGCTAGCAGAAGTCCTATGACAAAAGGATGAAGAGGTAGCCTCCCGAGATCTCTTCTAGACGTGTTTTGGAGGTTCCCTTAGACCAAACTCTAGTATTGTATTCCAGTAGAAGTAAAATTTAATGCACCAGTTTATACCAAATGTGGGTTTAAAGAATATTTAGTCAGCATCTTTTCTCATGTTGAAATTACTGTCCTATTAAGACAGCTGGAATTTTGGTTTAACTTGGAAATCATATCATTAAAAATCTATTCTTAATGAGGGAGTCCTTGTAACAATCAGACCATGAACCCAGTCTAAGCCAGGCCTGTTCTGATTTCAAGGAAACCTCTATATAGCTATTGTACTGTCTGAGTCTGGAATTATGAGGAATATCTCTTTGCATGTTTGGGAGATTTCAGAATCTCCGACAAACAGTGTTTTTAACATTTGTTCGTGAAAAAAGGGCTTTTAGGCTCTGGAATGAAGCAGAGTTTTCAAGAGTGTGTATTAGATAGTAGAATAGTGTGTAGATTTATCACAGGGTGAGAATTTTAGATGTATGGGGTTTTTAGGATGGCAAACAGGTGAAGGCAAGATGGAGGAAGCACATGGCATTTGGGCTTCTTCCTTCTTCTTCCTTTCCTCCATCTTCTGCTGTGAGGTGGCACATTATAGTTGGCTTAGAGTAGAGTTTATCTTTCTAACAAAATAATAGTTATTGGAGAAGTATTATAAATACTGATTACGTGGATTATAATATAAATATCCACGCCACCCTGAGGGTGGGAGCATTAGGCAATTGGGGCTTTTTGGGATTTGTGCCTTGGACTGACCTGCAAGAAAGAGCTCTGCAGGTCAGGAACAGAATGAAATGATAAGAAATAATAAATAATGAAGAAAACATAAGAAGAAAAGCCTCATGACCAGTTCTTCAAACTCTCTGGCTAGGAAAACAAAATTGTACATTCTCAGGTCAGCGGTAAACAGCCGATCAGCAGAGACACACAAACACAAAAAAATTTTTTTTAGAATCCCGAGATTGCACCAGTTACTGAGCTAAATAAAGTGAATGACATTGGAATTATGAAAAAGCATATATGGATTGTACAAAGCTATGTCAGCTAATGTTATAATTCATGGATTCAGAATGATAGACTGTAAGACCTCTAATGGTAAGAGGAAACTTACCACATGGTTGCAGAGTGGGGAAACATTTCAATAATCAGAATAAAGCAGAGTGGGACAGAGTATCCACATTTCTGTGTCAAAATTTCATTCTCACTGATTCTTATTTTTGTTGTTTTTTCTCTATTTCAGGTGCAGGTCTCAGTGTCAGTGATAACGAGTCTTGTCATGGCAGCCAGGACGGAGGGAGCATGGCTAACTCCCAGATCGTAGAGCTTAGAAGAATACCCATAGCTGACACTCATCTCTAACTCCACAGCTTGCTTGGGTTTTTGTTGTTGTTGTGGTTTTTTATTCAAGTCTCGGTATTTTTATATTTGTACTTCCTTTTGCACTAAAACCCTATATGAAACTGTAGTAGAATGCTGTTATCTTTACTGAATGTTTAACAAGAAATGTTTGCTCTAGGTTTTGTATATCAGAAAAAAACCTGTAAATTTTTTACAGTGGGTGAGCATCAGTAGATACCGTGGCGATTGTCCTAGATTTGTATCTTGTAAGTAGATGATACATTTCATAAACTGTAGCCTTTTTTTAATTAACATGTACATTAACACTGATTAATAAAGCAATAGAGTCTGTTTGATACAAACCAGTCTGTTAGTTCTCCTTACTGTTTTACGAAGGTGGAAGGTGATGCAGACACCCTGTTCGATAGGAAAGTGTTCTAGTGGCACAGTTTTTCTAAGTTTCCTAATCTGTACTCTTCTCACTGGCATTTTGAGTACCCAAATCTGTGAACAAATTCAAATAAAGACAGAAATCTTGAGCCAAAGAGCTTGGAATCTAAATTGTGACATGATAAATATGCGATGATCTGAAACACACAGAGGGAAGGGGAGATGAAGAACAAGAGAGAAACCACTGGCAGCTTAGTGCTTTTAACTTTTTTACCTTGTTGGTTTCATATTATTAAGCTCTCTCACTCTTTTCACAGTTAGAAGCAGGGGGATTCCCAAAGAGTTGAATTTTCTGTTGATCTCCATGTAGATATTCCTGTTCTGATTGAAGAGTTCAAGTATTGCATTACAGAGTTAGATCAGTAATCTGAGGCCATAAATGAGCAAGAAAAGTTCCTCCCATGGAAGAAGAAAAATAACAGAGGAAGTATTTCAGAACTGAGGGGGGAGGCAGGCTGATCTTGTAGGAATCATTAAATAGGCTTGTGCACAGACCTTCTGGAAGGAAAACACATGGAAGCAAGAGACCAGCGGAATTTTCCTCTGAACATTTCTCAGTTAGTGTAAGTGTACAGTAAATGAGAATGCAAGTCTTTCACACCTTCCTCAGGAGCTTGCCTAAAGGCTTCACACTGGGTAAAGTCTGAGCAACAGTCTCTCCCATTAAAAGAAAACTTTTCTTATAGAAATCTTTCCCTGAATTTTTGTAGAATTCTATGCAAATTTTGATGTATGTAATTAATTGTTGATTTTTTTTAAAAGCCCAAAACAAACAAACAAACAAAAACAAAAGAACAAATCCCACTTCTGTGTCACACTTCGATAACAACTAATGGGACTGCACAGCTTATAGCCATCACCTGTATCCAAGATAGACACCAGCTTTAAGGTCTAATGCTGCAAAAGCCTTGACAGACACAAGAAATTATTTCCAGTCAGGCAAGCCCTTAAACAAGTGCTTTTAAAGTATATGTTTGAATTGGGAAATAAGAATATGTCTGTATATAGCTAGTATATGATTTGCTGTATTGAGTCTAACATTTCTGACTCAACAGGAATTTTGTTGACTATACTGGTCATGATATAAAGGGAACAAAGCCAAGTCTTTTGGTAAATGTCAAAAGTTAATGTGAGGTGGGAGTGGAGGACAGTAGACAAGCCTTTCCTCACTGTGGGCAATGCACAGGGCAGTCAGGAAGACCCTGAGCAGAAGGGGCAGTTGTTAAAATTGAGTGCAGTACACAATACATATATAGATGCACACGCAAATATAGATGCATACAGATGTATGAAGTGGGGAACTTTACACAAAAGTGGGCCATCAAATCAAATTTTATAATTCACTTTTTACTTAAAAATGCACCTGATGAAAAGGGACTTTCTGAGCACTGGAGTGAACTGCAAGTATCCTTGAAATACATCAGCCTGGAGTTAAAATTAGTTTTGGATATTTTGCAATATGGTAGTTTTTTCTTTTGTTTTCCTCACAGGAAACCTGGCTCATTCTTCCTGAGTAAACTGAGATGAAGTAAACCTTGTTAGTGCTGATCCTTCTCATCTACCCACTAAAAGCTTAATGTGAGCCTGGCCCTACAGAACTATTGCAACATTTGCTCAGTTGTGAGCAAGTCAGGGCTGTAACAGATGTTTCATTACTCGCAGTACAAGCTACTACATGCCGTGAGAAAGCTTATAAAAGAGGATGTTTGTTTGATTTGACTCATCACCATAAATGTTAATACTTTATGTCACTTCAACTTGTTGCACAACTGGCCTGGTTAGGGATTTACTGTAAATGCATCAGCATTTTCAGAGCAGATCAGTAGGATCTGCTGCCAGCATTTTCTGAATTTTAAATCTCTAGGTGGTATTCACATGGTTTAAGGTCAGGAGATGAATTTTGTTATTGTTCTAGAACCAATCCTTTTTTAGTTGAAAATGTTCTGTCTGTAGGAGATGCAGTGGTTTAGTGAAATGAGTCTTGCTCAGCCCCTTTTTCCTGGCAGAGAAAGAGACTGGAGAAGGGCAGCTGTGTGCTCTGAGTCAGGTGTGCCCAGCAGCCACACCTGGGCAGGACCAGTACCTTTACACTTGGCGTAACTTAACCAGACTGAACACCTCCTGCAGCTCCTTGATCTCAGGAATTATTTAAAATTTGATTGAGAGTGTAAACATTTCTTTGTTTCTATGAGGCAAAATAATCTGCAGCTAGGTATCTTTCAAACTGAGCGTTACCACACAGCCTGCCATGCTGGCTGACTCATACAAGGCTTTGCTTTACCCCTCTGTAGGGAAAAACAGAGGGGTAAAAAAAAAAAAACTTGCTGCCTTTTCTGTTTTCTTATAAAAGAAGATAATTTCTCCCCAAGAAGCCATTTTACCTGTTCTGAAGTGTAGAAGGGGCTGCAGTTAATATTTCCTATATTTAATATTAATACTTAATATAGTATTAAATAACAGCATTTACTACAATATTTAATTTAATGTATCTTTAATATATTTCAAATATTATTTAATATTATAATAAGATATTATACTCTATGCAATACTACAATGATATATAATTGTTTATAATTTATTATATTTCTTTTGTATTATACTGTTATAATTTAATATTTATAATAATACTTATTATATAACATTTTACAGTTCACTGTGTGAAGGAAGTCCCTTTTCCAGACTAATGTCACTTAAAACTACGTACATATTTATGTAGATTGGATGGATGAAAGGACGTGTTTCAGGAATTTGTTACTGCTCACATGCCAATATAATTCACCTCTTTTGAAAGATGTCTGAATGTATTTCACATTCAAATGCATAACTGGTAAAAAATGCTGTGTTCAACAGACATCTTTTAGGTGATGTTTTAGAGAAAACCACAGGTTTCACCTCTCTTGCTGTATAACAAAAATAAAGTTCCATGTCAGTGACTTGAACAGAACTGTTCACATTTTTAATTTTTTTAGAACCCAGCTGAGGGCCCTAGTATATTCATGTTCTGTCTCTACTATGCAAATTCTTAGCTCTCCGATATTCTACATCTAAAGTCATCCTGCTGAGGACTCTGCAGTGAGAGCTTTGATCTGCAAAGGATTAGATTATATTGGGAGTTTTACAGCAATAAAGTGCCTATGTGCTCAACATAAAATTATGTTAAATTGACTGATCATGTCAGGATCATGGTTAGGCTAGAAAATTGCTTAAATTCAGGCATATCCTGCTGTCAGATGCATTTTACTATAGCTTGGTTCATGCTCTGGCCCTTGGGGTGCTATTGTAGATGCTGTTTCACCAGCACTAATGTAAATCACTAAGAAATCAGAATGTATTTCAAATTTGCTGGCAGCAGAATTTTCTCCTGTGTTACTTCTCCTGACAGTAACATGTGTGAAAGTTGCATATTCAAGTTTGGGCTTATCTGTTCGACATGTTATTCTGTTAAATTTTCACAGAAAAACATTCAAGAAAAATTTCCATTTCTAATTTCAAAATTATCTTCTCTACAATAAATACATTGTAATAACTACAGTGTAGCACTCTGATGTACAATAGATAAATGGAAATAATTGCAATGTAATACTCAAACATTATTAAACTAAATATCTGGGATTAATAATATGCTGAAACTAGGACGACAGTTTGTATGAACTTGCATAAAAGTTAGGCCAAAACACTAAGAATGATTTTTCTTGGTTGGTTTTTATCAAGTCAAAGTTGCATTCATAGTACTTACAGCATTTTTAAAAGAAGACAAGATTTGGAGGGAAAATATATATTCTTATGTCTTATAACAATGTCTGCATAAAAACAGAAGGGTTTTGACTGGAGCTGTTTTTCCCCAACACAGCAGGTAGGCTTTGAAGACAAGGGTGTTCATGCTTGTGCTATACCAGTACTGATCTGACCACACAGTGACTTTATCCAGTGACACCCTAACTTCCAAAAGCTGTCTTCTTCAGTGTGCCTTTACTCTTTATGAACAAGTACCTGTCACCATGTGCAGACAGACAAAAAATAATTATAGGGTACAATAATATAGATATATAGATATGGATGTGGATACAGGCATTGATACAGGTAGATAGATGTAGCTAGATGTAGATATAGCTGGAGATGTAGAGAGAGACAGAGTTAGAGATAGACATAGAGATATCTAGAGATAGAGATATAGGTGATATAGATAGATATAGATTATAGATATAGATATAGATATAGATATAGATATAGATAGATATAGATATAGATATAGATATAGATATAGATATAGATATAGA
>CM031878.1:55885011-55916831 GCA_018697195.1 Certhia americana
ATAGATATAGATATAGATATAGATATAGATATAGATATAGATATAGATATAGATATAGATATAGATATAGATATAGATATAGATATTGATATAGATATATATAGATATTGATACAGATATAGATACAGGTACAGGTATAGATAGATATAGACATAGATATAGGTGGATAGATGTATAATAAGAATAAATTCTGTCATGGGAGCTAAAACATTGTGGTTGTGAAACATCTTTCTCTGGAAACTTCTTGGCTCCTGCTTTGCAATTCCTGAGCCAAAGTTAAGCTTGTGATTTCCTAACTGGAAAGAGTCAGGTGTGGGGCATAGAGTTGTTAAAAGGAGAGCCAAAAATCTCCTTTTGCTCTTAGCCTCACTTAGCCTACAAGCTATGTGATGGATGTGCTGCACAACCTACAGCTTGTTTGTGCCTTGGGTAGGGAAGCAGAGGAACGAAGATTTACCATCTGGATGAATGGATTCCTGCTTGATGTGCACACAGGACCATAATTCTTTTTGGTTTGAGAGAACAGCATGTCCTAGAGATTTGGACAGGGCAAGGGGAAAAGGATGGCCAAACACTGACCTCACTCCAAATCCTTGATGAATCCTGACAAAGGGAAGTAGTGAGTTGTTTCTCCTTGCGTGTGTGCAGGAGGATGACACCACTAGCTCCCCTCCTCTGCTGTGCCACACAAGCAGCGTTTGCGCTAGCTACTCAAACAGGACTTGGTCTCTGCTGTTTCAGACCCTAAATGAGCACTGTTTGAGTCTGTTCTACATGTCACCGTTTGCTCCTTTTAGCAGAAATCTAAAAATACCCCATCAACTAAATTTCTTCTGCTGAAAAAGTGACCTTTCTCCCTGAAAGAAAGGGCATGCAGGAGCTCAGCTCTCCCTGAGCTCCTGCATGCCCAGCACCTCAGTCACCCACATTATTTCCCAAGGAGACTCATAATTCACTTACTCCTTCCAGACTGTTGTAAGGACATAATGCCAATTAAGAATCTTCTGGCTTTCTGTCTTGTAAGAAGCAACTAAGTTTCCTTTTAATTTTTTGTTTTTCTGCAATTACCATGTTTTGTACCTACCTGTTGGTTAAGGTCCTAAGGAGTCATGTCCTACTCCTCCAGAAAAATACACTTGAGAGCATCCTCATGGTTGAACATGTGCTTGTTTTGGCTATTCAGGTGGCAAACCAGTTCACTGGTTGATGTGACCTTACACGCATGGATCCTGTGTCCGTCCAGCTGTTGTCTGTTGTACATTTAATAAATCCCACTTTAACTGGGACTTCCTGCAAGTTTTGGAACATGCATGGTCCATTTTGGAGCCATAATGATTGCAGTTGAGGAACATTAGCAAATAGCATAAACTTCTGAGTATTTGTCTTCCTTTTCTTTTGTTTTTAATCACCCACTCTCTTCCTACTGTGCCCATAATGTGATGCTCTGCCTTCTGATGCAGCAGTGTGTAACGACCCAGAGTACCCAAGGCAAGTGCTGTGATCCTTCTCTTAGGATTATCCTTGCATCTTGATAGCTAGACTTAATAAGAATGATTTTACTTTGCAGGGCTAAGGGGCTTTTTAGAGTTAGAGTTAAATTCAGTGTTGGCAGAAGACCACTGCTGCACATTGGAAGACCTCTAATCCTGATCTTTAGAGGACTAAGGATTAGGATTAGAATGCCTCACATCCTGGTTTTTAGTGTACTAAGGATTAGGATAAGGTCTGACCTATGGCAGTCATGTGGAACCCTTCTGTGTCACCAGCAAGGAAACAGTGTGCCTACCTTAAAAATCATGCAAGCATGAGCCAGGCAAATGCCAGGCAGTTACTAACAAGCCTTTTGACTTGTAATGGAATGGCCCATTACAAACACTGGGTGATTAATATTAAAGATAATCCTTGGAGCATGTAAAAGAATTCCATGTAGCCTCAGGAGATGGACAGCTAAATCCTCAGAGCCAGCATATGCAGTTATGCCATCCAACCCTGGGGATACAGACCCTTTTTTTGAAAGCAGTGTGCTTTAGAGGAGAAAGTAAATGGAAAAACTTGCTCTTCTAACCCAGAAAAAGAGCCTTGAATATTTATGAAAACAATATTTTATTCAAATGAAACAGAAGTTAAGGTTTTCTCCTCATCAAACTGAGGCTAGCATTATTTAAAGATGTCATAGCTTTCTGACACTGTGTGAATTAGCAAAGAAAGAGAATGTCCATTTTTATATATATATTCATACCCTCAGAAATACTAGAATTAATTTTTTTTGCAGAAGTACAAGATGACAAAAAGTAATGTTTCACATATGATATGAAGTAAGTTAACACCTAGACCATAAGACTCATAGTCCCTGTATACCACAAGCAGTCAGAATTCATTAGCTCTAGTTTAATTGGGGTTGTTTTTGTTTTGTTTTGTTTTGTTTTTTATTTTTTATTCTGATATCTACTCTAAAAGGAAAATTGTTGTGATGAAACTAATTAAAGCTCTTTTTTTTCCTTTTGTCTTATACAAGTGACAATGACTTTTATATTAGTGGTGGCAATACATGTTAAGTTCATAATTTCTAGTTTTTCTGGGGGAGAGGGAAATAAAGGCATAACTACTTCCTTGTACAGGATAGAGACAGCTTCTCTATTGTGAGAAGCGCAGTATTTTATGAGTTTAGTAAATAATAAGCCTCTAAAGAGATAATGCTACTTGGATTTCAGAGGAGAGTCATGAAATTGGGAGGTTTTCATGTCTACTTTTCTACAGGAAGAATATAGAAAGAAGGAAATGATGAGGGATATTTAATACCATTAAGAGGGAAAAGGACGAAGAAGCATGCCTTCCTATTAAGATCCATTCTAGGCCAAAACTGGATACACGGAAAACAAATTCATGACAGTGGGAGTCATTGTCTTAGCTTGACTATTAACAGCTGTAAGATTATGCCTGCGGTGACTATTTTTGTTTGTTCTGGCAGGGTACAGTCAGCAGTGACTGCTCTACTGCTTCTTAAGGTCAGATCCTGATCTAGCAGCTTCTCAGACAATAGTTCTAAACTTCAGATTTCACTGATAGGAATTTATACTTTGTATTTACAGGCATGAAACTCTGGTCTTTACTGAGTTATGTTGCAAACATAAGTGTTATTTTTGGCTTGAACGTGGAAAGAACTTTATCTCCGGGTTTTCCATAGCGACCTGGAATACAGTGTTCCTCAGTTCAGAGTAAAACTGGGGTCTGTACAATCCCAGAAATTGTGACAAGATGCAGTTTTCAGTTTTAGAAAGACTACTCCATTGTGACTGTCTGTTTAAACTGATACGAGAAGATTGCTCATCCATCTGCCCACCATCCTGTGCTTTGGCATACACCTGCTTCCAAACACAAAAACCCAGAACAGCAGAATGATTTGGGTTGGAAGGGACCTTAAAATCATCTCATTTCAATGACCCTGCCATGAGCAGGGACACCTCCCTCCAGACCATGTTTCTCAAAGTCTCATTCAACCTGGCCTTGTACACTCCCAGGGATGGGGCAGTCACAGGTTCTCCAAGCAAACTGTGCCAGTGCCTCACCACCACCACAGCGAAGTATTTCTTCCTAGTATGTAATCCCAATCTACTCTTCTTCACCTTAAAGACATTCCCCCTTTCCTTGTTACTACATGCTCTTGTAAGAAGTGCCTCTTGTGGGATATGACGCCTGGCAGCTGTCCCTCCCACAGAGGAGAGTGGATGATGCCTCAGCTCAGAAGGAGCTGATGAGCAGAGGTGTCACCTGCACTAACAACCCAGATGTGGACAGCAGATCTTGCTCACTTGCAGCCCTTGAGTTTTACCACTAGAGCTTCAGGCTCTTACTTACCCACCTGCCATGTTATGCAGTGTTCAGCATCAGTGCACAGAGTGCTTGCCTGCTCTTGGCTTTCCACTACAGAAAGTGGAGTGTGTCTAAAAACATTGGTCTTGTTTCTGACTAGGTCTTTATTATCATGAGGTTCACCATCCTCACCCCACATACACCAGATATGGACACAGCACCAGCCCCCCCCCCAGGAGGTATTTGTGTACAGCGGAGACAAAATGGATTTTGTTTCTGCAGCTTCCTTGGCCCAGATTCTTGCTTTCCCCTTCCCATGTGGCCACAGTGACAGCTTTGGGCAATGCTCAGTTGATAACTTGGAACTTCTGCCTCTGACAGCTCTCATATCTTAGCTCGAGGGTCATGCTGTAGGGGTGATCTTCCAGAGGACTATTGCTCCCATACAGTTTGCAGGACTGGGTGAGTTAAAGCATTGCACTTGTTCCGTCCCACACTTCAGGTGTCTTGAGGCTGGAGAGCTTGAAGAACTAGTTGCACCTGATCAAATCTTTCTTTATAGCCTCAGCATGTGAAGTCTGATGGACATGCAAGATCCAGCTCTGTTCTGTAAGAAAATCTGCTGATTGCCTGTACCCCCAGGGCCTGCATATGAGCAACAGGTTAGGAGTCTTGGAATCTGGTTCGGCATAAATTGAGAGGATATGGGAAGCTCCTGGCCTGGGCTGTTGTGGCCCAGCAGCCAATGAAGGGAGAGCACACTATCTTGTTGGTGTCTGAGGAACTTTTCAAGTTCCTCAGGAACTTTAGCCCACAGCAAGAATACCTGGGGCTCTCCATGAACTGCACGACATGGAATGCCTGTGCCCACAGCAGCACAACCACAAACCAAAACCAACAAAACCTGTCTTGTCTTCCTTGTAAGCACAACCTGAAGAGTATGTGGGTGTGAAGCTACCTTCACAACCTTTGATTATGTGTCAAATAATGGCGGATAAAAGGTACACCCCTGTCTGCTTAGGCAATTTGTCTCTGAGGCCGTAAAAATAGCTCTGTTGGACTCTGAGGTTGTTTCACGCTTGTTGGTTTTGTTTTTTTTCCTGAACTGATCTTTAATTGATTTCCAGGAACACATGAGGGCTGTAGAGAGCCTTACTGCTAACTGTGTTTCAGACTTCCCAGTCTGGGGCAGATAGTCTGTGACCAGGTGGTTCCCTGCTTTACTTTGGTTTTCTTTCTTTGGTTTTCCACAAGACATGCAATTTTTAATGTTCTCCTGTTTTTCATTGAGCTGATGGGAGCTTTGTCTATGAAGGAGGTATGTGGGCTCTATAGTACATGCTGGACAATCAGTGTGTGGACAATTGTCCAGAGACACTATTTTTCTTAAGCTTTTGTTTTATTCAGGAAAGTTTTCTAGAGTATTGGTGTTGCCAATAAAATTGATGAAAATTATCAATAATACAAAATCATGGGTTTATATTACAATATATAATTGAAATATATAATGCAAATTGCAATTTTAATAGTGGTAATGCCAAATTAGTTGTGTTGTTGCTTATACAGCAATAAAAATGTGAGGGTTTTTCTATATGTCAATAAGATGGAAAGATACCCACCCCATTGTTCATGACTGCTTGGAGGTAATGTAGTAATATTTGTTTAGATTTTGTGATTGAATGAGAAGGAAGAAGTTATCTATGCACACACATCTGACTGAAGGGAAATGCTTTTTCTCATGGGAAGGAGACTGAATATTTAATCTCTAATTTGTGAAACCACTCAAAAGATCTTATTCTGTTCCTTCCATGTATGTCAAATGAAATGTAGCCAGAATTAACTGCATATAAAGGCACTGCATATGACACCTGGTTGCAGTTTCCATTTGGTTGCAGATTTTTCACTTTGAACAAGAGCAACTGGGCTGGGAAAGTTCACAATGCTGCAGGGGTGTGATGGTGATAGTGAGGAGCAAGACACACTGGCAGTCCCTCAACTAACCTGTTGCAGGACATCATGACTCCTCCAGGATTTTGGCAGGATGCTGCTCTGCTCTCCTACTCTTCTCTGCTCCAATGTTCCTCCTTAAGGATTTCATTGAGACCGTGCCTGCTGGATGTGAAGATGACCAACTTGTTTTGATTGAGGAAAGCCAATGAAAGCAACCAAATAGATGCTGAATTAGGTCACACTGGTCTTTCCAGGAATTTGGACACTGTTACCAATTCTTAGCAGTATCAGTAATGTTAGGGGTAAATTTGTGTAAGGCACGTCATTCATGCCTTACGTGCACATCATTCATGGTAGCAGATCTGTGATTAAGTGTTTATATTCATGTTATTTTGAAGTGTGTGAAGCCAAATTATTTTAGCCTATTTTTTTTCCAGCTAAAATATTAATAATGCCACACAATGAATTTTCACATTGAAGGAAACTGTCCAACATCCACAACACCCACACTGAAACAAAACTATTGAAACTTCTCACCTGCCTCAATTAGGCATTCCAAGACATCCATCATTCTAGTAATTAAGATATTTCTTGTTTCCCAAACTGTACCAGCCACTGCCAATTAAAATACAACTATTTAATCATGTTGAATTAGAGCTATAATAATATTAGTCATTGCCTAATAACTTTTTGCAAGCCACTAAGAAAGTAAAGTCCTGCCAAGAAGGCTGTTACCCTTCCATAATATAAACCAATAAATCATAATTGTACTGTGTACCTTCACTTCTTCTACCACACTGTGTAAAACAAAAAGCAAGAATCCAGAGGTGGGTTAAGTAATTTGTAGATTTTAACTCAGGAGGCTGTCTAGGCCTATTAAATAGAAAATCAGTCATAATCTTGAACATATTTAAATGCACTTGATTTCAGTAAAATATACCAAATGGAACAACCTGATAATGTGGCTGCTGCCCTCAAGACTGTAAAGGAAATTGATCTTTTCAAGTGTTTCTGTAAATGTTTCAACATAAATTGATGAAAGTAATAATGAATTTCAACCATTCCACCAATGCTACATGTGTCATAAATTAGGATTAACAAGAAGGCCTATATTTTTATCCATTCATAGCTGGTGTTTTCATTAATATTCCCAAACTCATCATTTTGAAGCCATTGCAGACATGGGTTGGAGCTTTCTTCTCTTTTCTTTGCTCTTGATTAGCTGCTTTCTGGTAATGCTTCTTCCCTGCTTTATTCTCATTTTAGTCATAGTCAGTGGTGGAAAATCACCAGCTTTGAACTCCTACAGCTATGGATACTCACAAGAGCACAGGGCACATTCTATGGAACAATGGCTGGATTAGAAAGGATTTAGAAAGGACTGAGATTTTTAAGGCATTTTTAAGGAATTTTGATGTGATCCTCCAAACACTGATGGAACACTTTGGGTTTCTCCTGTCTCTCCTGGAATGGCTTAGGTGGCGCTTCTCTTTTTTTAGGTGTCCTAATGTGGTCCTTGTGATAGTTCAGAAGCTTGATATGTGTGTGTTACAACAAAAAAAAAAATAAAAACAACTTCCAAATCATAGAATCATGGGTTTATAGAGTAATTTAGAGCAACGGTCAAAGACCTCTAAAATCATTGAATCCAACCCTTAACCCAACACTGCTGAGTCCTCCACTAACCCATGTCCCCAGTGCCACATGTGTTTAAAATACTTGTAGGAGCAGTGAGTCCAGAACTTCACACTTTCAATACTGACATTTTTCCTAATATTTAGTCTGAATGACCCCTGGCAGAAGTTGAGGACTTCCTCTAGTCCTATCACTTTTTACTTGGGAGCAGATACCAGCTATCACCTGGTTACACCCTCTTTTCAGGTAATTGTAGAAAGGCTTAGGAGAGATGTTCTTTCTTTCTCCTGACTAAACAACCCCAGTTTCCTCAACTTTTGCTCGTCAGACTTGTGCTCCACACTCTTCTCCAGCTCTGTTGTCCTTCTCAGGACATGATCCAGCCCCTCTATGTCTCTCCTGTAATGAAGGTCCAAAACTAAGCCCAGGAATCAAGATGTGGCCTCAGCACTGCTGAGTGCCAAACATTTATCATTTCACAGTGCACAAGAACGATACCTAGAACAGAAAGGAGTCAGATTATCTGTGGCTGCTAAACAGATTGTCTCCCACCCTTGAGAAGTGATTCTTGAGGAGGACTACATCAGAGAGTGACCTTCTGGAGAAATGAACAGGGCAGTCTTACCCTTAGGCACATGTGAACTGTAATGAAAATTTGTTAACTTTCGCAAAAAGACTGATGCAGTTGCTGGAGATGTCTGGGCTCTGTTTAGAGTGTAAAAACATTGGCTGGTGCCATGCGAAGGTTGGTATTCTAGCCCTGGGAAACTCCCAGTCAAGAATGAAACACTTAAAAGGGGAAGTGCGTAAAACAAAAGTATAAATACTTTCCAGGAACGCTTATATTGTTTAGACATTTCAAGGAAATAAAACAAAGCAAATACAAAACACGGGGAATAATAACAACAATATTTCTGGAAAATGTTGTTTCAGTATATTGTTTATTTACTGCTTCCTTGCTCTTGTAATTATCAACACGTGCAGCATGTATATATAAAAAAACCTCAACTAAATCTGTACTCATGAATGAATAAGTATCACAGAATCCCAGAATATGCTGAGTTGGAAGGGATCCACAGGATCATTGAGTACAGCTAAGGAGGAGCTTTCCAGTTGATATCAGCAAATGTTTAGTCAACTATTTTAATCTTACCAAAATTCCACAACATCTAGAAACAATCTATAAACCCTTAGTTAGACCTTACCTGCCTCTGGTGCTGGAGAAGGTGCCTGTGAGCACTGTTTCCATCTATTTTTCACATGAGGACTGGAAGAGCAGTCAGCAGATGCAATGGTGCCATTGCAATTACTGGTTCCTCACTGCATTTCAAGCTGCAGAGGACTGATTAGGAGGCCCAAAAAATAAATACACACTGGTCAATAAAGCTCTCAGATCACACACATGGGAGAGGGGAAAAGTGCAGTTTACCTAGGGAGTTCTCATGAGCTTGTGCAAACTACCTGCTAGGCAAACATCTCTCAGCTGAAGGGGAAAATGGTCTCTGCTCTTCACTCTGATCTGGCACAAGTCCAGAAGCCTCCCTGCACCTACATCTGCTACCCCAGGTAGCCCAAGTACCTGTGTGCCCCAAGGAAGTGAGTCCACATTGGGAAGTCTCCTAGGTTAGCCTGCCCGAGCTGCTAAAAGCCTCTTAGTTAATATCCACTCTGGTCAGTGAAGGTGTCAAACAATCCATCAGTGCGGCCACAGAATGCTTCAAAACTTCCTGACTGTTTCATTCAGACCCCTCACACAGGCAGGGAATAAAGTTTTAGGGGTCTGGTTTTAAGGCAGCTTAGCAAAAACCAAGATGTGCATCTGTGTGTATGTGTGTGTGTGTGCTTTTCAAAAATGTTCACTGTTAATCCATATTTATTAATGTTGGTGGATGATTTAAAATGCTTTCATTAAAATTTAAAGTGAATGAGAAGGAGATATCTCCCTGCCTCTGGAGATACTTAGAAGATATCATACACAGCTCTATCCTAGTGCATTTTTTTCTGGTTCAGCAGTACTTTGCTTTGTGAATTTGCAGTAAATAGGACATGTCAAGGAATTTATGTAAGAATTCAGCTGCTGGAGATACATGGCCTGAAGAAGTGTTTTTGCAAGCTAGAAAAGAGCAATATGTGAGTTTGGAGTGCAATAATCACAGAAAAAATCAAAAAAGGGAAACTTAAAAAAGCATGTGTACTATTTTTCCATCTTGTTGGGCAGACCCTGCAGTGAATTATGTTTTTTCTTCTTCTAAAGGAATATGTATTTTTCCAGCATCAGATGAAATATAAAAATCCAGGATTATAAAAGAATAAAAAAATTAGAAAGAAAAGGCACAGCTTCAGATGAACAAGTTGTTTTTTTCTTCAGGTACATGGCTTATTTATCTTTCTTTTAGAAGAAGACTATCAATTGCTATATATTTCTAATGACTTCATTAGCTGGACATGGTAGGAAAGAACATCTCCCTCCAGCTGAAGGTATCATGAGAGGAATAAAGTTTAATTTTGTTAGAGCTAGAAACTGGAATGTTGCTATTGTTTTGACTCTTGAGACAGTTTCTGTACTGGAGGAAGATATCTGAAGAACTCAGCTAGTCTTAATGGATAAATTAAAAGCAAATCCCAAGAAAGTTGTAGAATCAACAAATGTAAAATGTTGTTTGTTACAATTTAACCTTCTGCCATATATATGATGTAAAAAACTTCTATGTTTAGCTGCACAGTAGGTTTGATCCAAAAGGACAACAGAGGAATTCAGCCTCTGAGGATGTCCCTGCTCATTGCAGGGGGGTTGAAAAGATGACTTTTACAGGTCCTTTCCAACAAAAACTAGCCTAAGATTCTGTAATTCTGTCTTTGTTTTGATATATTTGATTCTTGCCTTAAAAATGCAAAGAAAGAAAATCTCAGCTACTTAAAATTATTCATTTGAGGATTCTTTGAGTGGCTTTCCCCCCTGCACTGTCCCATACTTTTTGTCATGTAAATGGATACTAAATGAGGGCACAACCACATTGTTCTTAGTCTTGGATGGCAGGCTCTGGTACAATGCTGGTGAGTTCTTACTACAATAAAATTATTCTTAGTCTCTGATAGCTCTATAGGAACTGTTGTGCTCTAATTGTAATAGTTTACTCTTCTACCCATCCATTCAGCTTTTGGGCAAATGAATTGAATTTTTTAATACTGCTTTTTTTAATTTTTTTTTTTACATTTATGTATTTTATACAGTATGTTTATGTATACATACACATATGCAAATGCCTGTGAATATACATATATTTACAGAAATATGTACTGACATTGCTTCCCAGCTTTGACAGGTCTGTTGGGCACATGGTGTGTGTGTTTTTAAATTATTGTATTACATTTAAGAAATTACTCAAGCACTAGGAATATAATTTTTAGTCTAGTTGCAATCATGGTGCACAGGTGTATTGAGCTTTTTTTTTAAATATAAAGAAAGAAAATAAAGAAAACTAAAAAAAACCCCCAAACCTTTAATAACCATTAAGAAATCTTCAAGAATTATTATTTTATTGCTGCAGGAAGTTAACTCATAGCCTGGAAATAATCCCCAGTCAAGCACAATGCCACTAAAAGTAAAATTAATAAGTTGCTCATGAGTCAGCAGTGTCTCTCCTTTTTTTCCTCTTCTTTTTTTTATTAATTATTTTTTTTTTTTTACTAATGAATTGTATTACTCTTGCATTGAATAGCTTACTTTTTAAGCTTAACAGCATATACATTTTCAATAGTGTATATGTAGCAGTAGATCCTGAGGTAGCAGGACATCATTTACTATGGCTGAATAAAGAACTGTGCAAGACTTCAGGGGCTGATCTCAGCCAACAGAAGAGTTTTGCTAAATACTTAAATAAGAGCAGTCTTACTTGAAGGTAATTACAGATAACTTTCCCATTTCTGATACTCAGGCTACTAAACAGTTTTGTTTTCTCAAAAAACTATCTATTATATTTGAAAAAAAACCAAAACACAACATAGTGTTTGTGACATTATGCTAGTTTTATAAATACTGTGCTAGCTTATAAATCAAAAAATTAATTAATTGGGTTTTTATTTGATAGTTGTAGTCCCACATGTGGGGATCTGAACAATCCCCAGATTAACATGTCTGTGTCTGCGGAGCACTTATGAATAACACAGACTTATGGAGATAGATGGGCCAGCAAAGGAACAACCTCTTGTGAAGGGATCTCTGCTCACACAGGCTGTTACACCTCAGAGTACCACAACAATTTTTGTCATATACCAGGGAAGCTAGTTATTCTAGAAAAAAATTTACTACCTAAAACTAAACATCTTAATTTGAAAGATTCTTACTGAATATGGTGTGAAAAAAAAAACAGTGTTTTGCTCAGTTTTGTAAACTTCTATTAATTATCAGAGACAAACTGAATTTGTTCTGAAGCACTTTCAGTTTATACCATAGGCAGATACATAAGATGTTAAGTATTTTGGGATCCAGCATCCCAGGACATTCAATATCTGTTGTAGATATTTGGGGTATCGTGGAAGAGAAGGAACAGCTGAAACCCTTTCTTTAGGCATGCCTTTTGCCTTTCCATGGGAAAAATTTCTGGTAGAATTCATACAAGAGGGTAGGAAAAGAGTTTTAAAAATGTATTATAGAGTATGCAAAAAGAAAGCATCTTGCAACAGGGTGACTGTATGGGGTACAGGTTAGGAACAGATACCATGTGTTACGATTTTGTACATAGTATGTGTTTACAGGTGAAGCACAAGTTAACAATTCATCAGCAATTTCTTTTCTTTCAGAACCAGTCCATATGAAGTATATCATGTATTCACCACATAACCTTACAGTTGCAATGCTTACAACCTTGGAATAAAAATCTGTGAGGGATAATGTTGTGAGACAACATCTCTGGTATTAACATGGACACAGCCAAGCTGCAGCACTTCAGTACAACCTGAAAGAGTTTTCCAGAGTGCTCAGTGATCTGTAGACTCTCAGTAGCATTCAATACTACATGGATATCTTTTGGCATTATTTAAGACACTCAAAATGTCACATAAGAGTGCCTTAAGCATGCTAGTATTCCTTGCCAAACCACTGGCTGTGTTTCAAGATCTTTTAAGATCTGGTGGTGCCCTTAGTCAGAGCTTGAGCCCTTGCACTTTTATTGTAGCTTTTTTGTTGCTTTCAGCTAGGAAACATGAATCTCAGTGAGTTTGGCTTCTGCTTAGTGAGAGCTTGTCTTGGATGAATATGAGCTCCTCCTGCTGACCATGTCCTTTTCTTGGGCTCAACCAGTAGATAGGTGACAGCACATATACTGGTGGTTTTAGTCTCTCAGTCCTTCCATTTGCCATCCTGCTGAAGAAAGATATTTGTCAGCTGCAGCCTTAAAGAGGAAACTGAAGTAATCTGACTGAATAATCTGATGCTCTGTGTTTGGGCCAGATTCAAAAACATCATAGTCATAAAATCCCTGAATGGTTTGGGCTGGAAGGGAAGTTAAAGATCTTCCAGTTCCAATCCCTTGCCATGGGCAAGGATACATTCCATTAGACCAGGTTGCTGAAAGCTCCATCCGACCTGGCCTTGAACACTTCCACCAGAGATGAAGCATCCACAACCTCTCTGTAGCAGTGCCAAACACCCTTACAGTCAAGAATTTCATTCTAACAGGTAATTTCAACCTCACTTCTTTTAGAATAAAACTTTTTTCCTCTTGTTCCATCACTAACTGCCCACACAAAAGGTTACTCTAGCTCATTTTTTAATACAATGAAAATAAATACAGGCAATTTATTTATTTATATATCTTTCTATTATTATTTTTTAAATTTATTTGCCCACACACACACACACACACACACACACACACACACACACACAGCCTTCCCCAGAAATCTGTGATTCTTTCAGTGGTCTGAGACACCTTTTTCCTGCCTCCTGTGCCAGGCTTCCACCAAAGGCAGCATGCCCATGGTCTGATCCCACTGTGGATGGGGTCAGTGAGGCACTCACTCTCTGCAGCAACCCCTTGTCTAAGCTGGGATCAGGGGACAGCTGACAGGACAATTCCTGACAGGCTCAGAGTCCTGCCAGCCACTCAATGGCAGAGGTTCAGTCTGTGCAGGATTAGGTGAATCAGAACAGCAGTCTGTGACAATGCTGGACTAAGCTGCATGGTGGCATGACCTCCTGCAAAAAGCTGTGTCTGGGAGTGTGGTGCTGGGCACAGCTGTTGGCACTGTGGGAATCAGAGAAAGAACAATGCAAAGTGGCTTCCTCTGAGGCAAAACTGTGCCATCTTTGTGTAAAATGCAGAAGTGAGTTGACTAGTGTGGTGGCATCCATTCCATTTGGAATGACATGTGCCTGGAGCTGCAGAAGCTGGTAGTTTGCACGGACAGCTCTTTAAGACTGGGCTGTAATTTTACATGCAGGTTTGACAACTTTCCTGATGAATGAGGAGAAAGTATGGGGAAATTCTTTAGAAAACATGCATCTATCCTTGTTTATGTTGTTGCTGTTCTTAAAGCCTGAGAAAATGGCTGGGTTTAAGTGCTCTGAGCACTTAAAGTGAGGTTTGCTGAAGAGTGTAAACTTTTTGAAAACCTTTTTTAACACATTATCACTTCCCAGTGAGTTCCTAATAGCACAGTTGCTCTCTTGGTGCCTTGCATCAGTTGCTTACTGCTTATAGCTGATTGGTTTCTACTGTGACATGGATAACTTGCGTGGAGCCTTCACACAACGTTAAAACAGATTTCTGCATCTAAATATATACTGAGATGACAGCTTCTGCTCTGCTGTAGGCAGGAGGAAGTTGAGCAGACAGAGGTCTTGTTCACAAAACTTTTGAGGCTTTTTGTTTGTGTTTAGAGAAACATTCAGTTCCGTTCCTCAGCAGACAGCAATGCTGAGTCACTGAGTGTGCTATTGCTGCATATTAGCCTAGTGCTTGACTAAAGAAATGGCCAGTCCTTCCTCCTTATTCCTTTTATTTGGTATCAATGACAAAACAAAACTTGTTCTCCTTGCAAGGGCAGGATCTTCATCTCTTCTGCATCTTCCTACATCTACTACTTTTTATTTCTTTTTCCCAATCAGAAGGGAAGGGTTAGTTTTGCACAATTTCTTCCCCAAAATAACCTTCAGTAATGTGGACAGATAGTACCATGAGGGAGATTAGGACATATCAAGGCTTACAGGATTTAGTCCTATGTGTGGTTTTTAAATCAGCAGATGAAGTTGTGGACTCATACATTCAATTATTTTTCACCTTATATGGGATAGTGCCACAGAATCATAAACTGCTATGAGATCTTGGGATTAATAAATTGATATTGGATTTTATATCAAATTAGAGTTCTGATAAACACATGTATGATTTGATTTAGGGGTAGATTTTGCTATTAAATGTCACACAATATCATCTGACAATGCAGCTTTCAAATTTTCTTCTCTGTAACCACTTCTTGAAACAAGCCTCAGCTCCCTTTAAACTTTTGAAGAATAAACAAGGACAAACATTTTTCTTCTGCATCACAAAACAGCAGGAACTAATTTTGATTCTCAGTTTTTAAGGTGTTCTGCTGAAGTAACATTTGAACCTGTGTTGCATTTTTCCCAGCTTGTGGAGTAAAATCTGTCCCCAGGAGTTTAGAACATACCTATTTCTTCAAAACTGCTGAAACTGCCAGTGTGGTTTGGTATTTTTGTGTGGTTTTTTCTTTTTCTTTTTTTCTCTTTTTTGGATGTGGGGAGAGAGTGAAGTGGAGGCAGGTTCTTGGTGGGGTTTTTTTGTTGATTTTGGGGTTTCTTTTGTTTGTTTTGGGTTTTTTTATAGGCCAGGGAAGGAGATAGGAGAAGAAAAGAATGGAGTAATCTAGAGTGTCCCATAGAAAACATGCACTGACCAAACCTGTTTAGCCTTTATTTAAACAGTTTCAATAGATGGCAACCCTCCCCTTAATCAACAATAATACATTCTTTTAGGCGTCTGCCAACCCCTCATCTTGGCCAATGTATTTTATTTGAAGCTTGAAATAGGAATCTATTTTTCAAAATGCCTGCTAAAACAGCCTTCTCCCCTCCTGCTTTTGCTGAGCATGGAGCAGCCACTGTCTAAGCTCTCTCCAACCTGAGTGAGTCAGGAAATTTATTAACCCTTTAGCTTAGCACTCAGGGGGTCATCCTGCTCAGTGTGTACTGAGTTTGACTGTGCCCTTCCAAATAATTAATGGATAACGCTCTGGAAAACTTCACAGGGGGCAGCTGTCACCCACTTGGTACAGAAATTAATTTTAGCCCTTTTCTTAATCTGACTGCCCAAATTATTTTGATGAAAATGAAATAACAAGCTTACCATGTGGTGTTGCTCCACAAAAAATGTATTTTGCTAATTTATGTTGCTGGCCATAATATTTTCCGTCCCTGGCTCACCCTCCATACTATGCAGATTTAGTACTTTAGAAATGCCAATGATGATCCAGAAAGCTAAGGAAGAATTCTTTTTCTTTTTTCTCCTTGACCAAAACAAAGGAATATGAATGAAGGAATATGAATTTGAATGCTGTATTAATCTTAGACATTAGGCAGCATTTAGAGCAGAAGTCTGAATATGTTTTTTCATATGAATATGAATATGTCACCAGTATATGACAAATTAATTTTCACACCTTTTGCAAATATACTCTAAACTCATTTGGTTTTGTTAATTTTTCTAAGATAGTTAGTAGAGGATATTCTGGAATTTCTGCCACAAGTTTTATTACTGGCTTAGAGACTGTCAACCCCATCCAGAGCTAAAGTCACTGGAATATAAAGGTGTATCAGTCTGCCATGATGCCTGAAAATTTAGTGACACAAATTCTACTAAAGCTGCTACTAAATGTAGGTGAGAACAGAATCAATTTTTCCTCCATGTTTTTGATGTAAAAGAAAAGAATATTTTTCTAAATAAGAGATTTGCTTTCATTTTAGTCCTCACTGAACCTACAGAAAATTATTTGTCCAGCATCTGTATTATCCAGCAAGCACTTATATTTTATTTACAGGTTCTAAAACTCCTCAGATTTTGTCAAGAACTTATCAAGATACAACCAAAGTCGTGGAACATTTATCTCAAAAGAAAAGCTAACCTTCATATATGTTTAACAGCCTAATTTCTTGAAATCTTCTGAAAAATAGCAGATTTTTTACTGGCACAAAAATTACTTTCTCTTTAAAATTTCTGACATATTTTGTTGCCAAGACCTTAGTAGCTGGGATTTGGCAAATTATTTCTGTCTTGATGTTCCTCCTCTTGGAAGATTAAAAACCCCTTAGGTGACCACCACAAAGCTAATGGTGTTGTGAGGTCTCTGTAGCACTAAGATGATCAGGCACTGTGATTTTTTTAACAAGACTTCGCTGACTTTGATTGGCAAAGTCTAAGAAGAAAAATCAGTACAATAAGGACTAAACCCACAAACACTTTGGCGTCATGCAGCACTAGGAACACTTCAGGCAAACAAGCATGCGTGGTATTCAAATTTCCATTAGTCACTTAGAGTGGAAAATCTGACGTGTTTGTCAGTTAGTGGGACGGGATATTCAGCTTATTTAACCAAGAAACCACAGTGCAGCGTGAGGCTCCTTAGTTAAAACAAATATCTCATTACTAAAGTACTTTGACATTTCTTGTGTTTATTTAAGGTCAGTCATCATTCAGGTACCTAAGAGCTATAAAACTGAAATCATGCAGACTTTAGCAAAAGTCTGTCCTACCCTTCCTTTTCAAGTTTCATAACTTTCGGTGAGTTTGTTCAGTACTAGAGGTTAACGATGAGCTAATACCTATTTAAGATATCTTTAAAAATACAGAAGGTACTGAGCATCTCCCTGTTGCTGCAACACACAAGCTTGCTTTCTCTCTTTCTTGAGTTCAGATTAATGGTTTGATGCTGTGAGTCAAAATAGCTGCTTCTGCCTTTCTGCGCCGTGGTTACACTGCTCAGGAAACTTGTGTCAGTGTGTACCTTAGGCAAGCAGGGCTCAAAGGCCAGTGTATTTTGAATTGCAACAAAGTTTTTGTTTGACTTTTTTTTTTTTTTTTTTTTAAAAGGAGTTTCTTCAGAATTTTGTCAGTTTATGGTCACTGTTTTGTGCCTACAAATGGATTATACAGAAGTGCATGGGAGGAAGAAATTGCTAGCCAGAAAATGTGATTGTAGCTTTTTCTGTCCCTATGCTCTGCAGTAATGGTAAGTCTGATGGTGACTCAAGATTAAGAAACTCTAGTTTCAAAGATCTGTTAAGCCCTGATTCATCAGAACTCTAAGTTCTACTACTTATAACAACGTGCCACCACTTTTCTTGATTAGGGTTTTGTTACTTGTTCCCTCTATTGTTACTCTTAATGTCCCATTCATGCTTCATGTAGGGTCAGGTTAGTACTATTCTTGAGAAAATGATGGGTAGAACTATTAAAATAGGTGCTTTGTCAGTGTCCTGATATGTGCTCTTTCCTCGTTGGCTCTGCTGCTGGACAGATAATTGCTCAGATAGGAGGATTGTGTTTCACGAAGAAGCCAGATGTCTTTGGTTTGAAGTTAAGGGATCAGGCTAAAGAGCAATCTGATCTTGTGGATCAAGAAGGGTGACTGAGGCTGTTGGCGTTTGCTATGCTTGAGCCCACACAATGGACAGGAGCTGATGCTTCACCAGGGTGGAGGAACAGAAGTATGAGTGGACACTGGCCATAAATGAGAGGCAAGAAATGCCCTTCTACTCCTAGGAGGATTCCCCTCTGAGAGAAATGTCCTGGTGTTTGTTGGGTGAAGTGATCCCTCCTCTCTGTACTCAGAGGTGATGAAGAGGAGACCTCTAATCAGCTAAACTCCCACAGAGAACAGCCAGGCTCTTTGGTGTGGCTCACATCACCTCCTGGGTTGACAGCCCTCTCCTTATATTCTTTATAAATCACACAAGCCCTGTTCTAGTCATGTGCAGCCAGGAGTTTGGTTTTGGAGTATTTAACTTGGCAAACACCCATCCCCAAGGAATAATACAAAACTAACCACTTTTGGTGCACGGGTGGCCTGCTTTTTTTCAAAAGTGTTGAATGTAACCGAGGAAGAAATTAAGAGCTTCTATCACAAAAAAGATATCAAAGGATCCAATTTTCTGCCAACCTGTTTTGCCTTCTTTTGGATTTGAAAAAGAACACCTAGAATCCTATAAAATATCTTCTAAGGTAGTAAGATCCAGAGCAAGCCAGCAACATGCCTGCTTGGGTGAGCTCTAGGACTCCCAGCTGATACACATCTCTGAGCAGAACTCTGTCCCTCCCTTGGAGGTGTGAGGGCAAGTATAGCTAATTATACAAGTATTTTTCACCATTAAATTCCTCCTTTTAAATTCAGGTGATGATGATTGTCTAACATTTTATAAGGATCAAAGCCAAATGAAACACACTTCCTCTTAATTCTGAAATTTTCTCAAGCATATTCAGGAATAGATGTTTTAACATAATTCATTTAATGTACCAAAAGGAGACAATATATCGTGATGCTCTTGATATTTTTGGGTTTTTTGCCTACTGGGTGAAATTTTTTTATTGTTTTGGTAGTTGGGCTTGTTTGCTTTTTTTTACATTAGCCAATGACTCAATATAACTACAATAAAAATATATTGGCCAATGTCTACATATTACATCTGAATACAGAACAGAGTTAATCACCCATCTTCAGCAGTAGGGTGTGCCAATTATCTGCCAAACACCTTGTATAGTTCAATGACTCCAAGTAATTTTGCTGACAACCTGAAAGTAGGTGTTTATGCAACAGCCCTTCAAACATAAATAAAATCCAGATATATGATGAAACGATATTCTCTGCCTCAAAGGTGGTGATTTTTTTATTCTTTCACTTCTAAGGCCACATGATAACCAGATCATTAAAGAGTGAAGTAAGTTCTGAGTGCAGCTGGTTTCTGCCCTCACACCAGCTTTTTCCTCAGCTTCTGTCAAGGTTTGCAAGATCTATTACCTCAGCTTGGAGATGCCCTGATCTCTCCTCAAGAAGCTACCTGTAATATTTACTGTGCTGTGATGTGTGTGCCTCCTTCCTCTTTTATCTCCTCTTCCTCCTAAGACACTTCTGCAAGTACCTGGCTTAATTTTACTACAGTTGGATCAGGTTTGGCCATTCAGCATCATTTGAGAACACTGAATTCCTGATTGCTATGCACTGGTATTGTATGAAGAGCTGCTTTCCTTCTCAGCCAAAAAATTTTTCTCAGTCTTGCAGAAATTCAGTTCCTTATTGATGTGGAAAGTCTGAGTAGGCAGTGCTGGAAAACTCAAATGTGATGTGAGAACAGTGCTGGAAAACAGTTATTATAGTAGAGACTAGGAAAAAATTACTTGAAGAATTGTAGATTTATTTCCTTTGGTTGTCCAGAATGTTCTGGAGGAACCAAGTCCTCCCTCATTCAAAAGATTATATGTTCACTTCTAACTGGTTCCAGTGACATTAATTTTGTATTAAAGGAATTTCCCAGGTTTGTAAGTGAAGGTGAAAGTTTTTGTATTCCCATATGGCATGAAACTCCTGTGCTTTTCCACTGAATTCTTGATTAAATCCTTGCAGATGTTGCTGACAGAGGAATTTTGAATGTGATGAGACTGAGTAGAGGATGGGAGCAGCTATTATCTCTGGTCTTAAACAAGGAGTTAACAAGTATTACTGGCTACCAGAGATTTCTCTCCTGTAATAAGTGATCATCCTATTTTTATTTCATTCTTATTCCTTCCCATGAGTAACACAACATGGAGTCCGAACAGCAGGAAGAACTTGCAAAATTTCCTAATAAAACTTACTTCTTGGGAAACTCTGAGGAGTTGGTTTTTTTGTTTTGTTTTTTTTTTTCTCCCAGAGATTCTAAACAGAGCCAATTTTAGAATGGGGCATGTTATTCTTATGATAGTCACCCGTTTACAGGTACTCTATAGCCACAAGACTTGTACTGATTTTCCATGCCACCTGTTAGCCAGTTGGTTGTGACTGCTCCTGCACAGCAAGCTCCAGCATGTGTGCAAGGCACTCAGCAGCAGCCAAGGGCTGGAGGAAAGAGTCCAACCTGAAATGAGAAGACTGGCTGTATTCAGTGTGTTCCAAGTGAAGTCAAAGGGCCATGACAGCATTCCTTGTGAACTGCAGAGGGAAGATCTTGATATGTCTGCTATTTGCAGCTACTCTTGAAAACATATGGAGGATGAGCAAAACACTCAGGCTGAAATAAAAGTAATAATAAAAATTAAAAATAAAATACTCATAAAATAACAATGAAAAGAAAAAAACTGCTGTCTATCATACTTTAGAGAGGGAGAAAAGGATGAGATGGCAAATTGTCTCTCAGCTAACTAGAACGTTCTGAAGAAATACTTGGGAATTGCAGCAGCATTTGCAAGTATCTTGAAGGAAACAAAGAACTGAGAAACAAAGATGTATTAAGAAGAAATCATGCCTAAAGAATTTAATTTCTGCCTTTGAAAATATGGAAGGCATTCTCAACAGGTAAAAACAGCGTATGTTATGCATTCTGGCTTTTGCATAAAATTGTTGTGTTGTTTCACCCAACATTTTCTGCTGAGGAAGCATGTCGAGCTCTGTGTAGTGAAGGCTCAGTGCAATACTAGTTAGAAAACTGTTCCCAGAATTCATCAGTTTAAAGTCAGGGAATATGACCTCTGTATGGCACCCAGCAAGAATTTGTGTTAATGATGGGATGATGAAATAAGAGCACAGTCATTAAATTAAGAGGTAACATTATGCTGGAAAAGAATAAGAACATATAGACAGGCTTAACTTTATAATTGGCCTTGACAAGATGGTGAATGCTAGTCAACAAGGACAAGTGCAGGGCATTGCATCTCAATGGGAAACACCTTTTCAAATGGAGAGCACACTTCAAGAAATATTCAGAGTACTGAATAATATAATTCTAAATGACAGAATGAAAAACAACTAAGTCAGCAACAATTTGGTAAAAATGGACCTAGGAATGATTGTGGTCCATGTGCTGTGTGAGTTACTACTGCTGTTCATGTGAGAAAACAAGCATTTCTTTAGGAGTGAAATTAGAAGATGAGCTGTGTGAATAAGGTGAAATAACCTTTCTTCATCATTCAGTATTGCAAGGTTAATATGACAGTGCTGTATTTAGGCAATATTAATGAAAGAAATGGGCAGAGATATATGATAAAAGGTTCCAAGGAGAAGATAAAAATTATTTAGAGGTTTGCCTACGGGGGGAAAATAATCCTTTTAATACAAAAAAAACCCCAAACCAAACCAAAAAAAAACAAAAACAAAACAAAAAAACCCTAACACCCCCCCCAAAAAAAACAAAAAAACAAAAAAACAGAAAAACCAGCAAAAGCTAGTCAGTCTATTCTCCCATACAGACAAGAAATGCATCAGGAAGCATTGCATTTACCTTGCAGGAAGGGAGCTTTAATTATTAGCTAAAGTTTTTCCTTATGGACAAGGATGTACTGTGCAGAGAAGGTGTGGAGCACTGGCGTCATGTTGTAGTTGTGAAGAACAGGTTAGGCAAACGTTCTTCAGGAATGACAGATATAATTGAAGCTGCTTTGGTCTGAAGGATGGAAGATGGCCCTTACCAGGTTCTACTCTGGGACATTGACAGTCATCAGGAAGACTTTAACCAGATGTCCAAATTCACCTGCAAGCCTCAGCCCAGCTCAGTGCAGACTAGGGGTGGAGCATCTGGGAGATGCCTTTAAAATGAGCCTAGATTTCATGTAGAAATATCTTATTTTAAACCTTTTCTGTCCTGCTGCATGTAAAATAAGCATTTTTTAATCTCTTTTTGAGATTTTCAGGCTGACCACAGGTACCCAAGCAGGTGTGTGTAGCTGGTAGTCAAACTCAGCTGGACATTTTGAATTAAAGTGCACAGCAGATAGAAATATAGAGATCCTGGTTGTTAAAGTACACACAACTGTTGTACTAAACATTGACAGATTGGCAAAGGCACCCCTTTTGTGTAATGGTTGTCCCTCTTAAAAATAACATGCTTTCATGTAGCATTAAGTGAAAAACAAATAGTCCTTAATTTATCACAGAATTGTTTACTTTAGATCAATCATCCATATGCAGGTGATTCAACTCTTGATTCAACTCTTTCAGTATCTTGGTGGCAAGGATTTTTTTAATTTTCAAATGGCATCTCTTTTTCTTTCACAGCATAAACAATGGGAATGAAAAATTGCTCAGACTGTAATTATGAAATCATTATTTTCTCTGCTTTACTCATCTCTCTAATAATTCTGAGTGTTTGTTGTGTCTGAGATGAATAGATAAATGTGGACTACTTTCACTGGAAGGAAAATACTTTATTCTTTATGTCAGCATATATTTTTTTTCTCAAGGTAATCCTTTCACAGCAGACTAATATGAAGTTGATCAAATTTTTTGTCATGTAGAGAGATGCACATATGAAGGCAAAAATGCTACAGAAATTAAAAAAACAATCTACCACAGAGAAAGAAAGAAATATCAGTGCAAAAGCTTCAAGGATGTTGCTTCCCTTCAGTGTCATCCTCACTGCACAAAAAAAGCCATTGGAAATTGACATTCATGCTTCTTATTGGCAAGAGAAGTGGTCTGCAGTTGCTTTCCTAAAGAATTAAGGGTCATGGCTGAGAATGACTGCTATTTTCTGAAATGCACTTAATGCAAAAATCTTGGCAAATAAAAAATCACTAATAGAAAATCCAGGTAGAAAAAAAAAAACACCAAACAGGTCTTCGTGTGTCTGTGTGCTTAGAACAGTAAGAGCTAAAAGGAACTTATGTGAGTTGACCTAAAGATCTAAACAATTCAATAAAACCACTGGTAAAGATGCATCTTATGAGGCTGATTTCCAGTTACATATGATTCTACATAAAATCCTTCCTTCCATAAGAAATTAACTTTTATCTTCATAGAATATGGACTACTTTGAAATATTTCTTT
This sequence comes from Certhia americana, assembly GCA_018697195.1. Lineage (NCBI taxonomy): Eukaryota > Metazoa > Chordata > Aves > Passeriformes > Certhiidae > Certhia > Certhia americana. The sequence continues at coordinate 55,908,433 of CM031878.1, forward strand.
TGCTATGTAGTTCTTTTGTCTAAGAGTTGCACATGTGTCTTTCAGGTTTTAATGCCATGGTACCAAGACAGTTGACAAATTGCATTGGGTTTGTGAGCACTTTGTCATTACATTCTAATACTGCATTATTAATATATTTTCTTGTAATTAGAATACATAAAATATAATTGAGTTTGTTAGAAAAAAGCTTAAGTTTGCTTCAAAATTCTTCTACAAATCTCTACCACCTACAGTGACCACTTGAAATTGATATACTCTATTCTGAGAGAAAAGTGAAACCCATCCAATTTTGCCAAATTACATTATTTGGAAATGTCAGAATTGCTATTTCAGCTTTCCTTCATCAGAAAATGCTGAAAATATCTATGAGGAAAGTTTTGTAGTTTTACAACTAAAAATCTGAAAGTACATTGGCACATATTCCCTGACTTGTGTGATATGGAGAAGTACTGTGGTAAAGCTATTTTCCTTGGTCCTGCACACCTGATTTTTTACCATCATTGTATTAAAAAAAAAAATTACTTTAAGAACTGAGATCATATGTACAAAATCTTTGTGGTTTAGAGAAAATGCAGTGTATTATGTTTTCTTTCTATTGTGCTTCTTCACATGTAAACTTTCACACCTATGCTTGTCATCATCCTTACAGAAACATTGATAAATTTTAAGATTTTATTATGCCATATCGCTTTTTTTCAGAAATAGAAGAATTTCTTTCAACTTAAAGCACAGTGAAATTGTGATTACAATGGTGTACTACAGCAAAACAATACATGTTCATAGTACTGCAGCCTAGGATTTTCACTGATTTAATGACATCGGTTTTTCTACTGACTTAATCTTGCTGGCACACAACAGTTCATATCCACAAATATGCAACATAAGGGCAGCTGTTTTTTCTTCCCTAATGTATCTATAGATGTCTGCGTTATAAATATATAATCCTTCATGCCCCCAGATCAGATTTTAAATCCAGTGGTGTTTGAGTTTTTTGGGTTAAATTGTACATTTTGTGAGCAAATGTTCTGTTATGATCTAAAAATTTGCTTTTTGTTAGTGGATATGCATGTTTGGGGTTTTTTTTTCCCATCTCTTTGAAGATTCCCAGAGCTGTGGATGTCCTTTTCCTCTCTCATCCCACTGTCTCCCAAATAAATGTGTCAGTGAGTTGTATCAGAAGAGAGGAACAGTCCACCCCATCTGCAAGGAGAGCTGCTGTTTCCATGTACTCTCCAGAAAAGATTAGTTCAGTTCTGTGAAATCAAAATGTGTTGAGAGACTGTTCCCAGACAAACAGCTGCTCTGTTAGATTTTCATCAACAAGGGATTGATGAGATTTACTCTGGGCTGCTTTTTTTTCCATTGTGCCCTGGAGATAAGAATTCTTGTCTTTCTGCTAGTTATATTTTAACCTACCTGCTGGTTTCCTTATTTGAGAAGCTAAACACAGCAGACTTTGTGGGAAAAACTAAACACACTTGTAATGCTACTGCTTCTAAGACACCTTTTTTGTTGAACACTGTGTCCACTGGTAACTATAATAATTTTGTGCATGTAGTTGCCTTATATAAGGTAGAGAACTTAACCGACAGGTGTTTTGGGTGCTTTACTGACTTAAAGTGAACATGTATGCGCAGTGGACCTCATCATTTAGCAAACCAGAGCCAGAATCCTGGCTGTGGCTGTGTTAGCTGGTGCTGAAAAACTATTTTTAGGCCTTTGGCTATTTAGGTAATTGGAGTTTTTTCTCTCTTTTAGCTAATGAAATCTCTATTGTATAACTCACCTGGAGCTTGGTGCAAGGGACAGGGAGTGCAGGGGACCGCATGGAGCATTCTGGGAGAGTCAAAACTCTGCTTAAAGCCTTTACTGGGCATCCAAACTGAGGATTACAGTATCTATGTAGGTGGAGGGTTTGTTAAACAGCCCTGAAAGAGTTGGAACACTCAGTCATGTCTCAGGGTGAATTTAGATTAGATATAGGAAAGAAGTTCTACAGCCAGGGTGGTGAAGCGCTGGAACAGGCGGCCCAGGGACGTGTTAGATGTCCCACTGCTGGAAACATTCAAGGTCAGGTTCAGTGGGGCTCTGAACTGACTGATCTACTTGAAGATGTTCCTGCTCATTGCAGGGAGGTTGGACTAGATGGCCTTTAAAGGTCCCTTTCAACCCAAACTATTTTATGATTCTGTGATATGCCATGCACATCCTCAGTTCTCTCATTTGCATAGCCTTAAACTCCCATAGTAGCCCTTCATGTATCTTAATTCCTAATCTCTCTAAATTCTACTGTGTCTTCTTCACAAACAAAAAATATTTAAGCAGAATAGACCACTGGGTCATACATGTTCCTTCAGAAACCTGAAAAAGTTTTGTAATCCAAGTGCTATGGTTAGCTTTCCTCTTGAAAACTTAAATAATTCACTTGACATAAAGGAAAGTACACAGATTTAATGATACATGATGCATTATCTTTACTGTTATATTTCCTTTAGCACTTTATATCCAAATCAGTAATTTTTCTGCATGATATATGAGTTTTGTGGAAAGTGTGAAGAAAGCTCACATTTCTTAGAGTTTCTTTGAGTTTGCTAATAAAATTGGTAATTAAAGTTGTACAGTATATTTACCTGTCCTCTTCTCAAAAAATCACTTAGACAAGATTTCCTAAATCAACATGCAGAGGCCTTTATAGTCTACAGAGACATGGATAGAAACTTAAAAACTCAAGTTGACATAACATATTTTTTTAAACAATCTGAGAGGCAGTTTTAATAACATTCATTCTTAATGGAGTTTTCACTATGTTCCAGGCAAAAAATCTCATAATACTCTCGTTAGACCACGTACATCTTCAGCTTCAAAAGCCAAAAATACAAACTAAAATAAGTAAGTTGTCTCTTGTAAAACAAAGTAAAAACTGCCATGGTGCTGAACTGTAGGGCCTGTTTTCACTTAAAATGAGGCAAAATAAGGTTTTTGAAACCAAAAATTGCCTAAAGAATTAATCACAAATATCATTCTCACTGGTAAAGGTAGAGGGCTTTCAAAGTAGACCTTCACACTCCCTTAAACCTTTAATTACAGTATTGATGTGGCAAGACAGGGAGTGCTGGACATAAATCCAGAAATGACCATGCTAATAATGGTAAGTTTCATTTGTGCTGAGTAAGTGTGCAAGTATGACTCACCAATCAGTCCATATGTCAATTATAAGCATGAATCAGGTGCATGAAACATGAAATACCATCAAGAAAACCATTCCTCTGAAATATAAACTTAGCATAAAATAAGTTTTTGACAGAAAATACCAGAGCCATAGTAACCTTAGATTAAAAAAATTCGTCACATTTAAAATGAGAATGCAGAAGAGAATACATAAGTCCAGGTGTAGTAAGACTTTTTCCTAGATCTCTATTATTTCTTTCCTTTTATTAGTATCCTTCTAAGAAGCATATTCTGCTACTTGGAGAAAAGTGTGGAATGTTTGCTCAAATTCTATGACCTTTAAAAAAAAGAAGGCACCTTACCTGGCAAGCTCCATTCTGAATGTGCAGAAATGTCACAGCTGATTTTGTGCTCTTGGATGTGGGATGTAGATCATGGTCTTGGTAATTCAGTTTTATTCTTCTATATTTTTAACTTCTATAAATCTTGGGAAGAAGTAGAAAGGAGCAATACTCCATCCTGTAGAGGGGTATGACTTGAAGAAATGCGTGTCATGGGACAACTGTCTTGCAGGACCATTTGTTACATCGTTATTATCAAAACATTATTACTGTACAAAGAACTGAATAAGAAAGTCCAAGATAAAATATCTAATTTAAAGAGCACAAATTAAATTGCAAATTAGGTAGATTCATTGTAAACTGGCATGTTTCTTAGCTGAAACTATGAATACTCAAAACAACTTTGTTGCAAATCCTCAGTTTCCTATTTTAAAAGAAAATATACATCTGTTTAGATGAAAATATTTCAATTCAAAATTGTTGAAAAACAATAACAAAGTTCAAATTTTAACACAAAATTTTGAAATTTTGAGTAAGTACTGAGATGCATGGCTCTATCAGCAAAGCAGAGCTTGATTTTAACTATTTTTTGTCCTTTTATTTTCCTTTTGATGCTTCAGAGCAGCTCAGAGTGATAAGCACCCCTTTTCTGCAAAAGCATCCTGGATTGCACAGTGAAGACACTTGGAGTTTGCCCAGCAAGTGGAAAGTACTGTGTCACAACTTTAGTATGGCAAATCTCCTTTGTGATGCCCCAGCTCCTGAGCAGCGCCACTCTGGGCTTCATCATGGATGGAGTGGGAAGAACTACCAGAATAGTGGCTGTATCCCTTGCTCCACTGCTTTTCCTTAGAGAAAAGGTGGTTTGTGCATGCTGCAGGCCTGCTCCTGCCCTGTCCAGTGCTCGTGCATGGCAGGCAGGCTGTCACAACCCTCCTGAAAGGAGGAGACTGCAGGAGGACAACTCCTCTTTAGAACAACTTGAGGCAATACTAGGAACATTTTGCAACTGCTGCCTTGTTTCTACATTTTCCATCAGTTACCAGACTCATCTGTAGCTTTTCCTTTTTTCTTTCCCTCTGTGTAGCTATTATAAAACAAGGGTCAGGTGACTACAAAAAATCCCCAACAATAAAACATGCAGTTTCCCAGTATGTTGTTTCCCAGTATGTCGTTTCCCAGTAGTGATGACTTCTGGCAGTGAGCTTCATGTGTCCTAATCTAAAACAAAGGCAGCACAGGAAGAGAAAGTGACTCAGTCTCTGAGTCTCAGAAAGTAAACATTATCTAACCAATCTAATCTGGTCTTTATGAACTTGAATGAGGTGTTTGGCTAGACTTGGATTATTCTCACATGGGGATATGTTTTGGGAAGAATGGAAGCACCTTGTAAAACTGATAAAATGGGTTGCTAAATCCTCTTTAGCTGAATGATTTTAGAGATATTTTTGTTTCACCCAGCCAGCAACCAAGCCCCAGGGAGTCACTAGCTCACTTCTCGACAAGTGAAATCACGGTGAGAATTGCAGGGATAAAAGCCAAAAAACGCATAGGCTGAGATAAAAATTTTAATAGGGAAATCAAAAGCTGCACACACAAGTAAGGAAAAACAAGGAATTAATTCATCACTTCCCAGTGGCAGGCAGGTATTAGGCCATCTCCAGGAGAACAGGGCCCCATCACATGAATAGACATTTGGGAAGGCAAAGACTATCAGTCAAAATTTCAGCTTCTTCCTCCTTCTTCCTTGGATTTATATACTGATCATGATGCCATATGGCCTGGAATATCCCTTCAGTCAGCTAGGGCCCCCTGTCCTGGCTGTGTCACCTCCCACCTTCCCATGCACCCCCAACTTCTTCACCAGTATGGCAGCAGACAGGCTCTGTGTAAGCCCTGCTCAGCAATAAAAGAAAAATATCTATATTATCAACTATTTGTTCAGCACAAATCCAAAACACAACTCATACGAACCACTGTGAAGAAAATTAACTCTATCCCAGCAGAAACCAACGTAGATATGTATGTGCTTCCATCAAGGAAATGCCCATACTTCAATTGTTTGTTTTCTCATGAACAGATTTATCTGCAGCTTTTTAGGTGGTTTGAGAAAGAAGATGAATGAGATTTTTATTAAGAAGGAAATTTAGGGTGCTGTTTATCCAATGTCTGAGTGAGTGCAACCCACCTGCTGGGGGAAGCCCCATACAGCTATAGCAGTCCTGTTTCTCCTGAGCTTACAAATGTCTCAGCTGTCCAGCAGTTTCCTGCCATGTGGAAAAAGGTGCTGCCATTTCCAGTGTTTTCATTGCCTCTTCCTAACTAAAATACCTCAAACCTCGGGTTTGCCCAAACACCTGTCCCTCAGGCATGGCCCTGTGCTGGGAAGCAGCTCTGTGGAGTGCATGCCTCATTGCTTTGCTGTGTAGGTGTGTTGTCCCCTTGTCTCCCTCCTGCAAACACATACCACAAAAAGTATTTCTCCCCAGTGGGTGAAACAGCTGCTTCATCTTGAGTGTTAGTCTCTTCTCCGTGGTAACAAGCAGTAGGATGAGAGAAAACAGACTTGAGTTGCTCCAGGGTAGGTTTGGTTCAGATTTAATATTAGGAAATATTTGTTCACCAATAGGGCTGCCAAGTCCTGGAACAGACTGTGAAGTGAAGTTGTAGAGTCACCATTCTGGGTGGTACTTAAAAGATGTGTAGATGTGGGACTTAGGGACATAGTTTAGTGATTTGGCAGTGCTGGGTTAATGGCTGGACTTGATCTGAAAGGTCTTTTCCAACCTAAATGATTCTATGATGTGATCTGCTGCTGAGTGAGGGATTGATGTAGAAAATTAAATGCTGGCTGGGATGCTCTTTGAACACCTTTGGAAGCCCTTGGGAGCATTGATAATTCTTCTTTACCTGCTCAACTCTTCTGTGTCCTCCTCTTCCTTCATGAGTCCTTCAAATCATACCTTTTCCTGGCAAAGCAGGTGGAGTAAGAGCAGACAATTTTTGTTTCAGCACTGCAACAATGACTGCAAAAGAATGTGCTCAAACCAGTGTTGGGTTTATATTTTAATAATCCGCTGCCATGACCTTTGTCTGAGTTGTCCTTCCAGTCATCCCAGGAAGATATTGTCAGTTAGTGTTTTATACAGCACGTCTCAAAGAATTTTGGAGGACACTGCAAGTGTTAGCTCCATTTCAGAGATGGAGCTACCAAATGAAAAATCAAGTAACTTTTAAGAGTTAAAGTAGATATGCAGAGCCAGGGACTGTGTGCAGCTTTATCTGTACCAGAAATTCAGGCCAGAATTCTTCAGACATCAAAGTTCCCAAATCAGCACCTACAGTTGTTTATTTTAACCATTCTTAAGACACTACCTTCCCAAATTAATAAACTAAACTACTAACAAACACCTTTTTAAATTCTGTGCAAGTTATTTAGAAGTCTTAAGGTAACTTGTATGGTCAGTGTTCCCTGATTATGTTCAGGGAGATGCAGGCGATATTTCAGAAAAGAGAACAACAGAAATATTATCTACTTAGATAGTAATCTGAAGTGAATAAATGCAACTCAGTTATTGACTGAAAATGTCCTTTGTTACTTTATTCTCCCACTTAGTGCCAACAGCCTGTGCCAAGTGCAGACTTGATTTGCGTCACCACTGTGGTGATTTTGTCCCTATGCTAATTTTGCGACGTATGGCAATGATAACCTTGTAACTCTTGGACTTACAGGGAGGCAAGCATGAAGTAAACTAGACCTGAGACTTTTATGGTTTTTCCTTCCTGCAATACGGATTTATGGAAATGCTGTCAGTCAGGGGAACTGCTTGCCTGTCATCTTTTGACTAGCACAAATGCACATTCATTTCAACTCTTTTAGTTTATCTTCAAAGGGAATAACAACAACAATAGTAATACATTAGCAGCTACAATAAATAATACTCATAAAATCACATCAGATCATAGAATTGTTTAGGTTGGTAGAGAACTTTTCTCTCTGTCATGGAGACAGGAACACCTTTCACCAGACGAGGTTGTTCTCAACTCCATCCTATCTGGCCTTGATTCTTCCAGGCATGGGACATTCACAATTTCTCTGGACAATGTGTACCAGGGATTCACCACCCTCACAGGGAAGAATTTCTTCTAAATCTTTAATCAAATCCTCTTCTTTTTAAGTTAAAAGCAATTCCTTCTTGTCTTGCCCCTTCATGCTTTGTCACAAGTCCCTCTCTAGCTCTCGTGTAGCCCCTTAGGCACTGACAGAAGGTCTAAGGTCTCACCAGAGCTTTCCCTTCCCTGGCTGGAGAGCTCCAGCTTTCTCAGCCTATTTTCACAGCATATTTGCTTCAGCCCTCTAATCATCTTCACAGCCTCCTCTGGACTCACTCTACTTCTTGTTTTGGGGAAGGTATGATGAGAAAAGCCAACAATAATAATAAACTCACAATAACAATAAGAAAAATAAAATATTAAAATGGAATAAAAAATAGTAAAATATTGAAATAATAAAGCCATGGAAGGAAAAGAAATAGTACAATAACAAAGCAATAAAATAGAAAATAATTATGTAATTACATCATAAACTGTGTTACTTCTGTGGAAATGGGTCTGTGGCTGCCTGGGATCGTAATGGTGGAAAGATGCTCCAGTGCCCAACAGCTGGGCACTGGTTTTCTGAAGGCTGGAGGGGTGAAGCATATTTGATATCTGCAAGCAGTGTTTTTCCTCTGCTCCCAACACTGCATCAGAAGCAAAGAAACAGGTAAAATTTGGGAAAAAGCCAAAATGCCACCCAAACTTCAAAACTGATCAAACAAAAAAAACCAAACCAAACCAAAAAAACCCCAAACAAACAAACAAGCAAAAAACATTAAGGTCAAGTAAGCC